>OX453278.1:22935352-23050352 GCA_949710005.1 Ricordea florida | reverse complement strand
ATAAACATAAGCATAAACATAAGCATAAGCATAAGCATAAACATAAGCATAAGCATAAGCATAAACATAAGCATAAGCATAAGCATAAACATAAGCATAAGCATAAACATAAGCATAAACATAAGCATAAGCATAAGCATAAACATAAGCATAAACATAAGCATAAAAAAATATGTGTGAACCGGGGTTACATAAGCATAAGCAGAAGCATAAGGAAATGGAAAACGTTCCATTCCTTGTGCTTATGCTTATGCTTGTGCTTATGCTTATGTAACCCCGGTTCACACATATTTTTCTTATGCTTATGTTTATGCTTATGCTTATGCTTATGTTTATGCTTATGCTTATGTCAAAGTGTGAACCAGCCCTAAGAACGGCACAATGAAAATCACGTGTAGAATACAATCTTGTACTGGTAGGTTTTCTTGTTGTCGTCGGGAAACCTAACGAACATTTTACAAGTTTTCTTCAAAACGCGAGTGTGCAACGGAAAATGACAATAAAGAATTCTGAATGAAATGCGAAAGGTGCCAAGTAGAATTGGCGTTCGTTGGGTCTGTATGACGTATGTTTTGACTTGGCTTGACCTTGCTCGGTTTGCCATACCTCAGCTTGGCATGATTTGGCTCGCTTAACATAACACAAGCTTGGCTTACCATGACCTTGCCGGACTTTAAGACTACCAAATAGCTTACTGGAACGTCCGAAACTTTGCCACTAGTGTATCGATAATTAGTTATGGTAATTAGCGTGTCAACAGGTGCAATTCCGTGCGTAGATGTATGTAAGTGGGACGTGATTTATACGTGGTTGATCTCACCGAACGCCGTACTGTCATCATTCAAGATATAGAACGTTACATGGTGTCAGGAGTGGGATTAGTCGATGGCCTTTCCTCACTCGTTACCGGCACCGCACTCTATTGACCTCAATATCTCAGGCGTGGCTGAAAAGTGGAGCTAATGGAAGGAGATGTGAAAGCACTGCAATGTCGCTTCGAAAGTCAACGAAGAAGCGGGCAACGCTGAAGGTGCTGCCCTGCCAACTGCAATCGGCCCCGAAGCATGGATTGTTTTTAAAACGTGAAAATTAAAAGTTTACCAGGAAAAGGATATAAAATGTGTCATACAGCGATGTGATAATTATTGTAACACGAGAAAGAATACCGCCTTTTGAACGCTATCGTTTCAATTTCCAACAAGAAGAACGTATTGAATCGTTTGATCGCCTTGCCAAATTACGGATAAATTTGTTTTTGTTAATATTACACCCGAGGACATTGTAAGAGAAGGATTATCTTCGGCATTTCTGATAATAAGGTCAGAGAAAGATTTCTTCGTGAACCCGATCTCGACCTTTTGAAGACGCTGGATATTTTTGTCGCTTCGGAGATGTCTCAAGCACAATTAAAGCAGTGAGCGACCTTAACCTGTCCAACCTTCATATACTGAAGGACAGCAAGAAGTCTTAAGATGACAAGGCCGCAAAAAAACCGCCGATTCCTGCCAATCAACTTCGTTATCCTTATCGATTTTGTGATAGAAAGCATAATAGAAATAATAGAGTCGTACGTGGGGAAAGAAGTGTATCAAGTGCGTTAGGGTGAACCGTTTTTCTGTCAACTCCAATAAATTTTCGTTGCTCGAGGAAGAGGACGAGTTTCCTCTTTTCTACGTTTTCAATTCGCCTCTAACCACAGGTTGGATTCGAATCTTCCGACACTTACAGTTCGAGAGTGATACCGGAGCGCGTTGTAACGTTTTGCCTGTACACATCTACAAGAAGGTAACTGGTGATTTTGAGTTAAAGCAGGTGACCCCAGTCAAGTCGTCGATTATATGCGATGATGGTGGAAATATACCAGAAACTTCAGGTTTAGAGAGGATCATTCACTTGTCTGATGTTATGTCGTCTCGAGGAAAGCAAGCACTGTCGTCGCTTTTTTAGAAAAGTTGGCACGCGAAGGAATGGGTCTTGTGGTAATTGAGGACTCTGATGCTCCTTCGGAAGCCTGACACAAGCGGTGCTCAAGTGTTTTCAGTCCAGGATGTGATATCTAAGACCCTCTCCTAGGAGCAGGTCACAGAGATGTTCCTCATCCTGTTTGACGAAGACCTCGGTCTACTGGAGTGTGAGTACCATATCCGGCTTGATGATTCAGCCAAGCCAGTTCAACACGCTTTACGGCGAGGTCAAGTCGCATTCCGCAGTAAAATCAAAGAAAGTCTTGAAGAATTGTATTCTATTCTTTAATCGCTGCGCTTTAATAGCCGAATAGAAAACATTTCCCTTATAAACACTGGAGACAATAGGAGGGAGCCGCCCAGCCATCTCCGGGAGAGACCAGCCACATTTATTTAAATGCACGTCCACAATATCGATTTTATTCAGCGCGAGCTGATAAATGGCCCGTGTCAGGGCAAATTGCCCAAGAGCAATGTAGCACTGTGTATAATGTTGTGCCAATTTTCCCAAAAAAGCGACGACAGCCCTTGCTTTCCTGGAGACGACACAACATCAAAATCTGAATTTATGTTGATCGGCTCTAGGCAAAGATTAAGTACTCTGGATGATACACTCGAACTCTCTATTGATAATTTTCCGATTGAACAAGTTTCCTTTGTCAAATCACTTGGAATTTTTATCGATGAACATCTAACGTGGCATTCCCACGGTAATAAGCTGTGTAAGAAGATTGCTTCCGCAATTGGAGCCATAAAGCAAATTAAACCATTTGTGCCTCAATTCATCTTACTCAGCATATACAAGTCACTTGTTTAGTCTCACTTTGATTACTGCAGCCCAGTCTGGGGCAATTGTGACAAAACATTATCTACAAAACCGTGCTGCACGAGTAATAACTTCATCAAGCTATGACGTTAATTGATATCGATTCCTTGTTTTACAAGCTCAGTTGGAAAGACCTGCTATCTCAACGTCAAATTCAGAAAGCCCTTATGGTTTTCAAGTCTTTAAACGGTCTGGTTTCCGAATATCTCACGTCTAAATTTGTAAAGCGAAACGAATTAAACTATTCTCTTATGGACTCGGTCAACAAACTTTTTGTTCCCTTCCGAGAACTAACTGTATGCATAATAGTTTTAGTTACAGCGGTGCAACCCTTTGGAACAACTTACTCTGTAACATTAGAGACTCTGGCTCATTGAGTCAATTTCAGTTAGACGTCTTCTTAATCGTAATTTTTAAACACACAGCATTCATGGAAACCAGGTTTATAAGTAGCATCTTGTTGTAAGTTAAGATAATATTAGGATTAGGATTTTTAGATTTTAGGACCTTAGACATCTTATTGAAATTTTATTGTACCTGATAATTTTTTTTTTTTACCGTGAATAAATAAAGATTAAAGATTAAGATAACATTAACCTAACATTATAACGGTGATTAAGCCGTATGCGCAAAACCAGTAAAAAAACTCCTCCACGGAGAAAAAACTGGAAACATATCCTCCAAACCAATGCATAATCACCTACAAGCAACCTCTGGAGTTTAAAGGTTGTAAAAGCCATAGGCAGTTCAAAAATCGCCCCAAGCAAAGTATCTTGATGACTGAGTGGCGGCAAGTGAATATGCAAACCAATGAGTGGTATAAATAACCGAAAGGTGCGAGTGCCAACATGCATAGCAATGATACGTGTACCCATGGGAAATACATTAGCTTGGTTATCATTGAACCTACGCCCTGGATCTCATCTATGCCAGCCATCCCAATGAAGAATGGACGTAGAAGAAATTACTTGGACCCGAAAAAAGGCGATTCTCGGAGAGAAATATCCTGTGCCTACCATCGAGGACATTGCGACTT
Organism: Ricordea florida; assembly: GCA_949710005.1. Classification (NCBI taxonomy): domain Eukaryota; kingdom Metazoa; phylum Cnidaria; class Anthozoa; order Corallimorpharia; family Ricordeidae; genus Ricordea; species Ricordea florida. Next base: position 23,046,526 of record OX453278.1, on the reverse strand, counting down.
ACCTTCATGACGCTTAAGTGTTTTCTGTGTTAGTTCTGGTATGTCAAGTTAGATGATGAATCATCGTACCTGACAACTTTTCACAGTCCGTTTGGTCGCTACCATTGGTTCATCCGAATTGTTCTTTTTCTCGTTAGTGCTCTGTTCGAGCGTATTCGGGAGAAATTCGCGTTAAAGCTGTAGAAAATTGATTTTTTTTATCAATGTGCATTCTAGAGAGGTGGCAAATCGGTTTATGTTCGGTGTAAAACGCACCAGTGACGTAACAAAAGATTACAAAGAAAATCGAAACAATGCAGACCACGACAACATTTCTCTCCGACGAAGGGCTAACGCTCGAAACGTCAGCACCTCCCATTCACCTTACGGTGGTATAACTTACTTAATCAACTCGTTTGATTTATCCAATTTCTTGTGTTTCAATTTCCCACCGACGCAGCACCAGTTTCTTTAGAAACTATCCCCACGACAACAATGGCCTAAAACAAAGAAACTTTTCACACCGTTTTACACCGAACATAAACCGACAAATCTTGTAAAATGTAATACAGGCGGAGTGGAACACGGGGAATGATTTCCCCACAGGTCCCTTCTTTATTATGCATGCTGTAGCCATACTGTTTCATGCGGCAATAACAAGAAATGTTTACATGTGCATTACCCTAAACAATTGATCTGCTGCATGCATGCCTAAGTAGGGACCTGTGCGGAAATCTTGCCGAACACGGTTATAACAATGACATCTAAAGTTGAGTATTTTTCCTCGGGAATTTCGATACGAAAGCTTTGAACTTATCAAAAATTTATAGAACTTTCCCGATTTCAGAATCGCGTAACCATTCCCTTGGGGTGGTTCACCAGTGTTCCTCGGCACTAGGGCTTTAATTTTCTCTTCTAGACAGACATACAGACAGACAGCCTTTATTTAAGCACAATAATAATAAATGCTATGCAACTTATGGGGTCGTGCATAAATACTAAACCTAAGAACAAAAGATATGCATAATATAGTAACAAAATCAAACTATCTAAAGTTAAATTATTAAAGACTATTACTTAACTATATATATGTACAGCGTTAAAAAACTCTAAAGTACCCTGTTCGCCTTGGCCGTTTCAGTTTCGGCCGGGCAGCTTTGCTTGAGATGCCTTTCGCCCTCTTAGTTGTAGGCGTATTAATAATGAAACAGCAAGCAAACTAGACAAGGTTGTGAAATGGCTGAGTGCGAGGGAACTCGATTGTTTTTTTTTTTGTGTCGAGATGTAATTACGCGAAAATGTCCACAGGAGATGACCGAAAAAAAAATTACCGGCATTGATCGGTCAGTTGTTGGCAAAGATGCTAAGGTGCGGTGTTTGTGTTGTGAGGTTTTTTTGTTAGCTCTTATTTTCGAAATTTGCTTTTCCCTTGAAGGGGTAACTTGAAAGTGCTACAACTAAAAAAGCGTTTTGTTCCATTGGAAATTTGGAGAGCCGCGAAATTAGGCCTTCTTCAAAAAAAAAAAAAAGTGTCGGGGAATTTGCTAACTCTAAGGATTTTTTTGTGGACAGCCATTTCCGTGCGGTCACTCCGTATTTTTTATTCGCGATATTGAAAATGTTGTGTAACTTGAAAATGGTGTAGAATAAAGCTGGGGGAAAACCTTGACACTTTTTTTAACCCTTGGGTTCCGGACTTTCAACTGTTCAAGAAAAAAATTAATTCACTAAATTGAAAAAAAAATCGCTTTGAGTTAGAGCTTTCAGAAGGCGATTACGAACTGGATGTTCAAACTCCGCGGAAACTTTAAGAAGTCATATTCTTTTAATTTCAATGGTAAATTCAAATATCCAGTTTTATAAGATATAATTTGTGTTACACCCGTGCGACTGGAGACTCCTCTGAAGGTACAAAGTTCCCTAAAAATGTAGAATTTTACTACTAAAACTTAAGAAATAGAAAACATGTACCGTGTTTCTATCGAGTTTTAGTATAAATCTACTAGCGTTCTATCGCAAATGCCGCGCTCTGATTGGCTACGCTACCCACTATTTATTCTGTGATAGATAGTGAGTAGCGTAATGGCGGCCGCTTCTTCGCGTTTTCGAAGTGTCCATGAAGACGATTTAGACAGTATACTGGTCGAGGCTGTTCCAGAAAAGACAAAGTTTTGAACGACTAGTAGATTTATACTAAAACAATTAGATCATTCGCTCTCGATTTCTATGCGTGATAGAAATCTCAAACTAATAATGTAATTGCTAAATAGAAACACGAGTGTGTGTTTGGGAGAACGAGAAATGCTTTGGGAACACGAGCCGCAGGCGAGTACTTCCACAGCTTTCACGAGTGTTTCTATAACTCGATAGAAACACGAAGAACATGTTTTCTATAAAACACTGCGACGAAAAAAGGGAAAAAATTTTTAATTTTGTGTAAGTGTAAATTCTCTTTGGTCGCGTCATCATTACGTCAACAGCTCGTACTAGCTCTGTGTTTCTATCGAGTTTTAGTATAAATCTACTAGTGTTCTATCACAAATGCCGCGCTCTGATTGGCTACGCTACTCACTATCTATTCTGTGATAGATAGTGAGTAGCGTAATGGCGGCCGCTTCTTCACGTTTTCGAAGTGTCCGTGTAGAAGATTTAGGCAGTTTACTGGTCGAGGCTGTTCCAGAAAAGACAAAATTTTGAAGGACTAGTAGATTTATACTAAAACAATTAGATTATTCGCTCTCGATTTCTATGCGTGATAGTTGACTCGGGCTGCGCCCTCGTCAACTATCGCGCGATAGAAATCTCGAGCTCATAATCTAATTGTTTAATAGAAACATGAATTCTAATCAATCAGCGCGCGTATTTTCTTAGGACTGTTTTCTAATGTGCTTTATTTTTATTTTTTTCTTAGATCACGAAGCACCAGTGGTTAGTTGTCCACCCTTCAGACTGGTTGTTGACAACGATGCTGGAACTAATGTGGCCACTGTGTCTTGGAACTTCAGTTTTACAGACAATTCTTTGACTTATATGGAACCCGGAGTTTCGGCTGACGACTTCACAATTGAATTGATCATTGGCAACAAGACGTATAATTCTTCTCTACCTAAGCTGCTTGGAATCGGTGCCACTACGGTCCAATATATCGTAACAGATAAAAGCAATAATACTGACGACTCGTGCATCTTCGAAGTTAGAGTGACGGGTAAGGCAGCTTTAATTAAAGGCTTTCAAAATTGTTGAGACACTATGAGTAAAAAGCACCCCTTCTCCATTTAAACTACTACAAGAACAAAGTTTGTCGATTTTCCAGCTTCCCCCTTCCGGTCTTCCTTTCAATGTTGTGTGTTTAACTTTTCAGCATGGTTTTGCATTGGTGGCAACATTGATAAGGGTGGGGGGGGGGGGAGGAAGGGGAACCTTATTGTATGAAGCATTGTTAAACTACGAACACCCCAAATAGGTGTAGTGTCTCAAGTAATTTTGCACCTTGTTGTAGCGTGGACATCGTAGTTGTATAAATGTTTAAACAGCGCGGGATTCCTTTGTTGTTATGGACCGAGACGCAGTTCGAGTCAGAAACAATAAGCTCAAAAAAGGCCAGGTTAATATAGTTCACAGACCATGCTTGGTTAATGATGCGGGAAACGCGGAAATCGCCGGCGGACAACATAGCTCCAATTTCATGCCGATCACGATTAGTGCCGTTGGCTGGCTTTGGGGGCGCTTCCCAATGAAAAAAAAAAAATCAGGAAATTTTGATTGGAGATACGATGGAACGGTCATTCTCGGTTCGACTCGACCGGTATTAATGTTTGGGACCATCTTTGAAGGTGGTCGCGACTGACTGGTAGGTCTGGCCCGACCGAAGCGGGCGCGTTAATTTGGTTATTCCTCTTTTGTTTTGGCGTTCTGTTTGTCTGGAAATAGCGCAGAAGACGTGGGAATGCGCGGAAACTTGGAGTGGTTTTGTCCATCTTAAAGTACCGGTCCATTCAGCTGAAGAAGATTCCGAATTCTAATGGTTAGCGCCTCAGATCATTTCTGTGTTGGTTCTCGACCCAAAGAAAGAACGAAATAACAAGCGAAACAAACTATGCCTCTAGCCCTGAAAACACAGAACAGCTTTACATTGCTTCCCAGTTAATGCAGAGACTAAAGCCTGGTTCTCACTACGACACAAGCACAAGGATAAGGAGAAAACAAAGGAGAACACAAAGGAATGAAGTCAAGCGTATGACATAAGACATCGACACAAGCATAAGACATCAACATAAGACCAAGCATAAGCAAAGTAAAGACAAAGGAACAAGCAAAGAAAAACACCGTCCTTTTGTGTTGTAAAGCCACACAGGACACGTTTTTCTTTGTTTTTATTTGCTTATGCTTGTGTCGTAGTGAAAACCAGGCTTAACGGGAGCTGCTGCTCTACTGGGTCCTTAAATCATTCTTTTTCATCAGCACTAGTTGTCCGATAAGACCCTATTGCTGCTGGAAAAAAAAAAGGAAATAGAAAAATAAAGCTCTTTATTATATCTCTCAGTTAGTACGCGCGCTGCGATTGGTCAATTTAGCGGGCCGTACTTCACTGTACGGCCCGCTAAAGTTTGTTTTGGTCGCCAAAATGAGTCCAGAGATATAATAAATATCTTATTAACCTCGTTTTCTCGGTCCGTACTGTAAAAAACGGATCCTCGTTTTTTCCCGTCGATTTATGGCCCGCGCGCTTCGCGCTTGGGCCATAAATCGACGGGAAAAAACTCGGTCCGTATTTTACAGTACGGACCTCGAACTCGATTAATAAGAGGTATTTACGCCGGGACTTTCGAGAAACGTATTTCGGGTAGTGAAAGGGTCAATCGAGACAATTGCACCTGGCTTGGAATGTTTCCTTTGCCATTCAATTGTCATTGTTACTGATATTCTGGTTGTTGTTGCCAGATACCGAGCCACCGATTTGTTGGTTTTGCCCAGCCGATATAAATATCCTCAATACAACCAAAGATGAAATCCGAGTCAACTGGCAGCAGCCGAACTGTACCGACAATTCGGGGATCCCGCCCTCAGTTGAAGTTAACAAGCAATCTGGGGAGTTGTTGGATGTTGGAAATACCTACGTGGTATCATACAAGTACATAGATGGAGATGACAACGAAAATTCAAATTGTTCTTTCCGAATTGTTCTCGAGAGTGAGTACTATTTGTGTCGACTAAAGAAAGCGACGATGTTATTTTACTCAACTTTTCAACATTTTTGTTTCACTATGTTCCTATCTGCACCTAGAGTGTCTATATATAGCAAGAGAATGGCGACTCTAGGTTTCTTTCTCCTTTACTTGATGGCAATATTAGCTCAATGTAGCAAAGTTTCCTCATTTGAAATCCTTCGGCTGTACTAAAGCTATTGAGGTCATTGCAAACATAACTTTCCTTTGCATTACGTACTTCCACTCGGGCTCCTTACACTCCATACATTTACTTACATTGAGTACAGTGAAGAAATGGTAAAGTGCAGCGTGCAACCCTCGAGTTATGAACGCATGCGATAGGTTGCGCTCGAGCGCATCTCTTACGCTTCTTTCGTGCTTAGCAACCTCCCACTTTCGTCCATAACTCGATGGTTGCACGCTGCACGTTTACCATTTCTTTTATAACATAACACTTCACAACTTTACAATCTGACGTCAGCATGCAACCCATGGGCGAATGGATCGCGCGTAATAGCCAATCATAGCGCCCTATTTCCCAAAGCTATGTTATAATGACTTGCATTGCATTAGTCCACTAGCACTACTTACACCCGCAACATTCCTTAGATTCACTTACATTTTACTTACATTGTTTACTTTAACTTGTACTTACAATCACTCATAGTTACTTTGTTACATTTTTTCCTTAGAAAAAAGTTGTCCGCTGTATGCACCACCCAAGAATGGAGCGTTAGCTTGCAATACTATCGGATCGGATAAGTCATGTACCGTGTACTGCAGAAAGGATCACGATTTTGCGGTGACTCCTCCACTTTTGTATTACTGCTCCGCAGCGGAATGGCAATTCTGGGGTTTTCCTGGCGTACAATTTTCGAGCGATTTACCGTGGCCAGACTGTGGAGGTAACTTAGCTAGCCCAATACCTTTATGGACTCTCGCATACTCAGTGGTTAAAATGATAGACTTGGTAGTAGCCATCGGATGGCGTGACCTTGACGCAACTTACCAGCTTCTTGCAAACGTTTCTTTTCCAAGAACTTAAATGCCACATTTTTGAAAAATTAGGTATCATCTAGTGGAAAATGATGGGGTAGCACTCATGACTTAAAACTCAAAAGGTGAAGGAGAACACAAGGGGGAAGACATAGAGGATATTACACGGTGGCGAGAAGATATGAATTTTATGTTCGAGTGGCAAGAACAATATCTCACGAGTGAGCGAAAGAGATTTTGTTCTTGCCACGAGAACATAAAATTCATATCTTCGAGCCAACGTGTAATGTTCTTTTTATTATATGGAGACTAAAGCAAAAGGTGGGAATCGTGACGTCATTGAACGATACGACACTCACAAAGGTGACATACGGAAAATACGCCACTCGGGTCCCGGATGAAGTGGCGTATGGAATCTACGAGTGGTTTAGTTCCCAGTAAAACACTCTTCTCCATATAATAAAGTAAGTTTTAAGCGGGCGAATATTTTCGCCTCTCTCGCCTACAAATTTCATTGTTATAAGAACACCACACACACTCACACACACACACACACACACACACACACACACACCCAGACACACAATGTTGTTGCTGCTCGTAACTGAGGCCATAACGACATCGCAGTAGGTGGACCAAGTAAAGACCTTCCGTCCCCCTCAATCTTCTTATACTTTACCCCCACCCTCCTCGAGCCTGGGCTTTGTGTTAGCGATGAAGGTTTGCCTAAGAAATCAATTGTTTCTCGTCTCATTTTACAGCATCAGACAATCCAAGTGGTTTTAAAGCAGGTGCGTTTGCGCCATTCGAATTTGACGGCGATTGCAATGATCCAAATGTACAAGAAAGTCTGAAGACACAGTTCCTTAATCTTCTCCATTCGCCATTTATTCCTAATTTCTTCTGCGAAAACAAACCCACTCAGTGTAATGAGACAACAATAGAAATATACTGTGGAGAGCTGACAGCTGCTGACAAGCGACGGAAAAGATCGACTACCATGCAGGTTTGCTGCCACAAGCAGTGGTGATATATAGACAGCTATTTTTTGCCTTTTTAATCAAATAAATAAAAACAGGTGCCAGTTACCAGAAAATAAACTGATCAGCCTTAAGCTTGCCTTTTGATTATCGATATATTTTGTTAGAGTGTGCCTGGCTAGGAACCGGGCCCTAATTTTAATTGTGATACTGTTCCCTATTAGAGGTACGACAGCGTAGTGGTTTGCGACTCGTATTTCCCTGTAAGGAGGTACTAGAATTGAAACCCAGGGGATGGAACTGTGTTGCATCATAAGACAATAGATCTTACATTACGCTGCCTCTATCCACCTCGGTGTAAGAAAATGTGTTCAGCGATGTGATGGACATCCCAAGCAGTGATAATTTAATGAATTTTAGTGCCTCTGGCTATCAGAAATCAAGATAGGGTCTTAACATTTGGGCCCCTTAGCACGCGTGCCTCGTTGCCTACCTCTCGGTATTTCCTCGTTATCATGCAGGCGCTGGTCCCTCTCAGTTGCAGTTGAACCTAGGATCTCATAATCTCATAATGGGGGATCTTTATGAAGTGCGAAACAAAACTAGATTAAGCCAGATTGCCAGTTACAATTTCCATTATTTTCTTCCTGAGAGAGTGATTTTTATTCTAACTTCATGTGTCCCTAATTAAATCTTTTAAGTCAATTCGTCTGAAGCTTTTCCCTTGTTTGTCGTTAAACAGGTGTCATTTCGCTATGATTACGTGGACACAGACACAGGGCTCGCCCCAGGGACAACTGATCAAGGAGGCCAGGATGCTTACAATAACGAAAAGATCACAAAACAGTCTGACATGGACGCAGTCCAAGCAGGCTTCGATAATGTAAACTGGGTTGAATTCAAAGCCCAATCAAACTTGACAATCCTAAATAACGATCCTAGTAACCTCCAACTTTCCCCCATTGACGCGTACTGTGCGGAAGACGGGTCAGTGGTTAGGAAATGCGAGCAGAGCGACCTTAATTGTTTTATTGAAGAGGGCCAAGACAAGTCATGCCAGTGTAACAAAAAAGACGGTTCAATCACTAAATGCAGTGAGTACACCATGTTACATAGTTGCATGCTAATGTCACTAACTTGTAATCATCAATCATTTTTCACCAGTTCATTAGATCTCCATTCTTTCTTTGCCACCTCGTTCCATAGCCAATCATTTGTAATTGTTTAGAATAACTTTATCACAAGTCATTTCAGAATATATTACGTCCAATAATATAAATACTCGCTGTAATTTTCAAGTCACACTCTCCCTCTCTCTTCATTTCGTTTTATACATTTTGTCTAGTTATAAACTTTGTTCCTTTATTGCTGTTAGTAGAAATAATTTATCCTTAGTGAATAAAACAACTCGAAGGAGAAGTAGTTAACACACCACATAGTCTCTTATAACTTACTCAAGTGATCTCAATGTCAGATTCTCAAGCAATAGCGAAGACAACTGCAGCAACAACAGCAATATCCTTTGTAAATACCGTCCTGTCGGGATCACCACCGTACCTTGATGGGCGGTTTGTGTGTCTCAGGGACCCCTAAATTTACCGTAATTTACTTCCGTAATTTATTTTACTATTTATTCTTATTTTATTAAGCACTATATGTCGACTGGAGTATTGTACTCGTAATAGGGTTAGCCTTGCCGAACAGTTCAAAGGTAAAGGCCGGCTGAAGATGAGTGGCCCTTGTTCATTTAGGTTTTAGGGTTGAGCTAAGGGCTGATAACCCTTTCCTCTCATTCGCTCCGACGAAGGGCTAACGCTCGAAACGTCAGCACCTCCTTTTTACCTTACGGTGGTATAACTTACTTAATCAACTCGTTTGATTTACCCATTTTCTTTCCTATGAAAGCCATGTATTACGGAAGCTCGAGGCAGAGAATAGGGACCTTAAGCAAGGACGACGTCGACGAGTGCGAGAACGCCAATAAAACAATAGGCATAACGAGCAAAAACAACGGCTCTGCACGCCCCACACGTGCGTTTTGCATTTTGGTACATTTCGTTGCCGTTCTCTCCAAAACCAGCGACATGAAATGACCAAATTTAAAGTTCTGTGGAGGACGTGAGCACAAGTAGAGAAATTTTCAATTTACTCGGATAATATCAACGCCGTTCATGCAAGTTAAATTCCTGGGCAGTTGGCATGAGTTTCACAAGGAGAATGTGTTGGAGTAACTGCAATTTTATTGCAGTAATGCGAATTTATGTTTTTCATAGTCGTTCTCGTTGACGTCGGCGTCGTCCTTGCTTAAGGTCGCCAATTGCCTAATCTAGGGGGCACCGTGTCCAGCACTCTCAATGGGAGAGATGTAATGATACACTAGGTCCAAAGCCGATAGGATGTCTTTGGGCTGACAAAGCTTCAGGCCCTATGTGGCAGAGGGTGTGAAGACGATACTAACTACAATCTAACCACTGCTCTTGGAAAAGTTCAAACTCGTATTTAGCTAAATTAGGCACCCTTACGTTAAGCTATATTCCTATATCCAGCCTTAATTTTATCTTCTCGGACTGAAATGTACAATCGCGGAGTTCTTGAGCGCTGAATAACCGTGATGCACACCTATAGAGGTCATGTGGAAGTTTAGGGAGTGCCGTGTTTGTTTGGGATGATCGGGCTCAGAAGTTGTGATTAAAGGTCGCTAAAATCGTATGGCGCATCAAGGAGATCAATCAGACTCTGGAGACATATCAGTTCCTTTGCTGCGCTATGATCTGTAGGTCTTTGGATCACAAATCATTCAAAACACCTGTTGTAAAATGTTGGAAATGTCATTCTGTTGTTTAAATTGGCATACTTTTATTAGAAGAAAACCATGACTTCTAGCTGAATTTCATGTGTCGAAACGTCTTTGTTCACTGATTAGACAAGAGGATATTAACCGTTTAAAGGCTATGTCTCTCTTAAGAAAGAGATAGGCAGAGATTTCGATATTAACCGTTTAAAGCATATGTCTCTCTTAAGAAAGCGACAGGGAAAACGTGGTGTACGACGGGAGAGCAATAAAATTCTAGTTCGAATAAGTGCTCATTTCGAACTTAATTATGCTGATGGAGCATATTCTAATCGACGGCGGATTCTATCGAGCTTGGCTAGCGGTTGTCAACAACCTGTTTATTCTTTGCAAAGTAATCGTCAAAGGAAATTTATTGATTTCTGCTTTCTCAATACGAGATCGGTAAGGAATAAGGCCTTGATCGACAAAGATTTCGATTTGATAGAACTTTGAATATTATATCTCTGACCGAGAAACATGGCTGCGCACAGGTTGCGATGATGATCAGCTCATCGGCGAACTGTGCCCTTCTGGATAACATTTTCTTCAAGTTCCTCGTATTAATCGCCCTGCCGTTAGTGTTGGCTTATTATTCAAGAAATCTGTGAATTTCAAGACAAGAAAAAATTTTGAGTTTGCGTCTTTTCACTACCTTGATGCTTTTTTTGTTGATCAACCTTGAGTGAGAACTTTGGTTGTCTATCGTCCACCACCTTCGAAGACAAATGGCTTTTTAATGTGAATTTTCAAGTCTTCTTGAGCACTTAACTGGTTCTCCTGAGAACTTCGCTATTGTTGGAGATTTCAATTTTCGTGTTGACGATTACACCGATATTCATGGTAGAAAATTTCTGACGCTTCTTGATAATTTCGACTTTAAGCGGCTGGTTTCTCAATCGTCACATGAGCGATCTTTTGCAGTGTATGCCCTTAGATTTTGGAACTCCTAGTCACCTTCACTACGTAGAAGTACATCCGTTGCTATGACTTTATTTCGACTTCGAGCGTAAAGTGTGCGTGGGGCTTGGGGTTGGCTTGGAGCGAGAAGAGAAAATTGAGGATATTATGTAGCCGAACGCAGATACTAAGTTTTGAGCGTTGGAAGAGAAATTTCGTATCTCTAAGGGCCATGCAATTTTATTTTTTTATTATACATGATCTAGTGATACACCAGGTGTTAACAAATCGATACAACGTATTCCGAGGGTGATACCACACATTTGTGACATCATTCTTCTCGATTTGCTACCACTCCACATAGCACTAAATCCTATATCATAATCATACGTGTGACACATGTGTTCGTCATTCAAGTCTTTTGATCAAGAGTTTGTTCCTTTCAGCGCGATGTCCTGTGGGGACTTTCTACGATAAGGGTGCCGATGATTGTCTTCTATGCCCCGAAGGCACGTATAACGACAACGAAGGGGCCTTGTTCGGTTGCTATCCCTGCCCTGAAGGAACATGGACTTACGGAGACAGAAAAGAAAATTTCACGTCATGCACGGGTAGAGATTATACTAGAAATACGATTCCAGCAAAAACCTCTCGAAGCTAGTTTTTGTAGATCTTGTCATTCTTTTTCCTATCAATTATTGTATTTATTTTGTCATTATCTCGTCATCATTATTATTTCAACTATAATTGTGTCAATAACAAAATGCTAGAATATGATTAGTTGTTAACGGCCCTGATTTATGGTTTAATTGGCTCTTTCAGGTTCAAACTGTCCGATTTGACCTGCCCTCGTACGAACACTTGTAATCGAACAGGCAAAATCGGACAGTTAAGCAGCCAAGAAACTTTACCTACCTAGCCCTTCCTAGCCAATCAAAATCAAGGAAATTTCTTAAGTGAGCAGGTTGACAAGTGCTGATTTAAAACAAACATGGACGAAATTAACTGGTCCAATTAATTTTATTCCGATATGTTTTCCTTAGATTTTGACTCCATTACCAATTACCGAGTTTCTGGTATTTAGTTATTGACACAATTAATTGGTAATTGGACCTCGCGTTGTACAATTCAGGGATAATGGTGCTCATAAATTCAAGACTGGCTCTCGCTACGCGTTCGGCTGATTTCAGATCCCTCGCCCAATTACTCCCTTAATGATATACATGCAAAAATTTCAGCATGCTCATTGGCTGAGAGCACGTCAATTAATCCCAAACAGTGCAGAAAATTGAAATTGAGTGCAAAAAGTTGAAATTGAGTGCAGAAAGTTGAAATTAAATTTTTGCATGTATATTATTAACAAGTAATCACATGATTTGTCTCGTGCAATTTGGGATAAATCTGCACTCGTAAATTTTTCAAAGACTACAAATTTCACTCGCCCTACGGGCTCGTGCAATTTGGTTAGCCTTTGAAAAATTTACTCGTGTTGATTTATCCCAAATTGCACTCGAAATCATGTGATTACCTATACGAATTGTACTCCAGTCAGTCCTATTACCATTACTTATTATTCCTCGCGAAGCGAGGCCGAAGGCCGAGCGTAGCGAGGTTACTAATCGTGTCGGTTCCGGTCAGACCACGTGGCTCGCAAGCCCGAGTAAATCGAGCCGAGAGTTTTTATATATGTATATATATTTATATATATATATATATCTTTAGTATAATTTTAGAGCTGAACACAGTGTTTCCAGCAATCTGATTGGTTGAGTGTACTCGCCATATGACGTTATATTCACCGCGCTAGGCGGTGAATATAAAGCAAAACAAAATGGCTGCCAGCAGCCGGTTTGTAAATGTTTCCGACGAGGAAATCTCAGAAATTAAAAGTAGTGCAGTCCCGAAAACAACGCAAAATGCAACAAAATATGGTGTTAAACTTTTCAAAGGTATGTCAGCCTCTTCCGTTGGGCTTATTATTTTACTTTGAAACTTTTACAAACAGAAACAGTACCGATAACAACGGCTGAAACAGCTAATTAACTGTCGTAACTCTTAATTTACCTTACACAGAATGGTTCGCTTAACAAACCGAATTCGAAACAGAGTTTAAGTGCATGGAAATCAAAGAAATGAACAACTGCCTTTCAAAGTTTTATTTATCAGCAAGACGACAAGACGGAAGCCATTACAAGAAAACAAGTTTGTTGTCAATCAGAGCAGCCCTAGATCGACCCATGTGACATTTATACCGGAAATAAAATGTGTTGAATCCCGATTTCTCTGTTGTTCAGCTCTGAAATTATACTAAAACAATTATTCGCCTCAGGCTCAGTTAATATTGGCGAATATTTACCTCGCCTTCGGCTCGGTAAATATTCGCCAATATTAACTTCGCCTTCGGCGAATAATTGTTAAATATTTTAAAGGTGTCCGTTCGCAGGCCAGGTTACCTGGCAATAGTAGCGCACTTGAGAACTGCTGAATTTCCGCCATTGAGAATTCGGTGATGCCTTTTTGAAGGTAATGTAAATTTTGTAGAAACCGATTTCACTCGTCCTGGAAGTACATCCCAGCAAGATGATCTCCGAGATATTCAAGAAAGATTAGCCCGAGATCGTCGCCGAGTAAGTTCGAATAGCGTGAAAATGAACGCGAGGAAAGCACGACTCAAAGCAGGGATAGAGGAACGACAGCAGGGAGAATAACAACAGAAATCGCAGCAAAGAAAACAACCGCTCGCTCCAGAAAAAGGCAAACGAAACAGCAGGGAAAAGGACCAGGAATTCAACCAAGTTAGTTTTGAATTTGAATGTGTTATTGATAGAAATACAGGACATGAGTGAACGATTACATAACGAAATATATTGGCGTACTAAATTTAGCAAAACGGCTTAGAAGGGAAACCGAGTAGGAACGACTTCAACGATTGAAGATATCTCTGGAAAATAATCCTATTAGTCTAAAAACGGAATCGGAAGACGACCAACAGATTACAAAAGAATGTAAGTTGGTATTTGTCATAATAAAACGATAGCGTTTCTATTTTGAAGAAATTCCCATCACAGAGAGTTGCAGTTGTTAAAGCAATCATTTATAACGATGTGATCTGATATCATTGCAACAGTGAAAATATTTTAAATTTTCTTGATCTAGCAGTTGTGTTTAGAATTTTTAACAAAATATATACCCAGTGTCACTATAAAGTACTGGTTCTGCAATTTTATCAGTGATCAATGCCATCATTTGAAAATAAAGCAAATGTTATTACTTACTTCTGAGTAGTATTTCTCTTTGCTATATATATATGTATGTATTCTCTGATTGAAAGGTTTCAATAATATTGCATAGAGACAACAAGTTTCATAGCCTTTTCACAATGGGTACGTTTTACCTTAGAGTTCAATGACCCCCCTGATAATATTGCTATCTAGAACCCTTGCCCTTTTCCCACAAATGAAATGCTAATTCAAGCCTTAATTTGCAAAGTTAGACATAACATATTAACCTTGTTACTTTCTGCTGTTTACTTCATTTTTATAATGTCAAATATCAATCTTTAATAACAACCACAACATACAGTTAACCTTTTACATTGAAAAAACTTTATAAAGAAGAAAATAAATTTTGTAATGCCAAAATGTTTATTCTTTCTCATATATTCATTGCAAGTGTGCTGTATGTAGTAACAAGTGTTTCAATTTTTCTAAATGCCCTTAAGGATGCTTTCAATAATGATTTTCCCTACAAACTTTATAGACAAATGACTGCACTAGATTCTAAGCATTAAAGAAGACATGGTATTGTTTGGAGCTGTTTTGATTACTACCACCTCTGATGGAAAGCCTATTAAGAAGATTTTTGTATTGCTTGTAGTAGTAGAGTAACAATACATTTACCAAGATTAGGACATGCATCCCACCCCATAAAAATATATTATGTTTAACATAAGAAATATAACAATAATAATAATAATATCAATACCAGTAATAATAATAATAATATTAATGATAATAATGATGATAATAATATAATGATAGTTTGTCTCGTTACTATATGTCATTGGTTACAAGTTCAACACCTCTGGCTGCCATGACTTTTTCGAGGAAATACCATCCTTATAATAAATCTTTCTTCTGCAGTTTTTATAATAGAAATTTTCATATATTCAAAATAATATACTATTCTCTGGTTGGGTATGGATATTTTGCATGTTTCTGTAACAGCACAATTAAACTTTCATGTGGTATATACTTGTGACTGATTGATGTTGATTTCACATTATATTCTTACAGGAGTACATAGTGCAGCAATATTTTTCAACATGTTAAGATTTCAATAACTCTTTCTTACATGTATAGTTTTTATGATATGACCTAAAAATAGCACAACCACATACTATACAGTTGGCACTCACTATTACCAAACCTTTATTCCAACTGTTTTACCCCCATTTTTTTATGTAATGACATTACATCTCACACTTCTGTTGACATGGCATCTCTTTTGAGGGAAGTGGAATTTTTCTATCTACCACTAGGGGTACCATTGCAACTGAAGAGAGTACACAAATTGAAACATGCACTATTCATAATGCTCTCAATTGTGGTTACCTAGGAATGAAATAATGACTGCAGTAGACACTAAAATATCTAATCAGAAGATTCTTCTTACAATGAATCTCATGCAATTATTAGAAAAAACATAAACAAAAAAGTAATTGGAGCATTCAACTCATCCTCATATTGTGTTTAAAAGTGATGTACAACAAAGAAGACAAAGCAGTAGAGACTAAGAAAATACAACTCCAAAAAAAAACCAGGTTTTTACATTGTGGTAAACACAAGAATTCATATCAACTCTTCAAGATTTCACTTTCAAAAGATTTACAGTAATTTTCAATTTGTGTTAACTGAATATTATTGTGATACTTCATTGACTCTGTATTCCCTGTCAAGAAAACAAATAATTTTACTTCTATTCCCTCTCGTGCAATCTCAGTGGCAGTGAAAGAGCTAAATGAAGGTCAATTTTTAAGCCCTGTGCTGAGCGGTATACTGATCATGTAATTTGCACCAGGTGTCACTAATTGTGTACCAAACACAGCATAACAAATTAAATAATGGGGATTACGCAGATGTAAAAAATAAAATATAAAATAAAATATAAAAGTATTGTGACTTATTCAAAAACTAGCTTCGCGAGGTTTTTGCGAGAGTCGTATTTCTAGTAAAGTACTACATAGTTACGGTTATACTTATTGAAGTCTTAGTTAGCCCAAAAGAATTAATTTTCTTAACATGTTGCTTACAGGGTACTTATCAATTAAAAAAAGTTAATATATGTAGTTTCTATGAATTCAGAAAGGAAAGTGTTTTTATTACCGTTTAAGTCTGCTGTTTGCATAGGTAATCAAATAGTTTCGAGTGAAATTTGGAATAAATGAGCAGAAGTAAATTTTTCAGCCTGTGGGGCGAGTGCAATTTGTTGTTTATACAAAGTTGAACTCGAAACTATTTGATTACGTGTTAATAATATACATGCAAAAATTTAAATTTGAAATTTCTGCGCTCAATTTCAACTTTCTGCGCTGTTTGGAATTACAGTATTGACGTTTTGTCAGCCAATCAGCGCGTTGAGATTTTTGCATGTATATTACTAACATTGTATGTGTGTGGTTGGAACTTACATTGTCTCTTGGGTGTGACTACGGTAAGGGAATTTTCACAAGGAAAGGCGCGTGATCTAAACGAGACATACACACATGCTTATTTTTTTATTCATATTTTTTTCCTTTATTATTACGACCGACACCTTATATTCTGGATTTTTTGAATAAATAATAATAATAATGAACTTTATTTGAGTGTCAACTGTATTTAGCACTGCTGTACTAATTGGGGACACTGTAAAGCACAAATGAAATCAAATCAAATCATATTACATCAAATCAAATGTTCAAGCATATATCAAACTGGGTATCGCAAACTTGCGTAAATAAGTGGAATACATTTTTTATTCTAGAGGAATGTGGCCCCGGATTGTATTCACCTACTGGTATAGCAAAATGTTTCCGTTGTCCGGCTGGAACGTATTCCTCTGGGGAGAGGAACAGGGGATGTACTGATTGTCCCGCTGGTACTTCGACCGTGATAGACGCGGCACCTGGAATTGAAGACTGCGGAAGTAAGTGTATAACAACGCCCGAGTGATTTAGTGCCAGATGGGTTAATATGGGTTAATATTGGTTAATATGGTCTAGTGGCCCGATAGTCTAAAGTTTCCACTACAAGTCGTGTTTGAAACCCTATTAGAAAGATTAGGGATGGACCATTAGAAAAGTGAAATTCCTGCAGAGGGTTTCACCTGAAAAAAAAAATTCCTCCACAAGCAGTGAGCGAAAAAACAATTCGTGCAAGCTGAAAATTCCTCCCCCCCCCATCACTTTTCTAATGGTCCGTCCCCTAAGATAGAGGTTTGCACAAACACTGCAAACGGCAAACCGCGGTTAGAAGTTAGCGGTCACGCGTTCGAGGTTTGCTGTACGTCACGCGATTAAATTTGCGGTTTACTCGTGGCTTGGCAGCCATGTTGCTTGAAACTGAAAAATGCGGTCGCGATTCACAACAAAATTGCAACTCACGAATTGCATCTCTGCGCTAAAACCATGTTGAATGAAAATTACAGATGCGTATCAATTAATCTACACTCCCCTAACGCGACTTGTTTGAAAATAAAAGCAAAGAAACCTTGAGGCAAATGACTTACCTGAAAACCGCCTACTCCACGTCCAAACGCGAACTTTAAACCGCAAACCTGACGGTGGGAACTTGGTCACGTGACTTCTTGACGTTCGCGGTTCGCGGGAAATGCCGAAAAACCTCAATCTTAATCCCTCTATTATCGGTGATCTTTATACTACAAAACACTCTTGATAAGTTATCACTTTCAAAACAAGCTGAAGGGAAGGCGGTTAAGGAAAAAAAGTTGTTCAAAAGGTGGTGCACTAGTTTACACTAGTTACAGCTTGCACGAATTTTTTTTCGCTCACTGCTTGTGCAGGAATTTTTTTTTCAGGTGAACCCCTCTGCACGAAGTTTTTTTACTACTTGTGAAAAAGTCACAATTGGACCTTTCTTTCTGCATGAACTTTTTTTTACCTTCTTCTTTGCATGAATTTTTTTTTCTTGGCATTTTCCCTTGCATGAATTTTTTCTTGGTTTTTTCCCCACCCCACCCCATCACTTTTCTAATGGTCCGTCCCTAATGAAAGTCTCACAAACTGCCGTCATTTTGAAACACCCTGGAGCCCGTAAAGTGAGGTTTTTTCTGGCTACTTTTTCCACTTTTGATTCTTACACTGGTTCGCTAATTCGAAGAAATTTGACAAGTACATTAAAGAGATGTTCGAGAAGGAAGCGGACTCATTTTTTAACCTTTTTTAGACATCGCCTCATCAACAACATGTCGGCTCGAAAACAACTTGACAAGAAAATCAATTCTTGACGTGCAAACTAGTTCCAGTGTCTAATAATCGAGGGTTTAGAGATATAATAAAACAATTATTCCACGCAATCGTATCGTACATGAACTACAGCTAACTCGGCCCTAAGCGCCTTGTTGGCTATTAGCTCATGCGCGAGGAGATTGACTGGAATAATTGTTTAATATACCTATGCTATTGCTTATGGTTAGGGGTACCGAATGGTCCCTTCAAAATCTTAAGCGCTCGCAAAATTAGGCCGTTGCTCGATTTGCTCGCCAATTTTAGACTAGTGCTCGCTTGCTCGTGCTCGCAAGTTTTTGCAATTGCTCGCATGCTCGAATTCTCGTTGAAATTTGCTCGCTTGCTCTAAAGTTCGTAAATCGTTCTTCGTCGATGTTTTGATACAGAAATGATGCCTTACTACATCGTACTGAGCCCCTTTAGATCTGGCTGTCACGTTTAGTTTAAGGCACTCGACGATAACCTACAATAGCATAAGTTAAACATATATTCTCCTAAATTACAGTATTCTGGAGAGTAAATATTTCAATTTTCTTCAAACGGAAGTTAAACGGAACGGCCCTGTCCGTTAGCCTTTTATTAACAAAATGCAAGAAGACAAACCAAATCGAACGTTTCATTGCGAGGAAAAACATTTTGCGATAAAAAATGGGAGATTTTCGCAAAGACCATTCGATACCCATATGCTTGTATCGTTCCCGTTTGCACGTACTGGAATGGGACTGGGATGCTATTCTTTCTCGTGTGCTTGGCGTATGCTGGTGTCGTTGTGTCGTACTTGTGCAGCGAGATGGTTGAGATCTCAGTGATAGCTGTGACCCTGACATTCCATAGAATGATATAGCCAATACCAAGAGAGGTTCTATTTTAGCGCATAGGCTGAGTTGGTATATAACAGCGTCTACTGTTGGCCAATGATATTCATGACGTCTTTCCTCTCATAGAGGTAAACTCGCCCTTGGTCAACAGAAGAACGATTATCAACCTTTTTGCACACTGAAACCACAGAGAACATAATGGCCAACCGTTTTATTTTGTTTTCAGTGCAATGCGCTCCAGGAACGTACTCGGATAATGGTGTGGAACCGTGTTTACCTTGTTCCGTGGGAACCTACCAGCCGGGAAGTGGACAGAAAAGCTGTTTACCTTGCCCTGGCCAAGAATCTACCCATGGCACTGGTGCTAGTTCCGATTTGTTTTGTGGCGGTAAGGATTGCCTTTTTATGCTACTCTCCAAGGCCTCTCGGGATGACCCAAATGGTCATAGCAATAATGCTGTTTCCATGTACATTTTTTTTTTTATCAATGAACACGTTTTCATATAAGTGTTACCTTGCTTTGTTCGGTGCTAACATTTTTTGTTCTTTAAATTAACCCTTTTGTTTTTGTGATCCATTTGAGTTGTTGATCATCGTGCACTGAGCATGACAGCAGACAGACATAGTTTAATGCTACGCTGGTTTGAAATAATGAATGCAACTTATGTAGTTACATTTCACCGACCCGACGTTTCAACACTCCTGTCTAGTGTCTTCTTCGGGGGTGATTGTGCAAAGCTGTGAAGCTCCTTTTTACCTCATGGTATGTATGTCATACCATGAGGTATAGTAATGGTTGGATTTGTCACTCCATTCCCGTTAGACAATTAATTTATGCATTAAATCCGCATTAAATGTGAATAAAACAGGTTCTCCCCTGTCTCCCCTACTAGGTTTGGTTTTGTCCAGAAGGTCATCCTATTGTTTTAGGTTCACATATGTGGGGGGAGGGGGTGAGACAAAGCGGCAGCACATGTTTACAAAATGGCGTCTGTTGTGTTGAGCCCGACGCAAAGATTGTCAAGGCGGGTTTTCGTTCCTTTCGCTCCATCTTTCTCTAGTATAAAGACGGGCACACGACGCATTATGCGTCCAGACCTTAAGTAGTAATACGTCGTTCAAGACGTATTACGAAGGATAGAACGTCTAGACGCATAATACGCCTTGTGCCCGACTTTATACTAGAGACGAATAACCAGATGAACCACGAATGTTTGCCCAAGTTCGTTCAGACGGATAATGCGTTCTTTAGTATAAAAACGGCAAATGTTTGAAAAATACTTTGTTCTTTCTAGAGGTCGACACTTGTATCTCCAGTCCCTGCATGAACGATGGAACGTGCGTAAACACTAAAGAGTCTTACCGGTGTGACTGCCCACCAGGGTTCAACGGTGTGAACTGTGAAAACGACATTAACGAGTGTTTGTTATCTCCATGTTACGGTGGAGCTACCTGTCTAGATAAGGTAAAGTGGAACCAGCTTAAAACGTTGGTATATTTCGGAACAAGAACTAAAGAAAAAATAAATATACAACTCAACAAAACATGTCCTCGAGGCCGTTTTTGCTTTTTTGTCCCATCCTCTAAAATTGATGGGGCTTGACATCAACACCAGCCCTAAATGGAGGGTCTCAATGGGGTGAGGGACGGACCATTAGAAAAGTGATTGGGGGGGGGGGGGGGGGAAACAAAAAAAATCATGCAAGGGAAAATGCCAAAAAAAATCATGCAAAGAAGAAGGTAAAAAAAAATTCATGCAGAAGGAAGGTCCAATTGTGACTTTTTCACACGTAGTAAAAAAAATTCGTGCAGAGGGGTTCACCTGAAAAAAAAATTCCTGCACAAGCAGTGAGCGAAAAAAAAATCGTGCAAGCTGAAAATTCCCCACCCCCCATCACTTTTCTAATGGTCCGTCCGTTAACCGTTAGCCGTAAAACGGGCAAAAAAAAATTAGCCGTTAGGCGTAGATATTGAAACATTTTACCCGTTAGCGGTAAAAAATATTAACCGTTAGCCGTAAAACAGTCATAAGTATTAACCGTTAGCCGTAACAGTCATCACCCCATTGAGACCGTCCAAATAGTAATGGGTGACTTAGAAGGGATGGGTGCGTTTACTTAAAGCCGGGGGGTGGGGGTGGTAGTGGGAAATGCGTATGAAGTATGGCTAAATACCAGTTGAAAGAACTGTAGGCTCTTTGCTGATTTGCATGGACATTAAATTAAGGCTTGTTCAAGCCACATGTTGGATTACGTAAACTTCGAATGATTTAGATGATATTACGCGGCGGCACGGAGATGTGGATTTAATATTTTAGTTCTGGAAACAGTTGTCTACAAACGAGCGCAGCGATAAGACAATTATTGTTTAAGCCACGATAAATTATAATCCGACCTTCAAACCGACGTGTAAGTCTCTATATAACATTTGGAGAGAAAAAGGACATACAAAAACGAAGATTACGAAATTGAGGGGGAAAACCTAGTCAATGATGTCATCACATGCGATGTGTGAAATACGTAACTCATTCCCCGGATGTAGTTTTGTATGAATACAAATGATTTATGTTCCAGTAAAACACTCATGTCTACATAACAAATATGGATATGAAAATTATATATTTTTTTACACAGATAAATGACTTCACTTGTCTCTGCAACGCTGAGTATACTGGGAAGAAGTGCGAGTTGTCGTACAGTATCTGCGCCCAAAGACAACCGTGTCAGAATTCAGTGGGTTGCATCGATAAGCTGGGAACATTCGAATGTCAGTGTTCCGAAGGCTACGGCGAAAAGTATTGCGAGATGGATCTTGACGAATGCGCGTCGTCCCCGTGCCAAAACAACGGCGTGTGCATCAGTGGCCTAGACTCGTACTCGTGCCTTTGCCCGGCAGGGTTCTCTGGTGTGAACTGTCAGATAAATATTGACGAGTGCGATCCCAACCCGTGCCAGAACAATGGTACTTGTGTTGACGATTTGAGCTCCTATACGTGTCAGTGTCCAACCGGTTACTCCGGAATTAACTGCGAGACTATCATAGATCACTGCATAGGGCAGCCTTGTAAAAATGGTGGTAGCTGCGTCAATTCACCCACGGGTTACTCTTGCGTTTGTGCGCCGTCTTATCACAAATGTCGGTGCACTGAAGGTAAGCACTCACTTTGTCTATCCGATCAGAAGCCCCAGATTCAATCAGAAGCTCCAATAAGAAGCCCCCAAGATTTATTACTGGCCTTGAAATTAGTGTTCTTCCACTCGTAGGTAAAATTTATACATCCGTGCCACCGTCTAACATCCTCCCTCTATATTACCAGTTCGGTTCTATCATATCTCCCACATACTTTCCCATACTAAGTTGAACTTTATCTGTTGTTGTATTCAGAACTCTCGAGTGACTACGATCTGTCGTTTCAAGTTAGAGCTGTCAAATCTTATTCACAATTGAAGAAACCGGTCCCAGACTTGACCGCTTTCACATTGGCGTTTTGGATGCGAACCAGTGACGCAAACCCTGGAACACCCATATCGTATGCAACTATAGATGGAAATGTTGTGCAAGACAACGCTCTTGCATTCCAAGACTATGCAGCTTTCAACCTGGTTGTTAACAACATCAGTGTCTTCACCGGTTTAAGAGCCAATGATGGCCAATGGCATCATGTGGCAGTCACGTGGGAAAGTAGCACAGGTTCGTGGCGTACGTATAAGGATGGTGCTTTGGACAGAAGCTCGACTGTAGCATTCCGTCAAGGAGAGGTGATAAAAGGAGGCGGTATTCTGGTTGTTGGGCAGGAACAAGACGAGCTTGGAGGAGGGTTTAATACAGAAGAAAATTTCATAGGTGACATTAGTCAGGTGAACATTTGGGACTACGCTTTGTCACCAACTGACATCACCAATATTGTGTACAGCTGTGAGCATCTTAAAGGAAATGTGGCGGCATGGGGAGACTTCAGGGAAAGCTTGCAGGGCGATTATATCGCCACAACACCCTCGTACGCCTGTGACTGTAAGTAAACGTTATCCGGTTAAATTTGACTGCTTTGACATTCATGTAGGAACAAATGTGCACCTTAAGTCAGGGCGTAGTAAGTAAGGCGAATTCCAGTTTCCTGGGGCGGCCCTGACCTCCTCTACTCTTTTACGTAATTTCTATTTTAAGGCTACAAGTCAAGTCAAGTCAACAACAACAACAACAACAACAATAACAAATTTTATTGAAAATTGGAAAATAACTAATTACATTACTTTCCCACCCGCAAATAGCTTACAAACTAATCGAGGCGGGAGGAGCTGAAGACATGTTACAGAACAAGATTTATATATAGATGGACTAAAGAACAGTGAAGACACTACTATACAGTAAATAGAATTTAAACTAACATAAAACAAGGCAAGTACATAACGATTACGAAGAGAGGCTAATCTAAAGTATTAAATAACTTAATAAGACGGGAGACTTTGACATAATCATCTTCTGACCGCAAGAAATTTAGTAACAATTCCTTTATTTTTTTACGAAAGGACGAACGCTTAAGTATTTTAATCAAATAAGGAATAGAGTTCCAAATTTGGGCACCGATTCTTGTAAAAAAGGCATATATTTTATTCAATAATGTGTACTCCAAAAATCATTGTTACAAATTCTCCATTAACCAAAACTCCAATAATCTTGTTTCCCGATACTCAAGTCAAGTCAATTTTTATTTAACTTACACAGAATATCATGTACATAAAGTTATAATGATTTTACAATATTTAGACAAAAATAGGAGAAGAAGGGAAAGTAAGTTTGTTAATTTGCTGTTATGGTGTAGAGTCTGGGACACCTAAATAGTTAGTAAACTAATCGAGTAGGTGCAACTTATTACATAATGCATTGATTAATGCATTATTATTACATTATGCATTAATTACTTCATGAGCAAAAGGAATAGAGTTAATAACATTTTTTTTGTTAAAAAAGTATTACTTCTTGTACTAACTACTAACATTACACTTGTTGAATATATTAACAATTTCTTAAGAATCAAATTAACAAAAATATGAATGTAGAAAAATATCCAGTCACTTTTAAACAGATATAACAACTACAGGGTTGAGTTGGTGGAAACGCGCCTATCTGGAGAAGCTTGATGTCATGAACCTTTTCGTTTGGTTGATTCTTGATTGATGTTTTAGGAAACTTAGCTCATGTATATGTTGTGGTTCAATTTTATCCTTGGTTTAAATTTTATTTTCCTTTGTTTCAAACTCATTATCATACATTACCATAGCAAGAAACAAAGGAAAATAAAATTTAAACCAAGGAAAAAATTGAGCCACAGCATGTACAACTTGCTCGATGTTTTCGAGATAACACGCAGATATTTTACGAGCTGCGTAGTATTTTACCGAGCCCTGCAGGTTCGAGGAAAAATGCGATAAATGAGTAAAATGTTCGTGTGTATTGTTTCGCAAAGTATCGAGTAAGAGTTTTGTTATTGCAAGTGAATATATATGAAAGACCATATAATTATTTAAAATGTGGAGTGCTATGTAATGACATTGGAGTAATATGTAATGGCATTGGAGTAATATGTAATGACGGGTTTTTTATTCTACCGATTTTTTATGTCATCAAACGTCTTTGTTATATACCAAAGCTTTTACTCAACAAAACGAGCACTGTGATTGGTTGATTCTTGGTCACGTGCCCTGATCAAATTCAAATGTATCCCGACTGGGATAAGATTGCGCAGTTTTTGCCCGCGCGCCAGTTGTACCGTCTTTGTTTGCTTGTTTTTGGAAAGGGAAAGTCTAAATATATAACAAAGCACTTAATGTATGGTCCCTCGGGAAACTGGCTATTTTTGTTTTCCCTCGAGTCCTGATGTTTCTCTCGACTTCGTCTCGGAAACATCAGGGCTCTCGGGAAAACACAACTAACTGTTTCCCGAGGGACCATACCTAAAGTGTATAATATTTTTAGCTAGAGTACAGAAAGCGGCAACGTTCTCATGCTTCATACGGCGAGCTTGAGCTGCATGTACGTGACAAATAATAAATGAAGGAATAGTATATGCAGGTATATGATAGACTCCTCTCTCCCCTTGCTCTTTCTTTGCCCCCCAAAAATGCCACTTTTAGAAAAACATAGATTGGATGTCAATATTAGATGTCTAGTAGGTATAGCGGCTGTGAACTCCCTTTGAGAAATCTTGGCTACTCTCAACTGGTGTACATTTCATTCTATTGTTACCTTATTTGTTTTCAGTTTCCAACGATTTTCGGAAGTTCGTCGCGACGTACAAGCGACAAATTATTGGCGATGATGAGCTGACATTGAGCAACACAACTCCCGAATCTTGCGCCTCTTCTTGCCTGGCTGAAGCTAGTTTTGTTTGCAGGTCTTTTGATTTTGACAACTCAACAAATACGTGCTATCTGAGCAGCAAATCAACTGTCGATAAAACCCTTGACGACAGTGACGCCAATTACAACTACTATGAGCTTGGTAAGTAGTACTAACACAGAAATGTTTTTTTTTCTTTTTTAGAAATATTTACATTTACTTTCGGTTTAAGGGGCTATCTGGGAAGTGATCTGGGGCGTTTAGAGTCACATCTTATTCGTCTTCAAATGTAAATGACCTCTGTGATTGCTGACGTTTGAATTGAAGGAAGGTAGTTAACGTTTTATTGGTCTCAGATAGTTTACGGCAAGGAAGTCTGTTTGCGAATATGAAACACCTCCATAAAAGAGCTAGAGAACATTGCATCCTTTCCCTTTCCGTCTGGCTCAGAGCAACGGCTGTTCGATCGGTCGCGAGTACGATTGCCCCGTGCGGTTCTTCTTATTCCCATTACTAGGGATAAACCTCTGTAGGAAATTCAGGAAATGATTCGCCTCACTAAAATCTACGCTCAGAGTGAAATCTCCGTTTCACCCTTCATCGTAACCTATCCTGTTCTTCATTCTTGCTAACCTTTTACTCGCGGTTGCGCACTGTATAAAGGTTGCCTGGAGGCGCTTGGAGTGTCGACTGCACGACTAATATCCAACGGCAACATGACAGCATCCAGTGAAAAGGATTCAGTGTCGGTCGCATCAAATGGCCGCCTAAATCAGCAACGAGTCCAAACCCAGGATGGTACAATAACAGAAGATGGGGCGTGGTCGCCTTCCAGTGGCGACGCAAATCCGTGGCTGCAGATTAAGTTTGACGCCGTAAAACAGATTTCGGCAGTGGCTACACAAGGCCACTCGGCCGAGACGCGCTGGGTTACATCGTATAGCCTGGATTACAGCACTGATGGCTCGAACTGGGCATCTTACCCAGAGGTAAGGAAATCTTGGTTTTAGTGCACAGTCAACTCTCTCGTGAGCGACCACCCTTGCTGCAAGGAAATGTTGTCGCTTAATAAATTGGCCGCTTAAAAGAAACGTCAAAAAAAGAAGCCGGAACCTGCGCAAATCTCCTGACATCCTATCCCCCGCACCACCGCCTCCCTATAGAGCGTTTTCACTCACGTGGCCAGCAGCCATGCAAATTTTTTGGAACAAAAGAAAGTTTTTGCATAAGAAAGAGTTCAACTCCCAGAGGATTAGTTTGGAACACCAACATGGCCGCCGTTTCATTGATTTGGAACACCAATATGGCTGCTGTGACGTCATGTGAAAACGCTCTATACTACTAATGTGTCTACCATACATTGCAAGGAATATATTGTATTTCTTAAACACATGAGCTTGGCAAAATTGTTCAACGTTACAAATACCTGAATTTACTTCTTGTCACGTTCTGTAATGCACTTGACTTCTGCATCTGGTACAAATGACACCTCGTAAGAATGTTCGATGAAGTTGCCCGTTTTCAAGCTGTCTGACTCATCGAAAAATAAAATGAAAGTTAGGGCCCCCCGGTAATAAGAGTAATTTTACTATTACTATTATTGGCATTGTTTTTACTTGTTCATCCCCACCCCCCCCCCCCACCATCCGTCCGGTTTTTCAGCCCCACCCCTCCTGATAACTACTACATAGTCCTTTAGCACTAATGAATATATCTGCCGTCTGCTCTATTTAGTAATTTTGGGAAAAACATCAATAATTGCTAATAATTTAGGTATTAGTTAAAGCTTTAAATATTCTTTGATCTCAGTTATATGAAAAACTAAAAAAAACACCTTTGTGCTACGTACATATCTCTCATACTGCGCATGTCTCCCTGGTGGGAATCTCTTAAACAAACTGGGTAAAATTATTTTGTTAATCTACTTAAAACCGAAACACCTTTACAGATTTGGAAACGAAAAACCAAAAACGAACCAAACATTTTTACAAGAAACTGGGTAAATCAAACGAGTTGATTAGGGACGGACCATTAGAAAAGTGATAGGGGGGGGGGGGGGGTGGGGAAAAAAAACAAAAAAAAAATTTATGTAAGGGAAAATGCCAAGAAAAAAATTCATGCAAGGAAGAAGGTAAAAAAAATTCGTGCAGAAGAAAGGTCCAATTGTGACTTTTTCACACGTAGTAAAAAAAATTCGTACAGAGAGGTTCACCTGAAAAAAGAATTCCTACACAAGTAGTGAGCGAAAAAAAAAAATTCGTGCAAGCTGAAAATTCCCCCCCCCCCATCACTTTTCTAATGGTCCGTCTCTTAAGTAAGTTATACTACCGTAAGGTAAAAGGGAGGTGCTGACGTTTCGAGCGTTAGCCCTTCGTCGGAGCGAATTCGCTCCGACGAAGGGCTGACGCTCGAACCAATACGCGTCAGTCCAGTGCCCGCCTGCACCGGGAGCAGTCGACCTCATCGCCTGAAGAAGACTAGCAGTAATCAGTCGAAACGTCGCGACCACCATTCAAGTGACTCCGTCGTGAGACTATAGAACTAATTTATATTAGTAAAAATTTACTTGTAGACTAAGGCAAATGCCGCAGTCTGATTGGCTGAGCTACTGCAGGCTATCAGCCATTAGACAGCACTTGGTTAAAAATCGTTTTCAAAATGCGACGTATGGGCGCTTTTAGCGAAGTTTCGCAGGACGATTGAGTATTTTGGTGTTTTTTTTCTTCACCGACGCATGATTTGTATGTTATGATTTTTACTAAAACAATTAGATTATTCGCTCTCGATTTCTATGAGGTGATATTACCCCATAGAAATCTCGTGCTCATAATCTAATTGTTAATTATAAGTTATTTGCAGTAACAATGCGTATAGGAGATGCATGTAATATCATCATTCTATTTTTGCCTTGAACTTCCCAGACTCTCAATGGTAACAGTGACCAGGACACAATTGTTCGCAATGAGGTGAACATTTTTCAAGCGCAGTATGTTCGATTCAGGCCACAAGCGCATCATACCGAAATTGCGATGCGAGTTGAGGTGTACGGCTGCCTAGCTCGTAAGTACAGTGACATTGCAAATTCAGTCAACTTGCTTGTCACACTTGATGAGCGTTTTCTTGTTTTACTCAATCATTTCTTCAGGTCTAAGATCAAAGTTCTCAAAGTGCAAACGAGTGCACTATTGAAAATTGATCTTTCATCTATCATGGAAGTAATATACTTGGTACGGAGGTTTTATGGGCGTGTTAATCTAATGTCGTCCTGAAAGTCATTACATTGTGGAGTTGCTTGCTGGTATAGTAGTATATAATGCGCATTTTATGGTAAAGAAGTAGTATATACTGTATGTAGTGGCAGTATATACCTCTTATTAATCGAGCGCGCGGGCCATAAATCGACGGGAAAAAACGAGGATCCGTATTTTACAGTACGGACCGAGAAAACGAGGTTAATAAGATATTTATTATATCTCTGGAGTCATTTTGGCGACCAAAACAAACTTTAGCGGGCCGTACAGTGAAGTACGGCCCGCTAAATTGACCAATCACAGCGCGCGTACTAACTGAGAGATATAATAAATACCGCTTACTAACCGAGTTCGAGGTCCGTACTTTAAGTCACGGACTGATTTTTCCGCTCGGCTTTATGGCCCACGCGTGTGCTTCGCGATTGGGTAAATCCAAGCGGAAAAAACGAGGATCCATAACGAACAGTACGGATCGAGAAAACGAGGTTTGTAAGGTATTTATAATATCTCTGGAGACATTTTGGCAACCAAAACAAAATTTGGAATTTTGCGGGCGTACAGTGAATTACGGCCCGCTAAATTGACCAATCACAGCGCTCGTCGGTACTAACTGAGAAATATAAGGGACGGGCCATTAGAAAAGTGATGGGGGGGGGGGGGATGGGGAAAAAAACAAAAAAAAATTCATGCAAGGGAAAATGCCAAAAAAAAAATTCATGCAAAGAAGAAGGTAAAAAAAAATTCATGCAGAGGGAAGGTCCAATTGTGACTTTTTCACATGTAGTAAAAAAATTCGTGCAGAGGGGTTCACCTGAAAAAAAATTCCTGCACAAGCAATGAGCGAAAAAAAAAATTCGTGCAAGCTGAAAATTCCCCATCCCCTCCCCCCCCCCCCCCCCATCACCTTTCTAATGGTCCGTCCCTAATAAACTATAGTGGTGTACAATAAATGGTGTGTAACTCCGTAACTCATATATCATATTTCCCTAGTTTATGGGAATTAAAGTCAGTGTTCTTGAAGGCATGGTAGGGATGTGCCTTTGGTGAGCTTTCGACTCCGTGATGGTTTAGCGTCATAACCAGAGTAAAGTAAGAATGGGTTGGTGTCGTCTTTAACTTAACCTTGTTTCAATGCATTTTTTTTTTTTGCAGCCTTCACTAAGCCTGCCGATGGCACGGATGAATGCAGCCCCTCCCCCTGTCAAAATGGAGGAACCTGTCTAAACCTGTACGACGACTATTATTGCACTTGCCCGACCGGTTTTCTCGGAAAGAACTGTGACCAAAGCAAGTGCCTTTTCCTACTTTACTTTTTGTTTTCTTACCCGGTGCTGATACACTTGGAGTGATTTGGTTTGTACAAAGTTAGAAATATTTACCCATAAGCTGATTTCAATAAAGGATGCAGAAATTGTAATTTTAGTTTTAATTCTACACACGCCACCCCTCAATTTTTTTTTATTTTCTTTTTTTATCAGTTAGGTCCGACACATGAAAAGTACGACGTCTGAACCGAACCTAAGATAATTATTAAAGGCTTTGTACTTAAACATCGACATATGAAGGACTACAAATCGCACGTATGCCGTCTTCGTATTCATTGCTGATTGTGTTAACTGCTGTGCCTTCCTGACACTGTTTTTCTTCCTCAGCGGCGGCCTGTGCTACCCTAGGGGCCCCTATTCACGGCACAATGTCCGCTTCAGGAAGTACTGTCACATTCAGCTGCGATGCAGGATATTCGCTCCAGGGCTCCTCTTCCAGAACATGTCATTTAGGCTCGTGGACTGATAGCCATCCGAAGTGCAATGGTAGGGGTTGCACTCAATGTAATTAAATTTTTTCCTTGGTTTAAATTTTATTTTCCTTTGTTTCAAACTCATTATCATACATTACCATACCCAAAAAACAAAGGAAAATAAAATTTGAACCAAGGATAAAATTGAACTACAACATAACCACACTTAGAACCTCCATTTAAGGATCAAGAAAATTGCTATCGAGCCAAACATCATCGTGACATTTGAGGAACAACGTGACGGCATAAGTGAAAACAATAATATAATTTAGTATAAATACTCAGGTGATTATACAAAATCGCGCGCTCTGATTGGTTCGCTATCACAGATTATCAGCCGATAATCACCTCGACGAACAAATGGCTGCCAGTTGTTCGCGCGCTTTTGATGAAGTAAAATGTTTTCGTGTTGTACATTGCTTTTTTTCTTTTTTTTTTTTTTTTTAAAATAATCACCTGTGTATTTATACTAAAACAATTATTCGCCTCAGGCTAAGTGATTATCGGTGAATATTCACCGATAATCACTTCGCTTTCGGCGAATAATTGTTAAATATTTTGGTTTGTCGTGATCACACATGTATGTCTTTCTTTCACAAATTGATCTGTATCCTTCGCAGCCGATGTGTGGCTCGTCACGCAACGCTACCAGGGAAGAAGCTTATTAATTTGAATTAATTTCCAAAGATTTAATTTGAGGCCAAAAGAAAGGGACGTTGAAGATCGCCACGATTTACGCATAACTTGTTTTGCAGACACTGAATCGTCAAATCATCTAAGAAGAGGATTTGCAAAATTGTTGAAAAAATATATTTTTAATCTTGCAGTTCCTTTCATGTCCTGATTTTCCTCATGGGTGATATGTTGTTGGTTATTTGACTTAAAAGCGCAATGAAAATTTGGCGCGGTAAAAAAGGTTCCACTCTTTTACGACTACTTCTGTTTTATACCGCACCTTCCCTACTACCTCATATACCCCAAACCCCCCTTCACACACACGAACCCCCCCTCCCCCCCCACCGGTTTAGTTCTTAACATTCTTAACATCCAAATGCAAAATACAAGTTATTTAACGTTAAATATTTTTCTGCAGATATTGACGAGTGCGCAAGCAATACATGTAACCAAGGATGCACAAACACGCCAGGCAGCTATGTATGCCATTGTAACGAAGGTTATGAACTCCAGCAAGGTTCAAACACTTGTGTCGGTAAGTAGTTTGTAATTACCAACGAAATAGGTTGGAACACAGATAGCAATATGAATATATCACTTTACATGTAAAAAAAATTGCCTTACGTTTCTTAAGAAAGTAGAGCTGCCCATCGAAGTAGAAAGCTTGTCTAGCACTTATTAGCGACTCCAATCTGCTGTAAAGTCTGAATTTTGTCTGGAACTTTTAGAAGGATGCTTTGGAAGCTCAAGATAACCTTACGCTTTCTTACACGGAAGATGTGATATTTTGCGACGAGTACTGAGTAACATGGCAGTCTGCTTATTAAGAAACCAACAGAGAGAAGGCTTGTTGTTATTTCTCTAATATTTTGCTTCTGGTTCGCACTCTGATACCTCTTTGCTTGATAGGCCTATTATGCACCGTACCTCTTGAAGTGTACTGAGTAATGAAAAACGTCCTTTCTTCATCACAGATAAGTCACAGGAAAACCCTAAATAAAATGCGTTCAGATATGGATACGGCTTCTACTTGTGGAGTGGGGACAGGAAGAGCAATAGTCGGGTGTCTATTATTCCATTATCCCTGCTCGGAAATTTTTCGTTGTCCTAATAAAAAGAACGCATCTTTCTGTGTAAAAAATCGACTTTTTCCGGACAGTGTATTCAGTTATTTCAAAGAAAGTCGTTATTGCGTCATTCCGCCCCACAAGATGGCATTATTCCATTTTTCCAACAAAAACATCCGTTATTCTTACTCCGTCATTCCAAGAGAAAATGAGGTAAGAGAACGTATCTTCCATACTAGGTTTTCTTACTACGATAAGGGAACGGAATTTATTTTTAGATCCGGAAATTATTTTAAATGACCAATGGCTGATGTCCTTCTCATCAATTTCAATGTGTCATGTGGAAACCGCGCAGCCATGGAACGAGATATAAATAGATTCCGCGCTAAAAATAGATTCTGTCCCCTTATCGTATCAGACGGGGTTTTGTTCTCTTTCCTCATTTTCTCTTGGTCATTCTTCGTCACCCTCCCCCCCTCCCCCTGTTTCTACCACAGAGCAAGGTAGATATAGAAACAGGTACATTTTCACCCCAATATCTAAGTTTTAGAGGCTAATATTTTCTATTTACCATTAGACATTGATGAATGTGCCAGTTCCAACGGGGGATGTTCTCACTTGTGTCACAACTCTGTTGGCTCCTACTCATGTTCCTGTCCATCCGGGCTTGTTCTGGAATCAATTGGCCAACGTAGCTGTAAAGGTAATGTATAACTCGGCCGATTTATGGCATTTCTTTGTAATGAACGAACGGACGAAGTTAATAAGTTATTTATTACATGGCCTTTTTAGCACTGGAAAAAAAACCGGAAGCGCTTTATCAATATCCGCTTGCGCGCGGAAGAGGATTTTCGAGGTCATGTTCACCAAACCGAAACACACCTGACCATGCGATCGAAACCAGAAGTGACAGCAGAAACGGTTTATTTGAAAATGAAACAACTTTTGTCTATATATATATATATATATATATATATATGAAAAATAAATTTTCATTATGCCCAATAATTACAAGATAATCTTGCCCGCTTAACAGCCAGTCAGAGCGCGCGTACTATTGTAGCCATATAATAATTAACAATTATTCGCCGAAGGCTCAGTGATTATCGGTGAATATTCACCGATAATCACTGAGCCTGAGGCGAATTATTGTTTTAGTATAAATACGCAGGTGATTATTTCAAAAAAGGAAAAGAAAAGCATTGTACAACACGAAAAAATTCTATTTCATCAAATGCGCGCGTATGGCTGGCCGCCATTTTGTTCGTCGAGGTGATTATCGGCTGATAATCCGAGATAGCGAACCAATCAGAGCGCGCGGTTTTGTATAATCACCTGAGTATTTATACTAAATAAAAATAATCACTTTATGTCAGTATCGATGTAGTATTTACTATTACTTTTTTAATTGGGGGTGCTGTAGACACAGAAATAAAGATTGAAAAATGAACATAAACTTCTTGAAGAATCCCAACTGAGGCGAGGCGGACCAGTTCTCTATTTGCAAGCGTGAGCGAAGATTTGAAGCTCATGGGTGGCGGTGTTACAAATCCAGCTTGTGGCCAGGACCAAAGGTGAATCCGGGACGACCCGGTTTCACTC
Source organism: Ricordea florida (assembly GCA_949710005.1). Classification (NCBI taxonomy): domain Eukaryota; kingdom Metazoa; phylum Cnidaria; class Anthozoa; order Corallimorpharia; family Ricordeidae; genus Ricordea; species Ricordea florida. Next base: position 23,012,580 of record OX453278.1, on the reverse strand, counting down.
CAGCACGCTTCCCCTCCGTTGTACTACTCTCGTCTTAGCGTAGCCTTCTTTCAGTCTAAATCGCAATCGTTGTGTTTCATGTCATAAGACTTGGCATTATCGGATCAATATCTGTTTCTGGGCAACCGTGCACCTACCCCTCTCCTAAACCAACATTGACGCTAACTTTTTAACTCATTATAACTTGTTGGATTAGGGGAGGGGTAGGTGCATGGTTGCCCAGAAACTGATATTGATCCGCATTATCTTGCTGCCTTTGCTTGCAGACGTGGACGAGTGCACAAGCTCCAACGGTGGCTGTGTTCACTTGTGTGTTAACACGTTTCAGTCTTTCTATTGCGCCTGCAGACAAGGTTACAATCTGGGCGCAGATCAGAGATCATGCACAGGTGAAACTTTCTGTCTTTAAACGTTTCAGGGTAAAATAGGCATGCGTAAGTGATAAAGGCTATGTTGTGTTAAGGAATTTGTCGATATTTGATGGTTGTCATTGTTTACCCGTTTCCCGCCTGTTTTAGTAACCGCTCTTTTACCGCGGGCTTCTTAGTAATCTAGGACTTGTACTGCTGGAAACGATGACCTTGGTAGTAAATGTTGTGTTTTAATTGTCTCCTGAATATCAGTTAATATCCATTTTCTGAGCTTGATGATGAACTTAGGGACGGACCATTAGAAAAGTGATGGGGGGGGGGGGGGGGAATTTTCAATTGGACCTTCCTTCTGTATGAATTTTTTTTCTTTATTTTCTTCTTTGCATGAATTTTTTTTCTTGGCATTTTCCCTTGCATGATTTTTTTTTGGTTCCCCCCCCCCCCACATCACTTTTCTAATGCTCCGTCCCTTAGTCAGACTGTTCTACCACGAGAATATATAGCTTTTTCAATGAGGTGTCAAAATTATCTGGCAATTAATTACAGGGGATTTGGTGAAGGCTGTATTATTGCTAGTGTTAAATGTTAGTGAGATAATTGTAGTAATAAACTCAAATGACGTACAAATTATCCTCTTCACTCTTCTAACTCCAAAAACAGAAAACAAAGAAAAAAAAACACGAGTTCGTCTGTCACAAGCATTGTTGGTCTAATGTCGGAGCATAACTATCCGAATGTGCCATTTGCAATAAGTGTGCCTAACGTCTCTTCCTTCTGCTTTTCACTTTAATGCTATAGCAGTCAGTTAATCTATTATTGTCAATGGATACATTTTTTTTTATTCTTGCCAAATGTCTAAATTAAAGTTATGTTGGATGGCAAATGACTTTTTTACCATTTAAGAATAATTTCCAATTTGAGAAAAATCTAGGCACTTTCTACCAACCAATCAAATGTCAGGAAAAACAAAGGAACCGAATATTGATCAATCATCATACAGCTATTGTCACCACCATCAGGCTTCCCGATTTCAGTTTTTTTTTTTAATTGACGACTTTCCAAACTTCTCTTTTTTCGACCATTTAACCTCCCAAACTTCAAAATGAAACCTATGTAGTTCATAGGTGATAGGATTACATGCTTGTCCAGTTTTGAAATGATATGATAAAAAACGTCTCCCAGACGGGTTAATTGTGGCTGTCCACGCATTTTTTTTTTTTACTTTTAAATTGGACAGCATATAGTCAAGAGAAAATGAGGAAAGAGAACATAACCCCGTCTGATGTTGTCTCTTTACAGCCGTCAGTTGCCCAGCTTTAGGTACCCCAGCAAATGGTGCCGTATCACTTAGTTCTGGGTTGGTGCTTAGCAGCACAGCTATGTACAGCTGCAACAATGGTTTCCAGCCTACCCACTCTACTGACAGGGTCTGCCAAGCGGACGAACAGTGGTCAGGGTCAGAACCTAGCTGCATACGTAAGTACAAAATGCAAACCCGTCCTTCAAAACAAGAAGGGCCCACGAGAAACGAAAACGTTTTATATTGCCTCTAAGATGCATGAAACGTTCAAGGCTGGAGAAGTAATACGTAAAAGAGGGTCCTAAAGGGGTAGACTTAGCATTGGGTATGGCCGGGTTTGCCCTAGGAAGTGGGATTTAACTCTCTGGAACTGGGATTCAGTCACAGGGAATGGGATATCTTTTTCAAATTCTGTCAGTGGGAATGGGATTTGGGAAGTGGAATTTCGAAAAAGTATGGGCTGGGAAATAGGATTGGTATAATATTAGTATTAGTGTATAATACTAACAAGCATTTTTTTTTGTTCTTTGTCTTTCCTTTCTTTTACTTTGGTTTTCTTCCTTACTCTTTAATTAAATAATTCGTTTCATATTTTCTGAACCTCTTCCCTTACGAATCTTAATTCACCTTTTTCATTGCTTAAATTAAATGAAACTTGAATAGCTCCGCGTTTAAAATGTCAAACCAGAAGAATCAGGCCGATCAGTAACGTCATGACTGTTGCGGAATTTAAAAATGCTTACAGGAACTGTTGAGTTTCGGTAAGCGGGTCTTTGAAAACTATGAAAATTGCCTCTGCAGTCGAAAAAATACTTTTGCCCGTGAATCCAATTCTGAAACAGATCAAGCCAAAAATGCAGATTTGACGATAAATCCCTAATTCCAAGATTGCTATAGATGTGGAAGGAATGTCCTATGACTGCTCAATTGATTCAAGCGGGTGCTCTTCTTAGAACTTGTTTTTTTTTTTTCATTAGTTTGTCTACTGCGATTGCTGCGAGACTCGACTTGTTCGGGAAACTCGTTTGTTCCAAGTTCGGATATCTGTATGCCTTCATCATCGAGGTCTCCCAGTTTGAAGCCGTTGTCCGAGTCGTCCTTAATAAAAGATTTGATGTAAAGCGCCTTTGAACATATCCATGTGAAAAAGTGCGCTATCCAAATTCATTATCATTGTCATTTTAGGCGTGTACTGCGAGGAAATCGGCCAGGTCGAGCACGCTACCAGGGTATTAACCGGTGCTGAAGGCGTTCTCAGCGTCACGGGAACAACAGCCACGTTTACCTGTGCAGCAAATTATGCAATGGTAGGTGACGGTGTTAGGACTTGTCAAGGAGATGGAACCTGGAGTGGAATACAGCCAAGATGCATAGGTGTGTTATAACTGCTGTAAGAAACACATACTTTCAGTATACACCACCTCAGCGGCCTTGGCGTTTTGAAAAATCTGACTGGCTCACTATTTCGGGATATGTTCCTTTATTACATTCATAACCCCTTGATATGGGCAAACGCGCGCTCTGATTGGTTGCCTACTCACAAGCTAAATATACTCGAGTACAGAAAACGGACAATTAAACCATCATGGCTGAAAGTTTTTTTGAATTATCCAAGGAGGAAAATCAAGTTTTGATTTAAAAGATGTACCAAAAATGACAACCAGAGAACGAAAACTGACAATTTTTCCACTCGAAGAAATTTCACTTGCTTACCGATCAGAATTTTATCTTGTCGTACAAAGTAGTTCCAATTTTTCACAATCCAGTGATTCCAGATACAAGAACATTTTTTTCTCAAATTTTTTACTCAATCCTATCTTAGAGGGGAATAAATGTTAACTATTCACCTTCTACGAGGTGAGAAGTGCCAAGTATCAAGGCATATACTTGTGCAAGTCAGGTCTGCTCAAAGAAAGGAATGGCCGGCTTCAATTTTCGCCTTGCAGTAGTTTCCGAGAGATTGTGCATGACTTCTTTCATAGCTAGTGCTCCAGACTCTAGGCTGATACACTCGCTTACCTGTACTTCCATGTTTTCAGCTATTAAAGTGCTAAGCTTTCATCTTTTTTTAGTCAGTTTAATAGTTTGAGTTTTGACGTAGCGTTTCCATTATAAGGGTCCATACTACAAAGTCTTGACGGAAAAGAGCCAATCAGTGCGCGCCTTGTATCAGTTTGCCACATTAGTTTTCTTTACAGTTATAATATATATGCGTTATTGCTGAAGCATGAGATCAAGATGGCTGCATTTTGGCCAAGTTTTATATTGCGTTTTCATTGATCGACACGTAGTCGAGGTCAATAAAAAGGTAAATAAACAACGAAGCCAGTATGCAGCCATATTGATTTTAAAAGCCTGGTCAATAAAGGACTTGTTATTTGTAACATAGCTTTTGGAAAACGCGCGCTATGATTGGTTAATAGGCGCGTGCCATTTGCCCATGGGTTGCATGCTGACGTCGGATTGTTAACCAGTATAAAAGTTGTGAAGTCTTGTGTTATAAAAGAAATGGTAAACGCAGCAGCTGTGCACTTGGAAGTTTGCTAGGTCACTCTCTTACGCTTCTTTCGTGCATGTTAGCAACCTCTCGCGTGCGTCCATCACTCGATGATTGCACGGTGCACGTCTACCATTTCTTCAATGACCCTTTTGTTTGTTCTGTTTTACGGAATTACGCGGGAACTCTGATCCCGAGCTGGCAAGATAGATCCGTATTGCGCTCGGGTAACCGGATAGAACTCAGGACTTCTCTCATCTTGCCCGCCTTTGGAACCAGTAATATAATAATTTTTTACTATTATTGAGATAAATGAAAAGAATGCTTGAAAATGTACCTTCAAGTATTCACACATTTGTTCAGGCTTGCAATCATATTTTTCAGTTATGTCAGTACAAGCCTTTTAATGTCCAAATTCCAAATTTAAAATGGAAACTTGATTGTAGCCCGGAAGTTCGTATAGTTAGGGACGGACCATTAGAAAAGTGATGGGGTGGGGGGGGGGGGGGGGGGGGGGGGGGGGGTGGGTGAAGAAAAAACCGAAAAGAAATTCATGTAACGGAAAATGCCAAGAAAAAAATTCATGCAAAGAAGAAGGTAAAAAAAATCATGCAAAAGGAAGGTCCAATTGTGACTTTTTCACACGTAGTAAAAAAAAATTCGTGTAGAGGGGTTCACCTAAAAAAAAATTCCTGCACAAGCAGTGAGCGAAAAAAAAAATTCGTGCAAGCTGAAAATTTCCCCCCCCCCCTTCCCATCACTTTTCTAATGGTTCGTCCCTTATTGACCTCAACAAGCCTTTTTTTTCTTTACTTTGTGCCTCAGCTTCCTTATGTAACCCTGTGCCAGTACCAGATTACGGTGCAGTCCAAGGCTACCGCTATGAGCTTGGTGCTACGTTGCGCATCTCATGCGATGAAGGTCATAACCTGGTGCCTGCAAGCTCCTCGTTCAGAACTTGCAATTCTGATGGTCAGGGCGGAGGAGTCTGGTCTGGACAAGATCCTACCTGTGAATGTAGGTGGCAGACACAAGTATTACTTTTATCATATAACCTCGAGTGTTTTACTGGAAAATGCACCACAAACAGGAAGGCAGCGTGGCCGAGTGGTTAGGGCGCCGGACTTGTAATCTGGTCACGGTCCCGGGTTCGATTCCCGTCCTGACCACTACATGGATATGTAACACGGTAATCCCGAGTTTCATATCCTTAACATCATCGGCCACCCTTGTAAAATAGCCAACTGGTCTGCCTTCCGCCAGTTGGGATTCTTAGCAAAGAGTTTATGTTTTGTTGTGTTTAATGTAAAAAAGTGACTCTGAAAAGCCCCTGTGGGGACGAGCCACTATATGTATGTGTATGTGTGTGTGCACTTGTAATATTTTAAGGAGACTAGCTACATGCAGGGAATAAGTGAGGTGTTTTCTGTGATCCTCACACGTGAATGTATTAATGACATCATGGAATAGGCTGTCCCACCTAGTTTTGCAAGGGCGAGTGAAAGATTTGCTAAAGTCAACAATAATGTATTTGCTTTATTGTTTATACCATTTATTGCATCCATTTTGAAATCACAGGTGATCCCTGCGATTGGATTGGCCCATAGCAGTGTAATTTATTCCCGAATCGCACTATCTTAGGCTCTAAATCGCACCTTTTTTTAGCCAATGAAAATAAACTGAGTTAAAATGAAAAAGCGTTTCCGGTTCCTCTTTTTTCTAAAACCGGCTACAAGATCCCTAAAATATTGGCACTTGACTAACAAAAATCCTGCATTAGGACTATTTAATTGTGCGATTTCAATACTGAACTCGCGCTACGTGCTCGTTTGATACTTGAAACCTCGAGTATGATTTCAAACCAAATCGCACTCCACTCATCTCAATTACCATCATAAAAACAAAATAAGTCGTCGTCTTGAAGATATATGGTTAAATTTTCTTTCTTCACGCCGTGAAGTTTATACATAAGTTCTATTGACCAAGTGTACTGGGAGAGTTTTGGCCCTTGGTCTTGACAGTACGGACCGAGTGTAGCGAGGTCTACACAAAAAGACCGTGGGCCGACCATGGTCCCGAACAAGCTTTGTCAATAAGAGATTTATTACAATACTGGAAACTGCGTTTAGAATTTGTATACTGGAAAAATGCTTACCTAAATATTTGTCAAAACTGTTTTGTATTTCAAGATCGAAAGAGGTATTTTGGGACATCGTATTTATCTAGCTCTAGCCAAAAACGTTCATACTTCCCGCCAGCTTGATTTGAAAGGTGAAACTTTGATTTTGAATTACGCGGGATCATTCGGAACTTTACCCGGTCCGATACTGGTAAAATATCAGCCCTCGAGGGTAGCAAAGGAAGGAATTTGATTGGCTGATATTAGTTGTTGGCCATCCGACCGCTTAAGTTGTGTGACGACAATTACTAAATTTGGTCGGGTTGTGTTTCAGTGGTAGACTGCGGAGATCCAGGCGATCCTTACGGAGGATACCGTCACATTGCCACTGACACCAAGTATCAGTCTAAAGTGACCTATACCTGTAAACCGCTTCATCATCTAGAGGGAGAGACGAGTCAGGAGTGTCTGAGAAATGGTTCTTGGTCTGGTTCGAAACCCGTCTGTCTAGGTAAGTTCTCTATGTTCACATTGCTGTCTTTGTTCATAAAGACTTAATGGGATGCAAATCAGTTTGTGACGTCAAATCAAGAATAGACCTACACTAGCTCGGTCAAGTTTGATGGGTGTGGCTCAAGCAGGAAGTCTGAACGACGATTTCATGACAAAAACACGGTGGAATTCGGAAAAACGTTTTTGAACAGCTATCTACACTTTATGTACATGTCAGAACGACAAAAATACGGAAGACGATATAGACTTTTAAAAGGGGTTGCGTTAAGCAATGTAGCCAGAGCTATAGGCAAGCACGATAGTTGACTCGGGCTGCGCCCTCGTTAACTATCACGCGATAGAAATCTCGAGCTCATAATTTAATTGTTTAATAGAAACATGAATTCTAACCAATCAGCGCGCGTATTTTCTTAGGACTGTTTTCTAAAACAATATAATTTATGAACATCATACGATTATATAGAGTGTTTCGTCTTTTTGTGGTAGGCCCTGTTAAATAATGACCGGTCCATAAGAACGCGCAAATTGCTCTAACCCTATGGGCTCCAGCATTTTGTAGCTCTGGAAAAATTCACTTCAGTGCTTCTGTATTGAAAGTTTCCATTCAAAATCAATTCATAACCAATATAAATCGAATTCCATCATGTGATAACTTATATAATCATGTGATAACCTATATAAATCGCATTCCATCATGTTATAACCTATATAATCATGTGATAACCTATATAAATCGCATTCCATCAAGTGATAACCTATATAATCGCATTCTATCCGGTTCCGAATTTGCACCTTTTGTCAAAAGTGCGTATTCTAAAATGTTATGTGTAAGTAATCAGATAAATTAAACTGCTATTTTTGTAAGTATATTATCAAGACCGACGTTTGTGTTTTCCATTGAGGCAGGCAAGACGTACCAAGCTCTTGATAATTCTCGTCATGCGAAAATTGAATCCAGCAACTATTTCATTACGCATACACCTGAGTGCCTGTCAAGATGGGAGCGCAGACACGAACTCAGAGGACATTGTACAGTACATTGAACTTGTAAAGAACATTATTTTTAGAAGCTTTGGTTGTAGGTATGACGTAACCTCCACATGTGAGAAAACTATGGTCTGTAGGTATGACGTAACTTCTACAATGTAAAAACAGTTGCGAGTATAATGCAACGAAAAAGTGCAAGCAAGAATGATCAGGGTGTCTCTAGCCAATCAGAACTGAGACAGTGAAGCCAATGCATAATAAGCAATTTAACACACTGGTGTTTACTTACTTGTTAACAGAACGATCTTGCGGAAATCCTGGAACGCCCGAAAACGGGGCAAAGTATGGCCCGAGCTATAAATATGGAGACACGGTGACGTTTTCGTGCAACACTGGTTACAATTTGCTGGGGTCGGCTTCGCGTACCTGCCAGGAAAGTGATGCATTGTGGACTGGAACCCAGCCTACCTGTCAAAGTAAGTTTTATCAGCTAAGGGATGGACCATTAGAAAAGTGATGGGGAAAAAAACAAAAAAAAATTCATGCAAGGGAAAATGCCAAAAAAAACATCCATGCAAAAAACAAGGTAAAAAAAAAAAATTCATGCAGAGGGGTTCACCTGAAAAAAAAATTCCTGCACAAGCAGTGAGCAAAAAAAAAAAATTCGTGCAAGCTGAAAATTTCCCACCCCCCCCCCGTCACTTTTCTAATGGCCCGTCCCTAAAATTTGCACGGTGGCAAACATCTGCTACGACGAAACGTTCACCTTCTCACCGTAAAATTGACTTTCCCACGGCAAAACGTACTTTGTCTCACCCAAACGTACTTTCTCACTTCAAAACGTACGTACTTTTTCGCAAGAAAACTTACTTTCTCGCAGCAAAATTTACTTTCTCGCGGCAAAAGTCACTTTCTCCCGGCGAAACTTATTTTCTCACAGCGAAACTTACTTTTTCACTGAAATTTACTTTCTCGTGGAAAAAACATAACTAAAACTGCGTTTTGCCATAGTAAGTTTTGCCGTTAGAGGGTAACTTTTGCCGTGGCTAGTCAAAAACACTTGGTCGAGTTCTCAGTTACCAGTGGTTAAGAGGGCAGTCTAGTCAAATTTCAGAGAAATGTTCTAAGCATCTTTAAAACAACAGAGCTCTGTAACGATTTTATAGAAAACAATGAAATTTTCACCAGAGCATCCCTTCAGAATGACCTACACAGGAAGGTGTAATTTGAGATGAAGTAGTTAAAAGATAGTTAATGATTAACTCCTGAATTTGACCTTATCAGCTGAGGGTTGCCGTCTGCCCCACATACTTGTTATGTGCAGAATTCATTGAAAATGAATTCCACTTTCTATCCATAACTAACATGGATTGAACTATGATCCTATGGAGCGGTTTCGGGGTAAGGCCATAAGTGTTCCCATGGCAACCAAATCCTTCCAAATATGGGTGTAGAACAGATATCTCCTCAAGTATTTAACTTAATCCAATTTCGCTCCATAGGATCATAGTTTACATCCTAAAGGCAGTCTGTGCCAAATTTCACAGCAATTGGTCATATACTTAAGCAAAAAATAGTTAGGGGGAGATGCCTACTTCCGGAAAAAGGCAAATTTGAGAAAAATGCCCTTAAAGTTGGCACAAATTTAAACTTTTCCTTAACCGTTTCCATGGCAACCGATCGCCATTGGCAGATTACATCACGAAAATCGCTTTTATCAGCTTTCACAGGTCAATTTATGTGAAAAAGACTTCGAAAACTTAAAGTAGATGGGTTAAACTATAGTTTTAAGTAAAAATATAAAAAATGGTTGGATGACCGAAAATTAACAAAAAATCTGACTAGACGGCCCCCTTAAGGTTACGGAACAGGTTCGCAGGTCAAATTTTTACAAAATTGAGATTTTTGGCATACATAAACTATGTGGTCCAGGCTTTCTTTAGCAGAAAAAATAAATTCGAAATCTCTTTTCGCTCCAGAGATATCGCAAATTTCCTTTTTTGCGTGACTCATTACGTCACAGTCTAAAGGTGTTGAGCTGTCAACACCGCTGGACCTCCTGGGAATTTAGCGCGGGAGAGTGGCTTCCAACAGAGCATGACAACAAATGTCAACATTGCGTTGCTTCCGTCGCTTGTCCGCTGCTGGCTTGTTCTTGTGTAGTTTTTGATGGAAAGAGGAAAGAAAAGAAAGCGAAACAAAAGCCCTTGGGTTCAAAAGGCCGGTGGGCGGTCTCGAAAAAAAAAAGCAAAGGGAAATTTTTGTGAAAAGAAGAAAGGTTCGCTGGCGGAGAGTGACAAAGGTTCATGGTATTCGCCGCCATTGAACAATCGCGAGGAAGAAAATACCGCTGCTATTTCGACTCCTTCAACAAGCAGAAGAAAAATAATGAGCTCTGATATTCGCGAAGAAAGTAAGCCGAAGGTGGTTGACAAAGGATTGGATTCCAAAGATGCAGATTCCACAAGTACTTCATCTTCATCGGACGAGTCTGATGATGCACGATCTGACAGCGAACAACGCTGCGTAATATTTGACACGCGAAATTTGCAAGCAGGCCTCGACGAGTCAACCAGCTGCCGAAAATGCGGGTCGGATAAAAAACTTAAACAGAAGTCAAGAGCTGGAATAGCTGGCGAGTGGATTCTACAATGCCAAAACGAAGAGTGTCCGCTTTTTAACAACCCAGCATCGTTTCACTCGACTGCCAAAAGTGGCCGGTAAAAAGCTAAGCCGACTACTATATTTAGACTCCTATAAAGCCATAAGTGGCTTTGCATAATGCGTCAAGACTGTAATCTGTTTATTGCAGTAAAAGAGGAAAAGGCTATCACAGCAAAAAAAAAAAAAGAAATAGAGAGATCTGTATTACGTACCCCGCTTCGCGCATTTCGGCGAGCTTGCTGTCCTTTGGATTACTCGGTGCTTGCTCGGAACTTTGTGTTTGATTCGAAGCTTTTGTCGATCTCTTGTTTTTCGACCTCTTGTTCGTATTGGCTCGGCCAGTCTTAGTTTTTCCCATTGCGTGGAAGAGCGAGAAAACTAGAAAATATGCCTTGCATGCGTGTCCGCGTTTGAATTGTCCGCGAAGGAAACCTTGATCTTGAAATAATATCCACCACCATTTTCCCGCGAGTTTCGGCACACACCAGGAGATGGGACCTGATTGGTGTATGAAGATGACAATCCGGAAAACCACTCCCAGGGGGCGTGTTATGTTGACTAAACCTTCTACGCCGTATTTCTCGGCTAATTTTTTTTTTTGAATTTGCCGTCTTTGAGCTGATACTTCGCATGCAGGAATTTATCGTAGAATCATGAAATTTCGCCCAACGGTGCACGAAACCCTCATCTTCAAAAGTGTGTCGGGCTTTTGCCGATTTCTTTTTCGTTTAGAAGATATAAGTCCTAATGCTGTCTCCATCCAAGAAGAGCTCGACAACCAACTTTAAATTATAATAACTTTGTTTTGAAAGCTGATCTAAAAAATCCCCGACACACTTTTGAAGACAAACATCTGCTGAGTATCATGCAGTCATTGTTTTCTTGATAAGGTCAAAATCCGACGCGAGTTTGCCGCATTTATAAGCATCGGTCGATTTGCACTTGACTGATCGCAGCTCGTTTAATATTGAATTTCGCAAGTTAAAAACATTTTATCACCGTTCTAGGTTCTATAAGCTTTAAAATGATGTATAGGTTTAGGCAGTTTCCTAAAATTACGCGCCCGTGAGGATGGTTTTGCGCAACGCACCCGCGAACCTGTTCCGTAACCTTAAATGTTTGCTCGTAAAAGGTGTGATTATTAAGGTTGAACTACATTGTGATTAAAAAAAGTGCTCCTTGAAGTTACGCAGCTTTTGTCATGATGCGCCTTTTTATTCTTCTCATATTTAACAGCTTGTAACGGAGACGTCTGAGCCTGGGGTGGGTGGCGGGAGCATTCCGCCAACTTTACAACGTTCTTTGGGGACACGCGGCTTCTTGTTCCCACATTTTTAAGGTCACATGTGATAACTCCTGAAGGGTGCCTTTTAACTAATTCAGGAGTGTTCATTGGAAGTGGCAGCTTCTGATATGCGAGTTTTTTATTCCAGGTGGTATGAAAAAACTCAGGAAGGACGCGTTTTAACTACAGTCGAACCTCGCTATCTTGAAGTCTCAAGGGAAACGAAAAGTACTTTGAGATTGCAGGAATTCGAGATAACCGATAGTAAATGACTGAAAACGTAATCCAAGGGAACTGAAATTGAGTTCGATATAGCGAGTTCCGACTGTAATTTAGGAGCGTTCGTTGGAAGAAGGTAGCTTTTTATATGCGCCTTTTTATTTGAGGTTGTATGAAATAACTCATAAATGGATGCGTGTTAACTAATTCAAAAACTTTTTTTGTTTTCATATTTCAGTCGCAGATTGCGGTGACCCCGGAACACCAACAAATGGTGAAAGATATGGCGACACGTTCACTTATCAGAGCATCGTTCAATTTGAGTGTCACCCTCAGTACAAACTCACCGGTGACCTGTTCAGGACTTGTCAAGCTGATGGACAGTGGTCAGGCAGTGTACCGTCATGCGTAGGTCAGTGAAGTAGTATAAACTGTCTTATTATTCAGTCACTATACAAATAAATATTAGGGCTATTTAAACAATAAACCGCAGTTTGTATGGGTTTACCGGCGTAATAAACCCCTTGGAATGTTGGGAGAATACGAGAAGGGAGAAGCGCTGGGCGAAGCCCTTCGAGTGTTCTCCCCACATTCCAAGTGGTTAATTCGCCGGTAAACCCATAGAAACTGATATTGTGGGGATAGTTTCTAAAGAAACTGGTGCTGCGTCGGTGGGAAATTGAAACTGACAAGAATTTGGCTAAATCAAACGAGTTGATTAAGTAAGTTATACCACCGTAAGGTAAAAGGGAGGTGCTGACGTTTCGAGCGTTAGCCCTTCGTCGGAGCGTTAGCCCTTCGTCATTCGCTCCGACGAAGGGCCAACGCTCGAAACGTCAGCACCTCCCTTTTACCTTACGGTGGTATAACTTACTTAATCAACTCGTTTGATTTAGCCAAATTCCATAGAAACTGAGCTTTATTACTTTTATAAACTAACTTTAAATAAAAACAGAATATGATTCTTTTTTCCATGAGTTTACTGGCACAATAACCCATCGGTTTTCGACCAATCAGCGCGCGAGTAGTATCTGAGTTATTTTATAAAGGCACTAATATTCTGACTCGCTTTTGACCCGTTTATTGAAAGGCACGCGAACTGATCTTGCCCGCTCAGCTATTATGTGATCGCCGACCAGTTAGCTCAGTTGGTTGAGCACTGGACTATCGTGCGGGAGGTCGTGGGTTCGAACCTCGGCCGGACCATCACTCAGGGTCTTTAAATTATTTGAGGAGAATGTGCTGCCTTTGTAATGACATCTGCAAATGGTTAGACTTTCTAGTCTTCTCGGATAAGGAAGATAAACCGTAGGTCTCGTCTCACAACCTATGGTTGTAATAACTTCGTGGGACGTTAAAGAACCCACACGCTGTTCGCAAAGAGTAGGGGACGTAGTTCCCGGTGTTGTGGTATGGCCTTTGTGAATGTAATTTCACACACGTACGTATTATGAACGAGCTTATATAGCTCCTAGGCGTTACGTGTATAAATAAAGTATTGATTGATTGATTGATTGATTGATTGATGTTTACAACAATAATTACAATTTTGCTGGTTTTTAAGCCTAAGGCTAAGAACATTCACGTTAGGCTCGTTTTTTGCACACGACGAGCTACTAAGACATTCCGTAGGCTCCGACCTTATAGTGAAGCTCCTTGCCTGTCAAGTTATTGGAATTGTAGAGAAACGGACCCTTGGCCCCCGCAGTTTTAGCAATGGCGATTTACCCCAAAAGAGAGGCAAAGAATGGATTGAAATCTGCTACCTCGTTCAAGGCTTCTCCTTTTAATCACAATTGCCAAATTGGCGTTTACAATGTATCGGTCTTTTGAAACGTTTCTTAACTGCCTTAAAAATATACAATTTATTTCACAGTAAACGCGTAAAGCTTCACAGGTAATAATTGAGATGTTGCCATGGTCTTGCCGAAAATAACACATTGTCAACTATGTTGCAGACACAAATTGTGGGACGTTCCTGATTGGTCCGACCGGGACAGTGACGTCAACAAACTACCCAAGTAACTATGACAACAACGAGTACTGCACCTGGGAGATTAGAGTTCCTGTCGACAAAAAAGTACGACTCGATTTTTCCGAATTTAAGACTGAGACCGGTAAAGACTTTCTCTATATCTTCGATACGAATGAGCTTACACCGACGATATATTTTGACGGAACGTCTTATAAACCTCCTTCTTTCACCTCGTCTGGAAACGTTGTCCGAGTCAGGTTTATCACTGATGGAGCTACAACGATGAAGGGATTTAGTTTCGACTACAAACAAGTCGGTAAGTATCTGTACTTCGTGGTATTTATCATTGTCGTTATTATTATCATTATCAAAATCGTTACCATTATCATTATCGTTATTATTATCACTATCGCTGTTGTCGTCAGCGTCGTAGTCATTGCTAATTGTTGTTCTGTAGAATAATTCATTGTCGCGAGGAGATGTTAGTTATTACATTTCCACTCGGGTTTTCAAATCGATATTCCACTAGTGAGCTGAGCGAACGAGTGAGATATCGATTTCAAAACAAGAGGAGAAATTCCAGATCTCTAAGCGCCCATGTGTATTTCTGTTTACTAAATAGAGCGTATGCACTTATACATTACGGCAGCCATGTTGGTGTCCCCAAACAAAGAAAAAGCGGCCATGTTGTTTTCCCAAACTGATCCTCCAAGAATTAAATTCTATTCTTACGCAAACATCTTCTTTTGTTTTCGTTAAAAACATGGCAGCTGATCATTTGAGTGAACAGGCTCTATGTGCTTAACTGAACTGTCTTACTCTCAGCTGTTACCACGAAATTAGTTGCCGCCAACTCCCCGCTATCTGGAACTGTTTTTAGATTCTTTCAGTCGAAATTGACCCCGGTCAGCTCGACCTCTAATGACAGTTACATGACAAGCATCAGAAAGTGTCACAAGTACGGCTTGCAACATGGTATACTGAAATACAATCTTTTCTGCACTTTATTGTAGTAGCCTGTTAAATGTAATACTGTTCCGGTATGGAACAGGAAGCATTTTCAAAAACGCAGTGGCTATTCGTACGGGACCCGAACACCGACTTTCATTTGCTATTCATACGGGAATCTTCTGAGTATAATTATAGTGAACTCTCTCTAAGCGACCACTTTATCAAGCGACCACTTCTCTTAAGCGACCACCTCAGTTCTAAAGAACCGTTGCTTCTAAGTCAGACACTGTTTCAAAAACTCTCTCTTAGCGACCACTTTATCAAGCGACCACTTCTCTTAAGCGACCACCTTCTAAAGAACCGTTGCTTCTAAGTCAGACACTGTTTCAAAAACTCTCTCTTAGCGACCACTTTATCAAGCGACCACTTTTCTTCAGCGACCACCTCAGTTCTAAAGAACCGTTGCTTCTAAGTCAGACACTGCTTCAAAAACTCTCTCTTATGCGACCACTTCTCACATTTCTCAAGCGACCGCGACCACTTTTGAGGACTGAGACTTGACAATTCCCCGTTGATTTGTGTGAGACAGCACTGACAGGCATTTTACACAACTGAAAGAGTATTGCTACAGGGTTCGTGCTACTCCTTAAACTCCTTAAAAACTCCTTAGATTTGATTTACGTTCTAAAGGGCGCTTACTGAAAAACTCCTTAAATTTACAAAATTGAGCAAAAACTCCTTATTCCTTATTTCTTGTCTAACAAAGCTCAAACATTAAATTTTAGCAGAAAACATTTCACATGTTAGATGGTGTTTATACCTTCATTGACATTATACATTTTTGGGGGAAGTTCCATGTCGTGTTATAATGTTATGTTCACATTATTCACAATATTTCTTCTGTTTCATCATTATTATTAAATTTATATTCAATTATACAACAGTAGCATATTGTGCATGAATAATAAATAGAAACAATGGGTTTTTTTTTTTCAAAGAAACAAACAAACAAAATACTCCTTAAAAATTGTATTTTGATCCTTAAAAACTCCTTAAAAAGTCCTTAAATTCTGTTTACTCACCCCAGCACGAACCCTGTTGCTAGATCATGGTCACATAGCATTTAAAAGTCAACAGTTGCAATGTATGATAGGGATTCCTATTCCACGTTAATTACACCGCTGATTCTAATCTTTTTGCCTAAACTATTTTTCTCTCAGAGACTTTGTTTATTGCTTCATTTTAATCGATAAGGTAATAAATTGCAATAATCAGTGGTGGATCCACGCAGGTTTTAAGTATTTTTCCTCGATTTTTCCTTTAACCGACCAACTCCATTTAGCGACCAAGGGTGATCGCTTAAGAGAGAGTTGAGTTCGATGTCACTGAAGAATGGTAAACAAACATATTGCCTACTAAAGTTACTGTTTTAATAGTTCACTGCATTTGCGACCAGGCTTTATTAACCAAACATTACAATTCTGTTTCCAGAGCACCGACCGTTTAGTTCTCAGCAAGAGAAATGGACAAATGAATAACGAAAAATATGATCCTTTCGCTGTTTCTTTAGACCACTAACAGTCTCCTGACTCTTTTATACGCGGAGCGCGATGCACAAACTATTACGGTGCGAGCGGCATAGCTAACGTCCGCGCGGAAGATCTGAGGCAAAAAGACGGACTGCGCGCGGTCTACCGTTTCTTTTAACCTTAAACACGCACATTTATTTTTTTCAGATACGGATTGCGGAGGAGTTATCAAGGGTGGTGAGGGCGTTCTTAGTTCGCCTGGGTACCCTGCTGGGTACGCCTCCAACTTGGACTGTGTGTGGCTACTTTATCGAGTAGGGGAAACTGTGGACTTCATCTTTTCAGATTTCAATACAGAGGCTAGCTATGATGTGGTGAAAATTACGACTGGGAGGTGAGTGTTTTAAACGACTGGGTGCCACTTTTCCTCACTCGCAGCTAGTAGCTGAATTTCGGAGGAACCGGAGGGTGAGATCGGTCATCGGCATATAGAAGGCGCCTCTGGCAGCCACCTCGGTCCATGAATGATCTCACCCCACCCACCCAGACCAATGACGGCACGAGTCAGCTAGACCATCACACCGGGAACACGCCCTACTCTTTTCGAACAGTGCCATCGGTTCTTTTACGTCCCACATTTACGAATCAATTATAAAGAGATGTGAGACGGGACCTACGGTTTATCGTCCTTATCCGAGAAGACTAGAAAGTCTAACCATTTGCAGGTGCCGTTACAAAGGCAGCACATTCTCCTCAGTTATTTAAAGACCCTGAGTGTTGCTCAAGCCGGGGTTTGAACCCGCGACCTCCCGCACGGTAGTCCGGTGCTCTACCAACTGAGCTAACCGGTTATGAAGAATTTTCTGCTAAACCGATTTTACTCCCAAAGATCACAGTGGTAATTCTCCCTAGTGAGTGCTCTATACTTTCTGTTATGCTAGAGTAGAGAAGTTGGCATCGCAACGATCCCGTGTCCTTAGGTTGATCACTTTTTCTGATTCTCGTCATCTGGTTGGAGCAAATGGGTTTATAATCTTTGAGCGGAAAGGCGAAGATGGCCATGGCTAGTAACTTTTTTCACCACTGCCTTGAAACCACAGTTTCAGGTATCACTATGAACGTTGGGAGGAATTTATCGGAAAGTGCTGGTCAACACTTGAAATCTAAATACGGTCTAGATACAAGTTTTCCCTAGTTGTTGTCACACATTCCATACAGTGCATGTAAGGAGAGGTCCAATTGAATGCTGGTGATGACTTAATAAGGGTTCAACCCAACATATCCAGACTACGACGTAATATATGCATAACTACTATCGGCGCCCGGCGCCAGCCGCCCGGTTAGCTCAGTTGGTAGAGCGCCGGCCTGTCGAGCGGGAGGTCGTGAGTTCAAACCTCGCCTGGACCAACACTCGAGGTCCTAACATTACTGAGGAGAATGTGCTGCCTTTGTTATGACATCTGCAAATGGTTAGACATTCAAGTCTAAAAACACGAAAAACCGTAGGCCCCGTCTCACAGCACTGTTCTTGTGGGACGTTAAAGATCCCACAACACTGTTCGAAAAGAGTAGGGGACGTAGACCCCTTGTGGTGTGGTGGATATTTGTAAAGTTGATTGTAATTAATCATTTAATAAATAGGAGAATTGATGTAAAGCGCCTTTGAACATATCCATATGAAAAAGAGCGCTATAGAAATTCATTATCATTATCATTACTACATAGGTAAAACTACATATCAAAGACCCTTTTGGTTCTGTCCCGTGAGTGTACAAGAGACGATACAAAAGATGAGACAATACATTACAGCTAAACAATGACTCCTAAACAAAGAAAATGCAATGGTTATTCCCTCGTATACCGGTAGACGAGGACAGAACCGAAATAGATGACCTTGATTAGTGTTTGGAGTTCAATAGACCGTATTCGTTTGTACATTTTGTTTTCCCAATGCAGATCATGTGATGATACTTAGGAGATTTGGTCCTCTGTCTTGTTCATCGAAAAGAGTGCAGGCAGACATATTCATGCTTGCTTGCACTCTTTTTAATGAACAAGACAAAGGGTGAAATTTCCTGATTGTTATCACATGATCTTTATTGGGAAAACAAAATGTATAAGTGAATGTGGTCTATTGTCTGGGTGTAGATAGTTCTGAGAAGAACTGTTGTTAATGACGTTGAGTAACGATTTGACAGCCAGCGTGGAAAGGGCAAAGTCACACAACGTTGGAAGGAGGCATAAAAACTACCACCCGCGACATATAAATCACTTGACGCTATATGATGGCTTCTGTACAGGACGTCATTATCTTGCGTCATTGGAATTTCACCTAATCTTACCTCGTTTGAATTTCTTGCAAACAAATGCATTGTCCCTCACCATGAGGACACATGCATTGCGGGTCTATTTCTTAAATGAGGGTGACGCTAGTGAAATGAAAAATGATTTCAGCTTTATCCCCGTGACTCCACCGTCCCCACCCTGCCCCGCCCTTCTATTTTTACACCACACCCCACCCTGCCCTTCTATTTTTACACTTCACCCCGCCCTTCTATTTTTACCCCCCACCGTCTCACTGTATCCAATTCTTTTATACATAGATTTGGAGAGACAACTGAAACAAGTGGCTGGGGGGGACTGTCGATACCGAGAGGTTCATTTTACACAGACTCATACTTGTGGATGCAGTTCACCACAGATAATATTATCAAGGATAGCAAGCACTACACAGGGTGGTCTGGAAGATATTCGAAGTACTGGCCTTACGTCAATAAAAAGAAGAGAGATATTGCTTCTCTCGTGAAATAAGGATGACAATATCATCCGGGAAAAGCGAGTGCATTTACCGATTTTCGTAGCTTTAGAAATATAAATGTAAAGGACTAGAAGGGTCTTGAACTAATGAATAAATGATGCATAAATGAATACAGAATCTTGATTACAAGACGTCAAGGGTTGAAGCACAAAAAAGGCAACTTATATGCCTTATTGACCAAGGTTGAAGTCAAGATATCTATGATGGCTTTTTATCAACATAAATTATCAATCCACCCTCGTTCCCAATCTTTTCGATTTTCTTTCTTAAGATGGCGGTCTCCAGAGCAACATCACAAATTAATTTAGAAGGGCGCGACTGAAAGGAAATACACCTAAAAATGCAATCCTGGTTGTGTGAAAAAGGTGACTACCCTTTACAGCTCTCCTAACGAGATGATTGTTTTATGGAAGGTTCCACTTATACAAGCTCCTTTGACCATGAAGGGTCGAAGAGAGAAATTATGGTTCTGTCCTCGCATATCGGTACACAAGGGAATAGCAATTGTGTTTTCTTTGTTAAGGAGCCATAATGATTTTTTAGCTATAATGGATTGCTTGGTCTTTGTACGGGCTCTTGTGTACCGGTATATGAGGACAGAACCGAAATTATGACAATTAAATATCCTTGAGTTGGTAACAGCGTGTTCATGATATAACTCGTAAGGAGAAGTCAATGTGACTTTTAAGAAGAAGTTGTGTAGTTACCGTTCATGGCCATAGGAGCGGCTAATAATGAAAGTTGGCAAGATTTTCACACCGGTCCCTACTTCATTATGCATGCAGGAGATGAATTGTTTAGGGTAATGCGCGTGTAAACATTTCTTGTTATTGCAGAATGAAACAGTATGGCTACAGCATGCATAATGAAGTAGGGACCTGTGCGGAATTCATTCCAAAAGTAGATTAGATATGTTCATTGTAAAATATGAAAACTCTGGAAAACCGCAAACAGAACTCAGAGTTTTTCATTGACCTTCCGTCGACATTGATAGTGAGCTGGCAAGAGTGCAACACCTTCTATAAAACAATCATTTCTTTAGGGGAAAGGTTAAGAGTATTTACCTATTTTCACGCAACCAGAGATGCATTTTTGGTTGTATTTCCTTTTGTTCGTGCCCTTCTAAATTGGGCAGTGTTGTTGCTCAGGAGACCGCCATCTTGAGAATAAAAGATCAGTAAGGTTGGGAACGAGGGTGGATTGATAATTTATGTCGTGATGTCATTCCGCAATCATTATTTTACTCATATATTTGCCATTCCACAAGTCGTGCCACATGTCATTCCGCAAACTCATTCCCCCTTTACCCTCGCTGCGCTTGACATCCCGAACACCTCTAAGGTACCACGAAACTCGCGAATATTCCTTACGCGAGAAGATACACTTGTTCTCCAATCACTGCAGTGAAACGAGAACAAAACATTTTCATATCAATCGCAAACAATAGTCAGGTGGGGGGCATCTCAACAACAACAACAACAACAACAACAACAACAATCTTTGTTTGTACTCATTCTTGCTAAGGAAAAATTAATTTGACAATGAAAATATTAAAGATAAAAATTTAGAGTCCTGGCAGCCTGGAATAACCATAAGGGCTAGCGGAGCCAGGCAGCCTCGAGCGAGATATATGTTCAAATTATACTCATATATATTCAAGTGTCACGATACGCGTTTTCAGAAACTTGACTGAACAAAATGAATGTTAACCATTTCTGCACATGGTCTACGCAATCCTTGTTCCAATTTGCAAACTAAATCCAAATTTTCGCTGCACTTTCATGACCCTGGCTACACTAGTTAGTTTCGTTTTCCCTCGAGTCCTGATGTTTCCCTGGACTTCGTCTCGGGAAACATCAGAACTAACTGTTTCCCTCGAGACCATACATTAATAAGTATCGAGAGAAATCTATTTATATCTCGTTCCACGGCTGCGCGGTTTCCACATGGCGCACTGAATTTACAACCACGTGATGAGAAGGACATCAGCCATTGGTCAGTTAAGAAAGTTTCCGAATCTATAAATTGACTCTGTCCCCTTATCATACATAGTAAGAGAACCCAGTATGGAAGATGCGTTCTCTAATTACATCCTTTTCTCTTGATTATGTCCCCTTATCATAGTAAGAGAACATGGTATGGAAGATGTTTTCTCTTATCTCATTTTCTCTTGGAAGTATATAGTATTGGTGCCGTTTATTTTCTGGTAAAGAGAAACTCCCATGTAAATTAATTGTTATTATTCTTTTCATTTTAATTCACGTCCTGTGAATGGTATGAATACTCAAAGACAACTTGAGTTATGACCGGTGGCGTAACATAAGTCTCGGTCGAGACGGCTCAGTTTAATCTTGCCGTGCGCCGATCATTTTTAAGAAAGCTCCATTTTGATTTTTTTTGCACTCCAATCCTGGAACATCGCAACAACCCAATGGGAACCAGCTGAATAACATTGTCTTTACCCCAAGTCAGTAAAAACAGCGCGACTCGATGGGCATAGGGATTTTGCTCTTAATAATATACATGCAATAATTATTGACAAGTAATCAAATGATTATAATAATAATAATAATAATAATATACTCCATTTCTATTGCGCATATTCTATATAAATAATCAGATGCGCATTACAATCAGACTAATAGACCATAACACCAGGAACACGCCCTACTCTTTTCGAACAGTGCCATGGGCTCTTTTACGTCCCACATTACAGATAGAATTGTAAGACGGGGCCTGCGGTTTTTCGTCCTTATCCGAGAAGACTAGAAAGTCTAACCATTTGCAGATGTCATTACAAAGGCAGCACTTTCTACTCAATTATTTTAAGACCATGAATGTTGGTCCGACAGGGGTTTTGAACCCGCAACCTCCCGCACGGTAGTCCAGTACTCTACCAACTGAGCTAGCTGGTCGGCGGATTCAAGTACACTTTTGTATTGATAACCACTCGTAAATTTTTATTGCAAAGGGTTGGTCAAGTTGGGAAGCTTTGGTACAAAGACGTTTTTTGAAACCAACCTACCTCTTTGAAGACCGCTAACCTCTTTGCAATGTCAGATGACGCGCGCGATTGCTGAAAGGCGCTTAAAAAGGATTGAAGACTGTACTGAGAAATGACCTGAACAAAAGGAATATGGGAAAATGAAATACGGACTGAGTTTTTGGTTTCTGTGTTTGTTTTTGTTTGTATTTTCCCTTTTTGTGACCAGCGTACTTGGCAGCTTTATTAGTTTGGCCAGCATGAACAAACCTCGGCAAAAACATCATCATTTCGTGCTTAAGGTGTTTTTCTTAAAATTACTAGGTCTGCCAAAACGCCCAATCAAGAATGTAAAAGAGAGGAACGCTCTCAGAGACAACAAACTACACTCGTCCTACGGGCTCGTGCAATTTTTTCAGCCTTTGAAAAAAAATTACTTGTGTTTATTTAACTCCAAATTGCGCTAGAAATCATTTGATTACCTATACAAATTTTAGAACTCTACAAAGCACCACATGTTACATTTGAAGCTCTCGTAAGCGACCACCTAGGGAATTCGAAAAAGTGGTCGTAACTTGAGCTAGTCGCTTACGAGATGTGGTCGCAAGGAGAGCTTCAACTGTACTTTGGCCCTTTGCTCGGAACTGGAGGACTGGAGATCACTCTTTTGGTCAGCGGTTAGAGTGATTCAAAATCTGACCTGCGCTGTTTGGTAGTCACTTGAAGGGATAGACCAGAGGGCCCTTCCTCGATCCTGAGACTGGGACCGAGTTATATGATCGCCGACAATTTTTCCGAATGGATCTTCGTACGTGAACAATTAAATCATGAGCTCTTTTGATAATATACAGTCTGTGTGCAGAAGCTACAATTATCTCTTCCCTCGAGTTGAATTAAGGTGAGTTTTAAAACATTGTTTGGTCGTTTGCAGTTCTACTGAATTCGTAGAATCGTAGAAAATTCGATTCATAGTAATCTGATCAAGCTTTGCAATTAATTGACAATGGGCCCTGTGATCTATGTTCACGTCACATAGATGAAAGGTACCTCCAGTTTCAACGTTTTTTCATAATAAAAATATGATAACAATAATAAAAAAGACATCAAGCTGTTGTTGCAGGATAAGAGATTGTTAAGAGAATTCCTATTCATAGATCACAAGGCCCATACAATGGATTATAATACTTAATTATTGTTATTTTTAAGCTTATTCTTATTCATTAATTTTTTGTCAGTGTTGGCCGGGACTCCTCTTCTTTGACAACATTACCCGTTATTCCAATCTTATGCCATTTCACCATACTAAGTGACTACCAAGAGAATGTGCAAATTCTGTATAGAGTGCGTTCACTTGATGTCACGGTGGCCATGTTGGAGGAGAAAACAAAGACACGGCGGCCATGTTGGAGAAGAAAAAGATTCTTTGGGGAATTGAACTCTATTTTTATGTAAATTCTTACTTTTGTTTCTGTAAACCAATATGGCTGATGGTCACGTGAGCGAACAGTCTCCATTGCAATGTACAATCCCAGTTTGAAATGGACTATTGCATAATCGATATCAGCACTCCCCCTTGGTTAAGGAAGTGAGGAAAGATCAATGGAATTCTCTAGGGGTAGTTGTAATAGTTTTGGAAATCCTTGGGGAATAGTCTTAAACACTGGAGTTATTCAGGGTAAACAAAGAATTCATTCAGTTAAGGGACTGATCATTATTTATGTACGGGGGGTGGGGGAAAGAAGGGGGGGGATCAAGGCTGTTTTAGATTGGCTAGAAGGGGGCTAATTTTGGCTTTAAATGCAACCAGAAAAACACAAACACTTAAACTCATGTGATATCAAAACAATTAAGTCTTCCTGTTGTGAGCAAAGACCTTTACCCTTTTTACGGTAGATGAAGCAATTCTTTCAAGAAACCTTATATTACTTTAATATAAAATAATGATTACACCTGTAACAAAGTATTGATTTGGGTATTGTGTTTGTACTAGAAATATTGTGTAAATTTAAAACTTGACATACATTGAAAGCTTCTTTCTCTGGTTTGATCAGTTCAATAAACAGCAGAGACAGAACTTTTTTTCTCAGCTGTTACAAAAAAATAATAACTTAGAGATGGAAAAATTGCCAATTTTTATAACTTCCAAGGATCTAAGGAAGAAATTGCATGTGAATTTTAAGCCTTAGGAGAATCTCTTCTCTTTGATGAATCCTTTCAGAGGGAAAAAGTTGTTTATTTATCACAAACAATGAGTCACATGCCTGTCGCTAATGAACAGTCAAGCCAGAAAAAACAAAATTAGTACAAGGTAATGCAAAAAGAAACCATCACAATTTTGCATACTAACAGATTGTTGTATCCCTCCTTTTGTTAGTGGTACTGGTGATTTGTGATTCTTAGTTATTAATTTAATAACTTTTGTATGTGAATTCTATCAATCATGTGTTGGATGGTCTCATGTATAGGCGAGCAATAAGCAAAATACTCATGTCCATTGTACTTTTACAATATAAACCATTGAATAAAAGGTTTACTATCCAACTAAATAAAATCACATCATGTTTGCTTTGTCCAGTCCTTGCATGCTGTTGCATGTGGTCATTGTGTGTGCTTTGTCCTCCTTCAATGGCAGAAAAAAATTGGGCTATCACATTTAAACTTCCTTCTTACTCCTGAGGAATTCTATTAGACTGCATTCACCCGGGAGACTTCCTTAACCCTTTCACTCCCAAGAGTGACTTTATAGATTTTACTCTGTCTAACGCCAGACGATTTTACTCTGTCTAACGCCAGACGATTTTACTCGTCAAATGGAGACCCCTTGGGAGTGAAAGGGTTAAGATATGAATTTACCCCTGAGGAACTTACTGAACAGTACTTTTTTTTTCCTAATAAAATTCCATGAATTTCTTTCTTTACCCTGAATAACTCCAGTGTTTAAGACTATTCCCCAAGGATTTCCAAAACTATTACAACTACCCCTAGAGAATTCCATTGATCTTTCCTCACTTCCTTAACCAAGGGGGAGTGCTGATATCGATTATGCAATAGTCCATTTCAAACTGGGATTGTACATTGCAATGGAGACTGTTCGCTCACGTGACCATCAGCCATATTGGTTTACAGAAACAAAAGTAAGAATTTACATAAAAATAGAGTTCAATTCCCCAAAGAATCTTTTTCTTCTCCAACATGGCCGCCGTGTCTTTGTTTTCTCCTCCAACATGGCCACCGTGACATCAAGTGAACGCACTCTATACAGAATTTGCACATTCTCTTGGTAGTCACTTAGTATGGTGAAATGGCATAAGATTGGAATAACGGGTAATGTTGTCAAAGAAGAGGAGTCCCGGCCAACACTGACAAAAAATTAATGAATAAGAATAAGCTTAAAAATAACAATAATTAAGTATTATAATCCATTGTATGGGCCTTGTGATCTATGAATAGGAATTCTCTTAACAATCTCTTATCCTGCAACAACAGCTTGATGTCTTTTTTATTATTGTTATCATATTTTTATTATGAAAAAACGTTGAAACTGGAGGTACCTTTCATCTATGTGACGTGAACATAGATCACAGGGCCCATTGTCAATTAATTGCAAAGCTTGATCAGATTACTATGAATCGAATTTTCTACGATTCTACGAATTCAGTAGAACTGCAAACGACCAAACAATGTTTTAAAACTCACCTTAATTTAACTCGAGGGAAGAGATAATTGTAGCTTCTGCACACAGACTGTATATTATCAAAAGAGCTCATGATTTAATTGTTCACGTACGAAGATCCATTCGGAAAAATTGTCGGCGATCGTATAACTCGGTCCCAGTCTCAGGATCGAGGAAGGGCCCTCTGGTCTATCCCTTCAAGTGACTACCGCGCTGTTTCCGCTGGTCGCCATCTTATATTTCCCTTTTGTTCTGTCAGTATTCCGTTTCTGCGGTGCATGCACCTCGTTTGTAAACATGATTAGAACTATTGTGTATTTTGGAGCTGGTGGTCTCTTTGCGTCATGTTACGCCAATCTAGTGAGGGGACTGCCGATGATGAGAAGTAAGTTTCGAATTGTGAAAGTTGTATTTTTTCGGCGATGTAACATGAAGACTCAGAGGAGAAGAAAGTACACTTGAACTTTTTTTTATTTAACATGTCCTGGCCGCCTTACCATATTATGTAACAGAATTATGACTTTGTTTCATATTTTCCATGTAATTTTTACCCTTTTGCCTCACTAAAGTTTGCATAATGCTCCATACCCTTGGTGTTTGAAGCTGTTTAGACTTGTAGTAAAAACACAACCGGGAGACCCCCTTTAAACATGTGTCTGGTTTAGTAGTGTCATTTAAATGTAATACTAGTCAAAACTTTTTTATACATGTAGGTAGCTACAATCTACGTGTTAGTCAATGTTGCTTACTTTAGCTTGAAGACTTACAGGTGTACTGTGTGCCGTAATTTAGGAAAACCGCTCAAGTCAAGCAGATGAATTCCCTAAGTAATTTTTCAGAGTAAATTGAAAAAAAATTCCTCCCTCAAAGTCAACCTTGTAAATTGAATAGAACTGAGTACTCTGCACAAAGTGTTATGTCCATTAAGCCTGCCACTTCTAATTTTTTTTGTAATGGAGGAATTCACTTGTTGACTACATTATATCTACAATGCCTTGGTACAACACCATTTCGATTACTGTAGTATGGTCTGGGGTAATTGTGGCAAATTGCTCTCTGAAAGATTACAAAAACTGCAGAATCGTGCTGCTCGCATTTTGACTTCCTCCTCCTATGATGCTGATGCTCTCTACTTGTTACAACATCTTGGTTGGAAAGACCTGATCACCCAGCGTCAAATTCAAGTAGCTTTAATGGTGTTCAAAGCTCTTAATGATCTGGCTCCTGACTATTTATCCTCTATGTTTACTGAGCGAATACGTCAGGCTATGTCTTAAGGGACTCTACGAACAAATTAAATGTCCCTTTACCAAGAACCAACTACCTAAAAAGGAGCTTTAGCTATAGAGGTGCAACTCTCTGGAACAGTCTGCCCTGTAATCTTAGGCAAGAGAAATCTCTAAATTGTTTTAAGCAATTGTTAAACTTTCATTTTAGTTAATTAAGTTAGATACACAGCATTCATGGAAAACAGGTATAGTTTAGTGTAATTTTGAGTAGTATTTTTAAGAGACTTTAGATATGTATTTATTATTGTTAAATATTGTTATGTAGTTTTATACTTTATATGTAACAAAAAACCTGATGAATTTTTACCGTGTTAAAGTAAAGATTTGAGATTGAGATTGAGATTGATTGAGATAATATACATTAGTATATATCAACTCAGCAACCTTGGCATTTTGAGCAATCTGATTGGTCCTCCACCTCAGGATATTTAATATTAATATCACCCATCTAATGGACTAATGTAAATGCTGCAAGCTGATTGGCTATGCTACTAGAGGATTTGCTAACTTTATCATTGCCTTTTCTGTCTGACTAGTGGGTGATACTAAAACAATTAGACCCTTTGCCCACAAGGGCTACGGGTCAGTTGTTAATTATCCACCTCCTAGGAGGTGAATTATGCTGGGGCCTCTGGGTACTCCTTGCACTGGTGAGTTTTCATTTTAGACCAAACAAACTGGCATTCAAGCAGAATGAAAACGGCGGCCGTTGATTCTTGGCTTGGAGCTGTTTACAAGAGGTGTCACTAGGAAAATTAAGCAAAGCACAACCATTGCGAAATGTTGACCAGGGTAGGACCAAACAATAGCACAAATGAACAACACATTTAAACTCCATGTGCAAAGTAAAGTCCAGTAAGCTTCCTTATTGTACAAATTACTCTTCAACGATTAAAGCAATTATTCTCATCAATCTTGGTGAATAGCGGCTTCAGGAATATTTACTTTGCTGCTTCACAGCTTGGTAAATAATCTGCTACTATTCACATGGGAATGATTGTTAAATGTTCACCCTGAAGTGGATATAACTTTCTCTGCAAAGGGGTCCTGTTTTATCTGTTCTTATTTGGACCAAGCTAGTGAGACAAAAATAGGTTTTGTTCTTCATTCTGAATGGTCAATGGTATGGATAGTGTTCTTAACATAATAATTACCATCCCATGCTAAAGTAGTTTGCTTAGTGTGATTTCATGAACATTGCACTATACATGTACTTCATTATCCATGCCTGTAGCAGTGCTGGTTTGTTTTTAGAAAATAAGAAATGTTTATATGCGTATTACTGTAAACAATTCAGCTGCAGAATGCATAATGTAGTACACTGTATGAAACAACATGGTAATCAAGCAAGGAACTCTTTGTTTGCCTGAGACATGTTTAACATATAGCTCACTACTTTTTATTCCAGAACCTCTGATGCATGTTTTCTTCACAAGTGTTGGTTTAGCACTCGGCTATGGAGGACATTACTTTGAGGAAACAGCAGAGGAACGATATAAAAATATGATAAAGAGGCATAAAAATGCCCCTTGGTATCCACAAGGACAGCTTTTAGCAGAGAGATATGCAAGGGAAAAGGCAGAGAAAGAAGGTGCAATGATTGAACAAAAGCTTGTGTGATTATTTTAGATATGTCCTGTATTAGAAAAAATTGGAGCTAGGTATTGTATAATTTCTTCAAATTTTCATATCATTCAAATTATTTATTTCACCTCTAATTAAGATTGCTTTTGTTTGGCAGTTCTCTAAAACAATGGAGACATCCAAATTGTGATTTTCATCCTTGCTTTGTTACAAAATGGTTGATGTTTCTGATTGTTCTGTTTGTGGCTTTGATGTTATTGATACTATCAGGACTGCATGCTTGTCCAGATTTAAGATACTGTATACTGTATGAAGTGTCAAATTTGATACAGACTATTGCTTCTTCAGAAGTAATTATTTCTATAGATATATATATATATATATATTTGTGTGTGTGTGTGTGGCTGTGTGTTATTATAAAATTTTCAAATTAAAAAGCATTTAGTGTTACATTTATGTACATGTATAAGTACAGCTTATATGTGAGTAGCTGACCTGACTTTTACCTGGAATAGTAATAAAATAACACACCTGTTGTATAATTATAGTTAGGGTCTTTACAATCATTAAAATTTCTGCTTCTAATCTGTCTTTATAGCTGCAGCAATGGCCGAAGCAGAAGCACAGTAAATGTAAGCATATTATCATATGAAGTTGTTGAGTTTGTTCATATGCATGTAAGTAGTTCTGAGAACTGTTCTTGGCATTGACTGACACTTTGACAACAGAGAAGTCATCATCAGAGTCTGGTCAGGTTGTCAAAACATCAGTCATTGCCAACAGTAATTCTTCTCAGAACTACTGACATCTGGACAATTGAACTCAACAAACAACTAGACCCTTGGTTGAAACCACTCACAGCAATATCATACAGTATGTGTTAAGTAAGAATTTTGAATTTTACTGTAGAAAACCATGTATAAGCCACACCTTTTTATGCAAACGTTTGGTCAAGATTTGTAGGTACAGTTTATCAAAGGTACCATCTGGGATTGGGGTTCCTAAAGACTTCAGGACTTCGTATTCATAGTCTTAACTCCTCACTAGCAACACAAGAGCCAGTCATGCCATTTTATTGTTTTGTTTTCTGTTGTGTTTTTTTTTTTTTTTTATACAGCTAAACAAACTACTGTTTCCTAGGTCATGGAAGAGGATGATAAGCCTACACCTATTTCACATCATTTAGTGAAGGGTCTCGTAGCAAACAATAAAAATGTTAATTAATGTGGTGACTCAAGTGACAACTTTTCCTTTAAAGGCTTCATTACTTGGCATTTGTTTACTCTTGTACAGCCAGTTTTCTTACTGGAGAATTTTGAATTGTTAATCCCTAAAACTCAGACCAACAGAGAGTTATGAGTTAAGATATGTGAACTTGACCGGAAAGGAAGGTATTAAAGCAAAATTTTGATACCCCTGAAATTAAAAAGAAAGTCTGACTTCCCTAACAGCAGTATCATTTAACCACAAAGTTACAAAGGCGTAATAGTACCATACTCGTACAGTAGGCTTGTTCATTGTTTCATATTTTTTCCAAAGTTTGAGCTTTGAAATTAGGAGCGTAGCTTATCAATGGATGTGGCTTATACATGGACTTTTGCAGCATTTCAGTTTGAGAATAGCCGCTCTTTTGTACTGTACAGTCCTGTAATTGCAAAGAAAGTGTCAAAAGAGTGTCATGTTGACAAAGTTAAGTCTTTACAATGCTACAATACAAATACAATACAAAATTTCTCTTGCTTGTCTTGCTTTCCCACTAGTGACCTATGTGCTACAGTGTACTTCTTCTTACAATTTCCATCTGCTATAAGGGCAAATAGTTTGTGAAAATTAAAGAAAATGATTGCCTTTCTCCAACTAGTGAAAAAGCTGCATACACTGTGGTCATAAAGAAGAATGCATGAAGAAGAGGTCCTTGGTTCACTGTCTTTTTATGTTAAGAAGTCATTATCTGAAATACAGTAATATGCCTTTCAAGTGTTCCAATCCTGTTGGTTCAGAAGCTATTGATCCTTCTATCAGGATCCGAAAAATAGAGGAAACTGTGTTCTGTAAATAATAAACACCCGGTTTTGTCAAGAATAAAAGTTTGAATTTTATTAAATTCGCTATTTTCTCTTTATCGTGTTTCATTTAATGGCTTGTTTATCTTTGCACCAATGTTTCAAATGAATGTGCTCTATCATTATCTGTTATTCGCCGACTGATTAGCTCAGTTGGTAGAGCACCAGACTACCGTGCGGGAGGTTGCGGGTTCAAACCCAGGCCGGACCAACACTCAGGGTCTTAAAATTAACTGAGGAGAAAGTGCTGCCTTTGTAATGACATCTGTAAATGGTTAGACTTTCTAGTCTTCTCGGATAAGGACGATAAACCGTAGGACCCGTCTCACAACCCTTGTTCCTAATAATCTGTGGGACGTTAAAGAACCCACACACTGTTTGAAAAGTGTAGGGGACGTAGTTTCCGGTGTGGTGGTCTATCTCTACGTCTGGTTTCATCTGACAATTCTTGCATGGGTTGGGTGGGTGTGTGAGACCATATATGGACTGATAGCGGCAGCCAGAGGCGCCGTTACATGCTGACGTCCGATCTCACCCAATAGAAGTGTAAAGCGCCTTTGAACATATTCATATGAAAAAGTGCGCTATATAAATTCATTATCATTATCATTATCATCATTCTTATGTTTATGCGTGGAGACAAGGTAGTGTAGTGGTTAACGTGTCGGACTTCCGAGCAGAAGGTTTGGAGTTCGAGCCCTGGTGCTGGCACTGTGTTGTTTCCTTAGACAAGAAAGTTTACTCCACACTGTCTCTCTCCACCCAGATGTAGAAATGGATACCAGCGATATAATGCTGGGGATGACCCTGCGATGAACTAGCATCCCATCCAGGGGGGAGTAATAATACTCTCAGGTGCTTCATGCTATCGAAACCGGGATAAGCTCCGGCCGTGTGAACGTTAAGGCTCGTGTGCGCCTTTACCTTTATGTTTATGCTGTATTCTTAATTGTAATGTGCATGTGAACTTAGTAAAAGGCCACAGGTGCAGTATGAGTTTAATTATTTTTGTGAATAAATTATTTTTATTGTACATGTGTGTATAATTATAGAGGATATTACTCGGTGGCGTGAAGATATGAATTTTATTTTTGAGTGGTGAAAACAATATTTAACACGAGAAAATGAAATTCATATCTTGAAGCCACCGTGTAATGTTCTTTTTATTATGGGCAAGAAACTAGCGGGAAAATTTTGTGAGGACGCGGGTGTACATCCGGGACATTTGGTACATAACTTTTTCATATCTTCACTGAGTAAAAATATTCCCATCTACCGATCTGATCTGATCTGTCTTTCATGGTAGCCCACCATTCCCTATATTTAATTTCAGGAAGACTTTCATAGTTCTTTATCTCTTTTCTTTCTTTGTCGTACTACAACAAACCAAGATTCGGCACAATGTAGTACATCTGCAGAATGCGAACTTTTCTTCATACATCATTTCTCTGTCCAGCCACTGTACACTCGTCAGCACAAAGGAAGGTTTTGGCAACAACGGATACGGTGGGACCTCTTATAAGAAACACACTTGGGACACAAAAAGAGTCTCCGTGACTTGATTTTGAGCTGAGTTTGTTGGTTCTCTACTCTGCTCCAAGAGGTTTTGCTCCTGCTACTCCGGTTTTCCCCTCTCCAAAAAAGCCAGCATTTGATTTGTACTTTGCAGTGTCCCCAATTAATAAGTGCGTCAGTGCTTGATACAGTTCACACTCAAAGTTAGTATTATTAGCGAAGGAGCAGCTGGCACTTATCGGAACGTCCTGCATCATTTTTCAAGAGAACAGTAGTTCGGAGGCCTGTTACAATGCTCAATAAATAATATAATATGGATATTATAATTAAAATATAATTACAACTGTACAAATTCTAGGACTTAATCGTTATTAAAATTTGAGGCGCAACGATATATGAAGGTGTCTCTTGATCTATTGGGTTTAATTACTTTAACTCTTAAAGGCCTTTTCTTGCGAAGGCTGACGTTGTCTCTACTTTCGTTACAAGGTAAGAGGTGGTAAAGACTATCTAAAGGATTGTTTACTATGTTGGTGAACACTTTTTACCCAAAAGTTCTCTTTGTTGCTCTTATGAATTTTTGCCTGCTAGTGCAAGAGCGTCTATTTAAGAATTAAAAAACATGTCCCGTGTTTCTATCGAGTTATAGAAAGACGAGTGAAAGTTTGGGAGAACGAGAAATGCTGCAGGCGAGTGTTTCCGCCGACCGGTTAGCTCAGTTGGTAGAGCACTGGACTTTCGTGCGGGAGACCGTGAGTTCAAACCTCGGCCGGACCAACACTCAGAGTCTTAAAATAACTGAGGAGAAAGTGCTGTCCTTGTCATGCATGTTATCTGCAAATGGTTAGACTTTCTAGTCTTCTCGGATAAGGACGATAAACCGTAGGTCCCGTCTCACAACACTGGATACTGATAATCTGTGGGACGTAAAAGAACCCATGGCACAGTTCGAAAAGAGTAGGGAGTGTTCCCGGTGTCATGGTCTAGCTGACTCGTGCCGTCATTGGTCTGGGTGGGTGGGGTGAGATCATTCATGGATTGAGGTGGCGCCAGAGGCGCCTTCTATATGCTGATGTCCGATCTCACCCTCTGGTTCCTCCGTAATTCAGCTACTAGCTGCAAGTGAGGAAAGTGGCACCTTTACCTTTTACCTTACCTTTTTAGAGTTCTCCCAAACTTTCACGAGTGTTTCTATTAAACAATTAGATTATGAGCTCGAGATTTCTATCGCGTGATGGTTGGCGAGGGCACAGCCCGAGTCAACTATCACGCAGAGAAATCGAGAGCTAATAATCTAATTGTTTTAGTATAAATCTACTAGTCGTTCAAATTTTGTCTTTTCTGGAACAGCGTCGACCAGTAAACTGTCTAAATCTTCTTCACGGACACTTCGAAAACGTGAAGAAGCGGCCGCCATTACGCTTCTCACTATCTATCACAGAATAGATAGTGGTGGGTAGCGTAGCCAATCAGAGCGCGGCGTTTGTGATAGAACGCTAGTAGATTTATACTAAACCTCAATAGAAACACGAAGAACATGTTTTCTATTTCTTTTAGAAAACACCGCGACGAATAAAAGGAAAACAACTTTTTAGCTTTGATGACCAAAATGTAATTGTTTTATGGTAGTCATGTACTGTTTTATGGTAGTCTGATCTAACGACGCTGTTGAGGCTGAGTTGCGAAAATTTCAAGGAACTTGCCGACTTAATTTTTTTTAGGGACGGACCATTAGAAAAGTGATGGGGGGAGGTGGGGAACTTTCAGCTTGCACGAATTTTTTTTTTTTGCTCACTGCTTGTGCAGGATTTTTTTTTTTTTTTTTTCAGGTGAACCCCTCTGCACGAATTTTTTTTTACTACGTGTGAAAAAGTCACAATTGGAACTCCCTTCTGCATGAATTTTTTTTACCTTCTTCTTTGCATGAATTTTTTTTCTTGGCATTTTCCCTTGCATGAATTTTTTTTTTGGTTTTATCCCCACCCGCTCCCCCCCCCCCCCATCACTTTTCTAATGGTCCGTCCCTTATATGTATATTTTTGATTGGCTGGTTTCCTTAGTCTAGATAAAATCTTCAACCAACTGGTCAGTTTCGTGAAAAATGATGTCCTATTCCAAACCAAAACGTTCTGATTTATATACCCTATTTTAGAATAAAGTGCTTGAAAACCCTACCCTTCACAGCGGCACGTACCTATATAGCCCATATATAGCAGTAACACCCCCAGGGGTGGGGAGGGGGGGCATTACATACAACTCACCTAACCGGGATAGTCAATGGGCTGCGTGGGTTATCTTTTGAGCGGCCGCTAAGCACAACAAACAAAATGGCCGGCAAAAGAAACTTTTTGACATCTTATTTCAGCTTCCCGCAAGGGCACGGGCCTGTTCTCTGTCTGAGATCCATCTATTTAATTGATCTCTTCAAATTGACTGCCGTTCTGTTCAGCAGATAACACTGGCAAATAGTAACGACAAAAAAATTCACTTCGCGCCGCCATGTTTTCGCTGTCTATCTCGCAGTCCTCTAACCGGGATAGCCCGGCGGCGAACCGTTTACATGACAAAAGCTATCCCGCCTGTCCGGGTGCCCAGGGTAAGCAGACAGGGAGCCCCCTGTAGGCAGGCTACCCTGTCTAGCATGTAAACGCTTCAATGCGTTTTCTAAAGAAACGTATTAAATAGATTTAGGCAAACCTAAAAGCGGAGCTCCTCACACAGTCCCTCCAAAAATGCTTGAAAACTTGTAGAAAGAACTCAGCTTTATGCTTATGTCACTCCAAAAACGCTTGAAAACTTGTAGGAAGAAAATTTTTCCTTCAAAACCGCTATGAATAATCCGTTTCTTCATCAAAACATTGTAGACTGTTGTAGACTGCTGGCTGTAGGTTGTGTAGCCGCGGCAAGCCGCGAAAAGCGCGCGAAAAACAAAGCCTCGTTTCGGTTTAAGACCTTCTAAATATCCCGGATGACTATGGCCGCCATGTTGGGGCAACATCGTCGTCGACGTCGTCGCTAGGCGCACGCGCCCGCGAGCCATGCCGCTAGCCACGATGACCATGAAAACTCAAACGCAGGGTTTTCTCAATTTCTATCCTCGCACGGTAGTTATGGGGCTCCGCTCTTCGAGCCGCTGTGGAGCTCCGCTATGAAATGTTAGTCCTCCCAGAGTAGCTCAGTGCCTGGTACCCTCCCTCCATGTAAAAAGCCCCACCCCTCCCCCCTTAGAAAAAAAAATCATTTCGTGTGTTTATTTATTCTAAATTGCTCTCAAATAAATTTGATTACTTGTTTAAAATATAAATACAAAAATCTAATTTCTTATTTTTTCCTTCACCCTTAACTTTTTACATAAATGCACTTAATAAATAAACCTTTCTGTACCGTTCGAGATTAATGGATGTGTTCTCAGCTCAGGGTTGTGAGTGCCTACCGCATGCAGTTACC
The DNA here is from genome assembly GCA_949710005.1 of Ricordea florida. Lineage (NCBI taxonomy): Eukaryota > Metazoa > Cnidaria > Anthozoa > Corallimorpharia > Ricordeidae > Ricordea > Ricordea florida. The sequence continues at coordinate 22,976,798 of OX453278.1, read as the reverse complement.
ATGTTGAGTAGTTTAGGTGATTGATTGTTTGATGATGCCCTACTAGTAGCAGGGTTTTCGTCAGTTTTGTAAAGTGCCTTGAGGGCGCTGAAAAACTTTCAAATATTGGTCTCAAAGTACCGGATATGGAATGGGAAACGACCGGAAGAAACGTCCGGCCTCCGGTCTCAAACGAAAACCCTGCACTAGGTTAAATTTTGCAAGTATTTATTCTACAGTATGGCAGCTTGAGGTCTCCCTTCTTAGAGGTCTTGCTGGTTTAGTCCCGGGGGACGTAAAACCATCCTTCCTGCAAGAGCGTGAACAGGTTCTAAAGGTTTCCCACTTTTTCTCGCCGTTTTTTGACCACAGACGCGAGAGAAATGTAAGAAGACATAACTTGCCGTTCAAACGTCAACTTAAATACGAAAAGGTGGCCTTAAGATCAACTTTATTAAATATGCATATAGAATTTATTACGCTTTTACGCATTGCTAATTTATAAATATCGCGTGTATAAACAGCATTTAATCGCAAAACGAGATATATTTCTGCTGGGCAGTAAAAAGTTCATATCCAGTCATGCAGTTATGGACAAGCTACTCGCAAAGCCTATTTCTTCTCATTTTTTTCCGGGTTTCCATTCAACCTCCGTTTGTTCGTTCTGAAGTAATAATTATGACCGTTGGTTCATGCTTATTTATAAGTAATAACTCAAATATCAAGTTGTCCAAATTTATTCGATAGGTAGCCTGGAGATTCGACGGTGGAGACAGCTGCCAGTATATCGCACCCCAAATCGATTGAAACTGGAAAAGCTTAAGGTTTGTTCCCGTCACAAATGGATTTCTTCGCTCAAATCAACAATATTTTAAGGTAAGAGAAGAGGAACTTCCTCAATTGTAGAGTTAATGTAAACAAAACAAATCCGATTCAGTTTGCATGTATTATGCTCACCAAACTGCGAGACGGTACAGGCCGGTTGCAAAATTTTGCTGGTCGACATTTCTTCAATTTGGTCTAACTTCGCGTACACTCAAACTTGGCAGTAGGATAAATTTTTGATCGGTTATTGTAGACTACCTTTTTTTCCGTTTGCTAAAAGCTCGGAGCGACAATTTCTGCTATTTTGATTAGAGTCTGCGATAGCTCTCTCACCTTTATAGCACATGAAGTTAACTATATCAGTATGTAAGCGGACAATCCAATGTATAACCTGCAGTTCCTGGGAAAAAAAAGTGACTCTTTCGCTGCTTATTGTTTTCTGCATGAAAGAAAGATACTGGGGTAAACTTGACTTCAAGCAAAATGGCTGTTTAAAACCGCTATCGTCTCTGTTGGGCGCTCGAGGTGGCAGCCAAGTTTGCTCTCGTTTCCTGGTCTCAGTAGAGCTTTCATTGCTTCACAGAAAATTTCAAAGTTCCCATTCGCGGTTTCTTAAAATCTCTCCTGCTTAGAATGATGTAGTCCTCTTTTACTGACGCATTTTAGCTTATTCACCATCGAAGATTGTACCATACAAAGCTCTGCTGCAAAAACGTATTAAAAAACGATATATGTATATTAGTTTCAGTTTTTTTTTTTGGTTTCCGTCGTTGAATTGCCAGCGTTTATTTATCCCCCAGTGGCTGGTCAAGGGATTGCATTTGCTTCATACCCTTGTCTGGTAGATATGATAAATTTTCTTCGCTTTAACCAGGTCTAAAAGGGTATCAGTCATCCTGATCTAAATATTTGTTTATGAAAGTCATATTGGAATCCGCATTTTCTCATGAATTTGTCTCTCTTACTGATCGTTTTTCATTCTAATTGCCCTTTTTCTCTTTTTTTTTTGGACCCAGATGTTTGCAAATAGCTCCTCTTGGAGCTTATTAATTTTCATACATATTCGAGTACTAAAGAGCTCTTTGCAGAAATTATCTTACCGGGAGACATAACACGCAATTAATTAATACCCTCACTATTTGAAATCATAAAACTTATCTTAATTTTCTGCCAGAGCATAGTCGATATAGGTCATTAAAAAAAAATTAATTTGATGCAAAAACTTAGCAGGAGCAAAAGTTAACCATTTTTCAACAGTGGTATTTATACGAAGATCATTGTTTCAAACACCGTTCGTTTCCAACGTTACGCCAACACCATCTGCCGTATTCAATAGACCATATTCACTTGAACATTTTGTTTTCCCACTACGGATCATGTGATGATCCTCAGGAGATTTGATCCTTTGTCTTGTTCATTAAAAAGAGTGCAGGCAGACATATTCATGCTTGCATGCACTCTTTTTAATGAACAAGACAAAGGATCAAATCTCCTGAGTAGCAACACATGACCTGTATTGGGAAAACAAACTGTACAAACGAATAAGGTCTATTTCATAAAAGCAGTTTCCTGTGACGTCATCAGTGTCTGTTGTCCGGGTAGAAAGCTTATAAAAGTGCAGTTTGTGGATTTATATTTTTATATTTCCTGCTTAAGACGAGGCGAGATTGCACATCCGATACTCAACTTCATCAACGGCGAGTTTCTTCCTCCTGAAGGCGGGAATTTTGCGGACACTTTGAATCCAAGCACAGGGGGGTTGGTGTGCCAGTATCCTCTCTCCACTGTTCCAGACCTTGACAAGGCGGTGGATGCAGCTTGGAACGCATCGCGGATATGGGCGAAAAAGTCAAAGGTGCGAAAAAAATAAATTCTAAAATATAAACGCAGATTAATAAGCTCCAAAGCGACTTTAGTAACAGACCCATTATGATTGCAGTATGATCATTTGATACAATGGAATCAAACATGTGTTCGTTAACCGCTGGTAGTACTTCGTGTATATGAGATAGATTATATACCGGGGTTCCGGGTGCAAACGTAATTGATAATTTCACTCTCGCAGTATCACGACATTTACAGCAATAACGATTTAGCTGGGTTAGCAGCTTTATGGCAAATTGCTAAAAACTACTTAAATCTCCTAGGTTAAGTCTTCAATAAGGCCTGTAATACTGTTACAGACTGGTTCTATTTGCTTTGAGTGAAAATCTACTAGTATACTTATGCAAATGCCGCAATCTGATTGGCTGAGAGACTGCACCCCATCAGCCATTAGAGTGCAGCACTAGGTTGAAAATGGCGATGTCCTCGTGCTTTAGCAGGAAGATATAGTACTTTGGTACTTTCTTTATCACAGGCACATGATTCGTTTATCATGATTTTTACCAAAACAATTAGACTATTCGCTGTCGATTTCTATAAGGCGATAGTTGACCTCATAATCTAATTGTTAAATAGACAAACCCATGCAGTACAATATTAATTGCATATGTATATTCTTTGTTTATTTTTCTGATTGTATATTTTCTTATTTAGTTTTTTTTTTCCTTTTTTTTTCTTAACGAATTAGAGCGAGCGATCAGACATACTCAATCATATTGCCGAGTTACTGGAAAAGAGGGCAGAAGACTTTATTCGCGCCGAGGTTCTGGACCAGGGAAGAACCATGCACAGCGTCAACAAGGATGATAATGACGTCATGCGTGAAGTTTTGAACATTAAGCATTTCAATGCCCAGGCCTTGGCTGCAGTGGAACCAGCCACAATGAACAAAGGTGACGTGTATTCCTTGTTCGCGAAAACGTGGGATGGATAGATAGGTAACATGAGCAGAGAGTAGAAGGTGTTAGCATTAAACTGTATTGAGTCTACTGTGCCGTATAACTTCGTAGTCTTCAGCTAACTCGTATAATTAAAGTTCATGTGAGCCCATGTAAAGTTTTTTTCTCCTGTTAATCTTCGGGTTTATTTGTATAACCAGGAAGCAATGAAATAAGTAGTGTCCTTTTGTATTATCGCTTATTATTAATTGAGGGATTGTTTACTGCCTGAATGACAGACTGACCTGATGCCGATTGATTAACAGTTTGATTGATTCATCGAATAAGGGATTTACCGACTTACTGACTGATTAAACTAATGTTCGACTGGCTGTCTGGTAACTAACTAACTCGCTGACCGACTAACTAGCTGACTGAATGAATGGCTGACTGACTGAATAGAAGGATAGGTAGCTAACTGACTGATTGACTGATTGAATGGATATATAGATGGCCGACTGACCGCATTGGTGGATTGATGGCAGACTGACTGAGTGTCTAATTCACTGATCGACTGACTGGGGAACGAACGAACGAGGGACGGTATTCCTGACTGACTAAAACCTCTGTACGTGTCATAGAACTGTAACATTTTTAAAGAAACTTTGAATTACCTATGCCGAGTTGGGTATTCTATCTCGAATTACGTTTAGGCGTTTTGTTATGAATCACTAGCCATCATCTTTTGATCCTTCAGCTTACTTTTTGTTATTTCTATCTACTTGATTTTCAAGGTTGTGTTAGCTACGCCTCCCGTCATCCGGTGGGTGTGGTAGGAATCATTTCTTCCTGGGCCTCCCCCCTGCACTCCATCTTGTGGCACCTGGCCCCCGCGCTGGCCTGTGGCAACTGCGTGATAATAAAACCCTCCTGTCTAGCTCCTCTTGAAGTTCATCTGCTCTCTAAAACGCTCAGTGATGCAGGTATATTCATGACTCACACATCTCATTTTTTTTCTTTTATCCCTATATATCTCTGCTTTCCATGTGGACAATTTCGTTTTACCTGGATCATTAGCGACAACGAAATGTAAGCCAAATTGAGCCAAATTGGATATACTTTGAACTCTTTCCTAGAATGTATCGCTCTGCGCTTCCCATTTCGACTCCGACTCCTAAGCCACAACTCTTAGCTAGAATATTGTTCTCTTGACGAATTTAAACATAGAGACTTGAGTGTTTCTATTCAAAATACACCTTCTGACTATTAATGCTGAACTACATTCGGGGACTCGGTTATGAATATATCGATGACGTCATGGTCTAGGCTTTCCAGCTAAGTTTAAGTGTATAATTATGCGTTTCATGTCTATATAACATAACAAAATGAAAAATAAAGGTCCTTCTCAAAACATGGATTTTATTTTTCGTGGTGAAAAGTATTTTTTTTTTTCTCGCGGCACTTGCTGCGTCGACAAAAGAGACGCTTCCTAATTGAGCCGTTGGCTGTTCTCTGTGTTCGTGGGTATCCTGTGCATGTTCCAAGCGCGAGAAATTAAGAAAAGAGGTTGTCGCTCTGTCGGTTCCAAATCTGCGCCATCTTGAAACGTCACAATAGCATCCATCCTGCATGCCGAGCGTGTCAAGATTAAGATGATTTATGGAAACCACTACAGCTCCCTAGGGCCCTGAGGTGACGCACTTTAATCTGCGATTACTGCTTGGCACCGGTCATAAAATGCAGACGGTTTCTGTCGTTTTTTCAACGTTACATTGTTAGGGATATATCACTGATTGAGATATATCGCTGGCTCATTACTTTTGATCGCTGGCTCATTGAAATCTTATCCGCCATTTTGAAAAGCACGAGGCATGGAGGACAGTCAAGAGAAAGATTATAGCTTTTTGTTCCCCAACCTTTACGATACACTAGTTTATGAGCGAAAATTTAAGAGTGAATATTTGGAGAGACAAACTTACGAGCGATCACTTAAGAATGAACCTTCCATCGTGAAACTTATCGAGAATAAAAGCGACTTATCAAAGCTATCTACATTGAGTGAACCTTCCATCGTGGGAGGTGCGAGAGGTTAACTATATCTATGCAATCCCGTGTCCCACTGGGCCCCGGTAAGTTCCACGTAGTGGTTCTCGTTCGTAAAAAATTGTTAACACCACACAAAAATTAATCTAAATTTTCTGGTTGTCGTGTATTAGTGTCGGTATAATTATGATCAATATAAATCAAGATATATAGGTCATTACAGAAATTGAATTATAGTACACAATCTAGCATAATAACCAATAGCTGTCGTTGAGGATTCGCCCGCAGCAGTATTCCGATTCGCGTGCGATGCTCGATCTGTTGAGTTAACCCTTTAAGCCCCGAGGGGTCTCCCAGAGACGAGTAAAATTTCCCTAGAAATGGCGCCATTTTACTTTCCAGGGAAGAGCCCTGAAAACGAGGTTGCCTGTCAATTAGTGACAGATTTATTACAAATTGCACCAGCACACCCGTGTTGAAGAATTTGGACATGGAGAATGAATCATATTTTTGAGGAAAGATGATTTAATTCGATTCTTATTTACACACAAATTGTTAGTTACAGTAACTTTACACACAAATTGTTAGGCAAACAAAATTAGAATACAGAATAAACAGAACAGGTCATAATTAAATGCACTTTAACGTAAAGAATGAAGTATTTTATCGGATGACAGTATTGGAATTGCTTCATTTGAATGGAATAAATTTAGTGTTTGTATTATACTAGGAGTGCCCAAGGGAGTTGTGAATGTAGTTTATGGTAAAGGAGACGTGCTCGGCAAGGCTCTTGCAGCTCACCCTAGCGTCGAGGCGTTGGCTCTGGTAAGGAATCAAACATTTGTTTTATTTAGGCTACGTCGACTTCACAGTGTAGACCGCTGTACCGATACAGAGAGTGTCCTATCAGGTATATTCCTTTTCACCCTAAGGCGGTTTTCGTATTTTTTTTTTTTGTTTACACGACTCCAGTCTGCAATCGCTAGAAGATAGCGGTTTGGTGTTTTCACTGTTTTACCCATGCGCAGAACGCACTAAGCAATAAAAATGACGTCACGGTACAAATATGGAACCGAACAAATCTGTTCGCATTGTGCCGGTACAACGTGAGACAATTACGGATCCAATTTGAACTACTCCTAGAGCAGATACAAAACGTGCACGGATCGGCGGTACAAGACCTGTCTAGATGGTAACTACAGTGGGAACGGAAGGCCTGCATGTCCGTAAAAATTAACGGATCCAACGTGGATCCGTCCTAGTGTGAACGCATCCTTATTCTTTTCGTGTAATGCCCTACTAAACGCATGTAAGGGTGAAAACATTCCATTACTAACTCATTTTGTTACGTAATCTGCGTATTTCCTGTGGTTTACAGGAATTTTTGTATAGCGTGGAATGTACTATTGGAGGCACGGTAGTGTAGTGGTTAGCGTGCCAAACTTCCGAGGAGGAGGTCCTGAGTTCGAGCCCTGGTGCTGGCACTGTGTTGTTTCCTTAGACAAAAAACGTAACTCCACACTGTCTCACTCCACCCAGATGTATAAATGGGTACCAGCGATATAATGCTGGGGGTAACCCTGCGTAGGACGAGCATCCCATCCAGGGGAAGTAATAATACTCCCAGGTGCCTCATGCTATTGAAACCGGAATACGCTGGGCCTCCTGTGGCACTAGTGGGTCTCCGTATGGGCCTTAAGGCGCGAGTGCGCCTCTACCATGGAATGTACTACAAAGTTCGAATACATTGGGAGAAATGTTTGTAAATATTCTCGAAGTAAGCTTGGATTAACCAAAACCGTAACATTTTACAGTCCATTCGGCTGTAAATGGCAACTACTGGCGAATTAAAGGGTTTTGCGATCATCGCTGTACTTCGGTGTAATAGAACAATGAAATGTCTGCCACTGGAACACACAGTGTCTCGGTACCCTTTTGGCAACGTGAATAGGCCTGTCCACAAGTTGCTCGGCAACTTTTGGGCAATTTTTGGGCAACTTTTCCGATTTCGCGCAACTTTTTGACTTCCGAGCAACTTTGAGCAACTTTTCATTTTCTAGCAATTTTTGTTCATTTTTTTAACTTTAACATGCATTCAAAAATAATTATCAGAGCAAATAAGGACAAAAAGTGAGCTTTTCGAACTATGAATTCGATAGGGAAGTTCTAGTCTTTCTGTGGCAAACTGCTATTTATGTGGTCAGCAGTTGTAAAATCTAAAATATGAACAAAATGAGGGATGAAGACTCAATGCTCGAGTGATTTTGATTCAGAAAGCCCATTAACAATAGCTGCTAATGTCGGAGCTAGTTTAAGTAAAGCAGCTAAAGCTAGTATTGCCCAAGAAAGGAAAGTACAGAGCAGTAACGCATTTATGCTTTTATCAAAGGTAACTTTAGTATGATTGACTAAGAATTTGCTTATATATTGCTTATGTACTACATGATTGACTACAAATTTATTACTAACAGTATATCATCGTGAATTTTTATTGAGCAACTTTTGAGCAACTTTGAGATCTTTGAGCAACTTTGAGATCTTTGAGCAACTCTTGAGCAACTTTCGGATTTTTTGAGCAACTTTTAATTTGAGCAACTTTTTGGACTTTTTGGAGCAACTTGTGGACAGCCCTACAACGTGAAGTTTATGGGTTCAAGTAACAAACTCAAATCTCGTCTTTATTTGGGCAAATCTCATTTTCTTAAAATAAATGAGAAAACTGCAAGAGCTGCCCTTCAGCAGGTCGAATATGATATGATTTATTTTGTGTACATCACAAATTAGGTGGGAAGTGAAAAAACTGCTTCCGCGATCTTAAGAGAAAGCCAGTTCCTCTGCACCAAGAGACTAACGTTCACCCTGGGAAACTGTCATGCAATGATCGTGTTTGAAGACGCCGATTTAGATAAAGTTTTACGAGCTGCGATCAAAGGAAGGTGAGCTGTTTAAGTCGTAGTTAGTTTGGCGTATTGCTGATGTAGTAGAGACTTAGAGTGACCTGTGTTGCGCCTCCCTACCTTCCCTGACTTCCTAATGAACAGACACACCCGACTTTTCCTTGAAAACCTAGATGACGAACGACAGTGGCAGGATGGCCAAGTGGTCTAGGGCGCGGTATTTCAATGCGGTGACCCGGGTTCAAATCCCGCTCTGGCCACTACCTGGTGTTGTTCTGGGTAAGTACCTGGTTCAACTCCTCGATCATCCTTGTAAATAACCAACTGGTCTGCCTCCCACCAGTTGTGATTCTTAACTATGTTGTTTATATTTGTTTCATTTTGGCCCTGAAAAGCCTCTCTAGGGGAGAGGTCAATAAGGTATTTTTTATTTTTTTATTTTAGTTGCTTATTTAGCAATAACAATAATGGTAGGCTATTCATAAGTTGTTTAGTAAGTTGCAGTTGCTAAATCGGGTAGAAGGAGCTTAAAATTTAGTTAGAAGAGAGGTTCATTATGATTGACATCATGGCATCGTTCATCATTCAAGAATTGTTTACGACCTTAGTTTTGTGTAGATATGGATAGACAGACAATTTATTAGGCACGAAATTATTTTAGTTGACACTTATTTACACTGAAGTTGTACAGTGTTGTGGAAACATAGTTGGTCGGCATTTGGCAACGTTTAGAGATCAGTTATTCGTACAAAATTTGTTGCTGAAAGGATTTAGGGAAACTTAAACATGCTAATTATCTGCTCAACAATAAAACATGGTCAATGCTTTCTGTCTACAAATCTCTGAAGGGTGAACAAAGAAAAAAAGATAACATTCCAATTCATAGGATTAATTAATAGTTGCTGTCATACGAAAACTGGCTACAATTTGTGTTTTTCACAGTTTTCTCCACAACGTTGGACAAAACGTGCATTCTATTGGTCGCATTTTCGTCCACTCATCGATTCTCGAAGGATTTAAGGAAAGATTCACAAGAGCTGTAAAACAGCTAAAAGTTGGCAATCCACAAGAAAGCAGTGTGCAGGTAAATTGGATCGTGAAAAAATAGGAAAAGTATGCCATTAATTAGTATGGGTAACCAAATGGTATACTAGCAAAATTAGGGAATAATTTCACGCGCGTTTTGTCCAAAATCTAGGCGAGGGAAATTATCAGATTTCGGACAAAAAGTGCGTGAAATTATTCCCTCATTTGAAATGTTTGTAATCGAACAGGTCAAATCGGACATTTTGGACCTGAAACAGCTAATTAAGCCATAAATAAGGGCTGTTAACAACCAATCATATTCGAGCATTTTGTTATTAACAGAATTATAACATCAATCAAAGTCTCTGGAGAGGTCGTTAATGCTACGGCAAGTAATTGGATACAAAATCTCGCGCCACCCTCCCCACCCATTCCGAATAAGGCCCAAACTAATTTTTACGAGACATGTTTTCCTGTGTCAATTACAAACCGCTCCAAAAGACGTGCAAGTATTTGGGCGTCTTGGTATATATTACGTGTAAATATTTTACGAAATTCTTCTACACTGTAAAACTAAAAAAAAGCTGTTTTGGGGGCCATTTCGGTGAGAACAAAATGAGGACCGTTTTTTATTTTTTTGACTGGGGCTGTTTTGGGGACTATTTTTAGACCCGACATGATCCCAACTTAAGTGCTGAATTGGGTCATTAAAGGTGATTAAAGGAATTGGAGTTGATGACGTTTCAGCTTTCTCTGGGACTGTTTTGGGAGGTAGAGTGGCCAAATATGGCCCAACTGCAAATAGCCCCTCCAGGATGGGCCAATTTGGCTAATTGCAAGCCAATGCAGATTGTTCCCAATTCAGAGCCTCCACCAAAAAATAACTCTACACTGATTGCATGCTGGTATAATGGATTTATTTTGTCTTTATTCAATGGCCACACGCATTATCTCTAAAAACGCCTGAGGGCAAATAAAATGTATGTTATGTGACTCCCCTTTTTGCTGTTGAATTACCTACTTGTACAGAAAACCCCTGTTCTCGACACTTTATATGTTAATATGACCTAAATGGGGAATGAAAAGGGACCACTACTCTTAATCATGGCTTAAACTACAAGATAACCGACAAGTATTGTGCGGTAGTTTTTAAATAAATTCGCCGCTTCGACGAAGGGCTAACGCTCGAAACGTCAGCATCCTTTTTCCACCTGGAGTTGGTATAACGTATACTTTATCAACTTGTTTGATAATCCCAATTTCTACAAGAATTCACTGATGCACAGATATGAAACGTTGAAATAGGTTTCTTTCCAGTTAATTTATGTTGTAGTTGTATATGATGGTCACGTTTAATGGCAGACTGAATGATCTTTCTAGGTTGGACCACTAATAAGCAAAGATCATCGACAAAAAATGATAGGCTTTATTCAAGGAGCGATCAATGATGGAGCAGAAATTCTCTGCGGTGGGAAAATTCCTAAGCTTGACAGCAAATTGGACAAAGGCTTCTTCCTGGAACCCACAGTACTCGGAGGTCTGATCAGCGTTACGCATGCATCGGCTTGTTCCTTAATAAGTTGGTTAATTTGATCACTTAATGGTCTGTGCTGTCGCAATTTGTAATAATCGTCGAACTTTGTAATAATTCTGTCGTACTTAGCAATACTTGTCGCCATTTGTAATAAATCTGTCGCACTTTGCAATAAACCTTGTGGCACTTTGTCATAAACCCTGTCTGATAAATCCAGTCTGGAAGACTTTATTACAAATTGCGATGGCTGTTTTGTTACAAGGTGCGACAAGGTTTATTACCGAGTGCGACGATTGTTACAAATTGTGACAGCACTTGGGTCTCTTTGCGCAAAGTCAGTTTGTACATTGATCCAGGTCAGTTTAGCGGCCAAGTGTGGGTTTGTTTGTGCCCGGAGTATCCTCAAGGGCTGGGTCAACCTAGGGGGTCAGTTTACAGTTTCCTTGATTAAAAGGGCGAGTATACAGCGTTTTCACATGACGTCACAGCAGCCACATTGGTGTTCCAAAACAATGAAACGGCGGCCATGTTGGTGTTCCAAACTAATCCTCTGGAAGTTGAACTCTTTTCTTATGTAAAAACTTTCTTTTGTTCCAAAACATTTGCATGGCTGCTGGCCACGTGAGTGAAAACGCTCTATTCAAGGTTGGCGTACGTGGCGGGAGCATTTCCCTCATTTCCGATGGCTCACAGGTTCTTGTTAGTCAAGACGTTATGTTGTAAAGTTTTTTTCTGATCAAGACAATGGGGGCTGGCTAATTTCCATCACACATATCTAAGGATGGAAAAGTATGTCATGCATTTTTAATATCTGGAAACGATTGTAGCTTCACTGTTGGCAGCAGCGCACATTAAGCCATCCCCAGAGAAAAAGTATTATGCACAATGCCACGGTGAAATTAAGCTCCGGGTACAATGATCTATTCACGTCTAAGCAGTTCCGAGTTTGTGACATTATTGCACCATTGATTCGGTTAGTTATTTGAAACCATGAAATCATAAGTTTTAAGACTGTGACTAGCGGGCTAGCTGGCTCTCCTGTAGTTTTATTTGGTAATTTGTATTATTTTTCAGGGTTTCGGGATTTCTCATAGTGCACAATTGCAAATAGGGGAAAGGAAACTCCAGAATCTATGAAAGAAAATAAAAATCTTTCAATTCATGGGTAATCCTATAATGTTGCTTTTAGCTAAATCATTAAGCTTCCGCCCAACAAGCCACACCCCATCCTAGAAAAAAAGGGGCTCAATTTAAGTATCTGGGCAACTGTGCACCTACCCCTCCCCTAACCCAACATTAATGCTAACTTTTTAACTTATTATAACTTGTTGTCCTAGGGGAGGGGTAGGTGCACACTTGCCCACATACTTACATTGATCCAAAAAGGTATCTTAAATAAATACGCAACCTAGGTAACTTAATAGAGGATTTACGGTAATCTATTTTCAGGGTCGAAAGTCGGTGATAGCAGGTTATGCTGATAGAGACTATGTACACTTAAGTTGATTCTAGAAAATAACGCTTTTTAGGAGTTGACACTCTGGCCTCACGGCAAGGCGATCTTTTCTGCTACTATTTCAGGATTTTGCAACGCCCTGGACAACACAATAAACACACTGCAGGTTCAAGGACCCGTAGTAAGTACAACGTATATTAATGTTTTACAATCTTCGTGCCATTTTATTAGAAAGGAAAGAACTTTTTCGCAAAATTTCAACTAACGTGAAAGTTCTCCAAACTTCAGTCGATAATATATTTCAATTAGATATATATTTCAAATGATTATGATATCTGTCATCTCTAAAAGGAACGTTCAAGGTCAAGTTTTACCTTCATTTGTGTTTGCCAGGTTCGCATAATTCCATTCCGTACTGCAGAGGATGCTATCCAAGGCGCAAGTGGAACAATGTATGGTCTTTCTGCATCAGTATGGAGCAAAAATATCAGCCGCGCCCACAGTACAGCAAACCAGCTAACTGCAGGGTAAAAATAGCTAACTTTTCACTTAGTTAATGCTGCAACGTGCTAGTCACAACTATTGAGAGAGCTTATTGAAAGAAGATGACACTGCTTCACAGTCGGCCAGTCCGCTATGAAAATTGTTGTGAGAAGTAACTTGTAGTATAAACCACGTCAAAGACAAAATCGTCCAAGAAACTGTTTATTCAATTTTTCGGAGAAATTGGACGCAAGTAAATATGATCCACGTAAAACATGGCGGTTAATCAATGAACTCCAATCTCGCCAATGCAAATCTAATACTAATAATATACTCCATTTATATTGCGCATATTCTATATTAATATTCATATGCGCATTACAATCAAACCAATAGACCATGACACCGGGAACACGCCCTACTAAAGTCTCTAAATCAGGGCATCGGACTCCCACACGGCAATGAATTTCTTCATTTTCTATTGTTATACTGATATTTTTACCGTGTTTTAAATAAAGATTTCATTCATTCATTCATTCATTCATTCATATTGATGACATTTTCTCATTCTTCTCTGGTTGGCATATAATCGGAGATGATTGCTGGTGATCGCACGAAACAATTCAAACAAAGATCGCGAATCGATTGTTCCGGCGTATTATCGCTTACTTATGCCAGTTGAACTCACTAACCTCGCTCTCGAGCATCATTTCTTTTAAATTTTGTCCATGCAAACGATGTTAGTGAGTCTAATTAGCACATAAATAAAAGAATACTTTTTTGGCCACCATTTATGCATTCGGTCTATATTTCGGTTGGTGAAGCGATTAAGGAGGTTGGTTTGGAACCCAAAAGTGTTGTCGTGAGTGATACATTCCGACTAGCTATCGAGAGGGAAACACTTGCGAGATGCAAGCTGAAAATCATAGAGTTTCATCACGGACACCGCTATGGGGTAGCTAGTAACTTGTCTTTGGATGTGTACGATAGGTTTCGATCATGAGCAACAGGGACCTGATAAATACCAGCCGGAATATAAAACATTGTCACAATTCAAATAATGTGAGCAGAGCAGAAATTCCCTGATTCGTTACCATCCATCACCCCCATCACGCTTCTTTGTCAGCTTTCATGATCACGTTAGTTATGTCATTTCTAATTTTACAGGTCTGTTTGGATAAACGACTGGTTACCAAACGAACCCAGTATGCCTCAAGAGGGCTGGAAGCATAGCGGAAGGGGGCGAACAGGAGGATGTCATTCCATTGATTTTTACACCAAGATAAAAACCATTAGCGTTCGGTTGTAAGTGACGTTTGGGAAGTAGCTGCTCAATTAATTCCGACCGTGTTTTCCTGTCACGGTCATCAATGAGGATCTGGACAAGCTTCGATAGAAAAGGTTCTTAAGGGGGCAAAAACAAGGACGAGAAACCTTCAAGTGAAAGAGTGCAGGCCAATGCCTGAGCCAGCCAAGCACCACCCCAGCTCCCAGCCTTCTGAATAGCCTTATTCCATTCTGCCTACATCGAGAGAATATGAGGAAAGAGAACATAACCCCGTCTGATATGGTAAGGCAACAGAATCTATTTTTAGCGCAGAATCTATTTATATCTCTTCCCATGGCAGCGTGGTTTCCACGTGACGAATTAAAATTACAACCATGTGATTAGAAAGACATCAACCTTTGGTCAGTGGAAATAGTTTCCGGATCTAAAAATAGATTCTGTCTCCTTATCATAGTAAGAGAAACCAGTATGGAAGAAGCGTTCTCTTACCTTATTTTCTCTTGGTCTACGTATATGTCCTCATATGTCCTCATATATGTCTTCGGTCCTCATCCGATGTTTTCCCCGCATCAGTTTGAATTATGGGAAGGGAGTTGCGCAAGTAAATGACTCGTGAAAAGGGCTTGGACCTTACTTACCAACCTCGTCTCCAGGACCTCTCTTCTCCCCAGGCCTCCCCTGAGTATAAGGCTGTTTTCATTCTTTGTTGTTTTGATTAAACTATGATCATTCTATTTGATCTTTTTCCCTCTTCCCCTCTCCCCCATCCCCCACCTCCAACTTGATGAATGACGTGTATTAATAGAAAAGATGCACTGGATATTAAGTTATTTAAGGCGAGTGTCTGTTCATAAATGTTGAAAACTATAATTTTTCTTTGTTGCCATGGAACACAAACATGTAAAACGTTCGTGTTGGCAGGTTAGCTTCCTCTGTATTAACGGGTGAATCAGTCTCAACTCTATTTTAATCTTGAAAAAAGAATTTCAGTTTCTCTGACTCTTAGAAGAAATGCAAAAATCTAATTGAGATCGTACTGAGTACCGTGGTTGAATAGTCTTTGCCTAGGAATAAAGACCAATAAAGTTTGCTTTAAAACTTTCAATTCTGTAGGAAACCATGTAGTGTTATCACTCCTTATAAACCTACTTAACACTGAAAGACAAGTGTAGTATAGTTTGTTCCACTGCCAGCGTGTTCTGACGTTCCCCTGCGTATCATGTAGAGATGATGATGATGATGATTCAGGATTTATATAGCGCTTTATCCCAAGGCTCAAAGCGCTTTACAACACTTTTTGTGGGGGACTTTGTTAGACTGCTTATTAAGGCGCAAATTGCAGCCACGCAGTTCACAATCTTATCAGAGTGAATAGTAGGATACACAGGTGCCCCCATAACAGAATAAGTGATAGACCATCACACCGGGGACTACGTCCCCTACTCTTTCCGAACAGTGTGTGGGTTCTTTAACGTCCCACACCAGTACTGTGAGACGGGACCTACGTTTATCGTCCTTATCCGAGAAGACTAGAAAGTCTAACCATTTGGAGGTGTCATTACAAAGGCAGCACTTTCTCCTCAGTTATTTAAAGACCCTGAGTGTTGGTCCGATCGAGGATTTGAACCCACGACCTCCCGCACGGTAGTCCGGTGCTCTACCGACTGAGCTAAGCGGTAGAGTCGCTTTGGTTTGTTTGGTTTTATTGTTGGGTGACTGCGAATGACTCGGTTATACTTGATTTCCAGCAGTTCAAAGTTTCCAAAAAACACGGTTTGTATTCTCTTTTCACACACACTGATTTCTTCACCCTCTATGGGTGTCTTAAGAACTCGCAAATGACCAATTCCCAATTCGCTTGATAGCTCAGTTGGTTAGAGCGTTGCACTGTATCGATAGGTCATGGGTCACCCTGTGCGAGACCTGAATTCTTTTTTTGCATGTCTTTTCTTTGCAACCGCTTACGTCGCTCACATAGCTGAGACGATCATTCACTTTTCGCTTTCGTTCTTTACTTTTATTTTCATTATTTATTTATTTACTTTTTTATTAATCTCTTTCTGCCGACTTTCTAAAGTTTTGCAGTACCGAATACGAAATGTCTCTTCTAGTACAGGTAAATATACGATGTGGGGTGATATTCTGCTAACAAAGTGTATTGCTCTAGCTAGCTAAATTATTACTCAATGCAGCACTCAAGACAACGCGGCAACAGTATACTATGCTCGTACGAAAACAAAATAACACACAGTTTCAGTTGTTTGTCAGCATCCAGCTGCCTAAGAAAACAAGAAACATCTGCCCATCTCGAGGTGCTTATATAAGCGACATGCTTATATCTTTATGCCTTACGTAAAAAAAAACCAAGCCGCTTACTATATTGGCATAGATTCTCTTGCACAACTTTGAGACCTAAAAGGAATAAAATGTGTCGGAAAATTGCAGAAAAGCTACGAAAATCAGTTAAAAGCATGGTAAATGATATTTCGTGTTTTGCATATTTAATTAAAAGTTCAAGAAGCCCTGGTTGTTCAATTTAGCAATAGGTTTATTTTTCATTCAGTTTTTCAATCATCGTTGCGAAACGAAGAAAATTGAGTTTCATTCTGTTGTATTAATTAACGGTTTGTCTACGTTTTGTTTTCTTTTGTTTGTTTTTTATTTTTGGTTTTGCGATTAAACTTTTTCTTAACAGCTGTCGAAAGCAAAAATTATCGATGGACTTGGATGGTGCTTTTTCACCCCGTTATCTTTTATTTGCTACAAGTCATTAAAATTTGGATTTTCTCTATGAAATTAATATTTTGCCAAGCGAATTTATAAGAGAATTTTGCCAAGTTAATAGCACTGACTAGAGCTCATGCTCTCGGACTGTGAAAAGCGGACGCGTTCTTGTTGCCGTATAATAATAATACCTGAAGGCGAGGTCGCGGTTCTCCAAAACTCGAGATCAAGTACAGCTTCAGAGATAGAACTGCACTGATTTTTTTTACGAATTTACACCACCTTTTTTGCCGAAACAGCTCGTATGAGTTCTAAAAATAGGCTACAGCAACTGGTGAAAATTGGGTCATATCCTCTGAATTTTTCAATTACTAAACTAATGTGCAAGAGGCAAGCTAGTAACTTGGCGACCTGTTCATTCGACTGTACCATGTGTCAACTATTTTACTTGCACAATAGGTGCGTGGAACATATGACTATAGTTAGAAATTGCGCTTCTAAATAACGGGCAGTTGTATACTTAAGCGATCAGAAATATATTCTCCAACTTCAACATGCGGAACTGTGTTCGCCACTCACTCCGGCAAAGAAAAAAAATACTTGCCACTTCCCGACCTATCGTGAGTGTAAAATGATTAACTTCTGCTCTCATAAGTTAAGTTAATCACATGGAGTTTATCAACGAAACCTTTCAGTGATTCATTGGAAACCTCATTAGGCGTTTATAGGCGCGAAGTCAAATGTTGTTGGACAGTTTGTAATCTTGCACCGCCCGTATGAACAGAGTTACTTAATGCTTTATACAGCTTTATCACTATTAAAATGAAGACACTTTCAAGCCAAAGCAAACTTGAGAGGTTCTCTTTATTTCATATTTTAAACAAAAAGTAAAAGGTTAAGGCAGTCTAAAAAAACTGCACGAATATAAAAATGTGAAAAGGAAGACTTTTTTATGGAAAAGCAATGAACTCTCTTTTGCAGCTGCAAAACATTAATAAAACATTGCTCGGATTTGTTTTTTTCCCAGTTCGCCTGTAACAGTGTCGTAGAATAGATCTTTCACAAATTTTCCAGGCTCATATCATACCATCTCCATTTCACAGCCCCTTCACTTTGACATGCATTCAATACTTGCAGTATGCAGGATGTTGGTGTCATCGTGTATTTGGTGTAATGACCTTGCTTCAGTAGATCTCCTATAGCTCAGTCGCAGGGCGTCCGAACTTGTAATCAGAAAGTCGCAGCTTTAAATTCTCTTAGGAGAACTCGGATTTGTTTTTTTCTGAGTATGCCTGTGTCAGGTAGTGCCGAAAAACACATCTCTTACAAATTTTCCTGGCTCAAAATAAACTTATTGTATCCTCATTAGTTCACAAGACATCGCTCTTTCGCTGCTAAGGTTAGTTTTTGCAATAGAGGTTCTAGTTAATATTGCATTTATGAAGAATTCGATCTATTTTGCTCCGTGTAATTAAAGTGCACTCTATGCATAACTAAAATCAGCTATCGACGTAGTTAGGTGAGCAGGCTGTAAGGAGTATCTTAGTAATTACTTGTTGACCCTATTACGACAAAAAAAATCACAGCTATTGACATTCTCTCTGCCAGTGGCGCGTTCTGTAAATATTTAAACGCCAAGATTAAGTCCGATGAGCTAAACTGAGCTGGAAAAATGGAAACCTTTTCGCAGATTTCAACCGCCTTCGATATTGCTTCCGCTTTTAATTTGTAGATTGTGCTCAGGAATTGGCCAGTCATATTACGGTAGCGACAAAATTGACATTCTAGGGATAGGCATAATTTATTACTCTCGATCTTTCTGATACTACCGTCAAATTTTACCGCACCTGTTACCGCCGAAGTTGATTTTCCGAAGTTGAAGGTCAAGCCACAAGTTGAGTTGAAATAAAGAAGGTAAGTAAAGTATTTCTAGCCACATGCGTGAACGCAAAGCACTGTTGCCTTGATTGATTTGAAAGATTTGGACATCTGCGGTTAGCCGTATATAAACCGCATAGTCCAGCTTTTTGAACTCGCATTTGACCGCCAAACTCAGTTTGGAGTAAAGCCAGTGGTAAGTGAAAACTTTTTTTGTTACTATCAGACTATATTGCAGGCGTAAAATTCAGGTTCAACTTATGAACCCGTTCTTTAATGTATGCTGTACAGAGTCCTCACATTTCGCACTTTTTACACACATTTCCTTTAAACTAAGGGACGGACCATTAGAAAAGTGATGGGGGGGGGGTGGGGAATTTTCAGCTTGCACGATTTTTTTTTTCGCTCACTACTTGTGCAGGACTTTTTTTTTTCAGGTGAACCCCTCTGCACGAATTTTTTTTACTACGTGTGAAAAAGTCACAATTGGAACTTCCTTCTGCACGAATTTTTTTTTTACCTTCTTCCTTGCATGAATTTTTTTTCCCCACCCCCCCCCCCCCCCCCCCTCCATCATTTTTCTAATGGTCCGTCCCTAAACCTAGGAGTTGCCTAAGCAGCATTGTGTGACTAAAAGAAAAAAAAAATAGTTTGCTTTTTCTATTTCGGTTTCCTCTTATTAGTCAACCGATCAACCTTACTCCACTCCCTTCACCACTGCACTCACTCCTGCACTCACCCCAAATACTCGTGATAAACAAATCGAGGTCTCACTGCGCTGTCGTGCGATTTTGTTTATCACTCGTATGATTGCAGACCGAATTGTACTCCACTCAGTCCTATGTCCATTAATAATCAATGGAGTTTTCTAGCTCGTGTCATCCAAAATACAAAAAAAAAAAAATCAAGCGTCCCAACTTAAGAGTCAAATTTAACACTCAACGGTTATTTAGCTCAACAGTTTTAGTTTTAACTGAAATGATATGCTGAACTGATAAAACAGTATAAAAAAATGCATTTATCAGTACAACATATCCTTTCCATTTGAATTTCTACATCACAGCTAGAGAAACATACCTGTAAAAAAAGAAATCATATAAATTTGCTTTACGTTAAAACAAGTTTTATTGTCGCTTCGCCCGATTGCCAGTTTGCTCGTGTTAATCGACGGAAATCCTCGCTGGTCTGTATATGCGTATTCGGATACAGAACTTTTAATCCTTGTTTAGTCTTAGACTTTATAGTCCTGCTATTTAGTCCAGGCTAAATGACTTTTTGTTTGGGCGAACTGGTTTCGGTTATAATTAGATCAGCTCTGCTAATTTTTTCAAACACAACAAATTTCACTTGCTCAACAGGCTCGAGCAATTCTCTCATTCTTTGTAAAATTCACTTGTTTTAAATTGCACTCAAAGCCATGTGACCATCACCTTTACAAATAACAAATCTTCTTCAAGAGGATCTTAGTCAATAATACTGCCTGGACTTGCTGGATCCTGCGCGCGCTCTGATTGGTCAAAAACCCATGTTATATCACTGTTATATCAGAGTTTATAATATAGATAGGAGCATGCGTGCGCTCTGATTGGTCAAAAACCCATGTTATATCACTGTTATTTCAGAGTTTATAATATAGATAGGAGCCTGCGCGCGCTCTGATTGGTCAAAATCCAATGTTTTATCAGACTACAAAACATAGAAAAAGCGGGTTTTATTGTTTTTCGCCACAATACCTCTTATCGACATTTTGTTAGAGAGGGCAAAAAACATTTTCTTTGAAGAAATTCATGATGGAGCTCTCCGCGAAGCAGAAGAAAGTTTTGAAGCTGAGATCAATACAACAAATAAAGAGAAAGAAGCGAAAACAGCCCAGAAGTTGGTATTTAATGGCGTCAGTTTGTCGATTTGTGTGCTTTGTTGTTTGTACTCGCGGTGTGTAAAATCTATATCATAAAGCAAGTGAGGAAGCCTAAGCCGTGTATTACACTGTGATAAAACACTCCGGATATTTGAGAACACGAGTGTTCTCAAATGCCCGTCGTGTTTTATCAAAATGTAATACACGGCTTAGACCTCTTTATTTTTCAAAGAAAACAGTATAGTGTTACTAGCTACTGGAATTGGGTTTGACATTATTTTCTTCTTTTTTCTTGCAATCATTTTTCGTTTTTGGGATTTTTTGCTTACCACATTGAAATGAATGCGAAAGGACCGCAGAACTCAACAGTATTAGGTATCGCGTAAATCATATTGAACTAATCTAATGATTCAAACTCTATGTAATATGGACTAATGGTTGCCAAAGTAAAATTCCTTAATTTTTTTTTCATAACAGCATTGGTAAGAAAGTTCAGATCAAATGCATCTTTTCCTTTTGAATCAAAGTTTCAGTGTTTTTTCAATTAATTTCTCAACATACAGTTTACCCCTGTAGCGGATTCTCAATTCAAGTGATAAGCACAAAATGCAAATCAATTGGCGCCGGATATTTTTTTAGATAGGTGTCAAACATTTTTCACATTCTCATTGGAATAAGTCGATTTTTACGATTTTCAGTTTTAAGTTTTTTAAGGTCGATTGGTTACGTGCCTCACAATCATGAAAAAAAAATGATTGTTTCGATGCCACAGCTTTAACAACTAATCCAAGGTGTAAGCTATTCCCGATGCTAAGCTCTTCATCCTCCAAACAATTAACTGAAATACATTTTAGGAAATATTACACACAAAATGACCCCACATGGCTGAAGTATTCAGTAGCTTTACAACCATGGAAACAAAAATATTTAAAGCTGAGAAGTAAGGTACATGCAGTGATAAAAGATCACAATAAGTTTTGTTTTAGATGTCTCCCAGCTGTCGGAACAAAAATGAGAAAACTAATGTAGACCGATTTTTAGTTGCGTAATTCAGTATTTGTTTTCTCAGCTGCGCCTTGAACTTTTCTTGTCGATTACGAACAATTTCGAAAATCTAAGCTACTCATCCGTCACGTGATCATATTAATTTAACGCAAGAAAAGTCATATAGTTCTCAGAAAAAAAGACCAAGCATATTATTTTTAATAGTATTTTATTTTGTTTTACTTGCAATGTAAAGCAATTCCAACAAACAAAAATTTCCCTCAAAAAAAATACTCCGTTGTATTTTATATTTTAGTTATCTGCCATTCCTAATATGGGACAAATTGCCCATTATTGATGAGTTTGTATAGTAAAGTTTTTTTCATGGTACCTCATGTTAATTAGCGTTCCACTAACAAGAAAAAGGTCGAGTTTGTGCCAAGTTTCCTCTTTATTTCGTTGGCAACGCGTTCGCTCAGCAGGTAAGCAAACAAAAGATTATTTAACAGGATTCACGGATTTTGCGTTGCTTTAGCGCGCAGAAAATGATTCTGAACAACCAGGTTGAAAGGGGCGAGTGCCACTACGTTATGTTCCCTTTAACTGAAATTGAAAATAGGTTAAACGTAACCAGGAAAAACCGACCGTGCTTTCCAGCATGACTTGTATTTCTAAAGAGAAATTTCTCCATATATTAAGGAAAACCGTTGAAAGTTTACTCTTAACGATGCCGATATCCAACAGTACCAGCTGTAATACACACTATGGTTGATTGACATGTTTACAAAACAGCTAGTTCTGATTGGCTAAGCAGTATAACGGGCAGTATAACATTTTTTTTTAAGAAATCGTTTGAGTCATAAACAACATTATTCGATTAATAGCTTTTCGGTTTGTGTGTCTCAACAAAACTAACCTTTCTTTGTCTTGACCAATGAAGAGTTACCGTATTCTCCACATTTTATACCAATTTACGTCTCCGTAAAGCCACAATGAGGTAAGAATCGAAACACTCGTTATATTCAGATTTAATGCTTGTTTTGTCCTTTACCGCTTTGTTATCGTGCTCACGAAACGGTACAACAACTTTTTAATTTTAACGTGAGAAATAACATTTCAAACCTTATACAGACATTAGTTCGACTTAAGAGCAGGGTAGTTATAATTCTTTTTTCAAAATTCACTATGTATACTAAAAAATTCAACTTAATACAAGGAGAAGGTTTTTCCCCAATTAATTATTTATTATTCTTGATTTGAAATCGTTATAATTGGTAAAAAGAATTTTTCCTTCAACTTTCCTCCATGATCCTCCATGTGACTTTCGTCCTGAGTTAATAAATATACGCAAGGGTGGGTAAACGCTTATGCCATCTAAAGGAAAAACCTAAGATAGAAGTCATCAAGATGATAGATTCAGATAACTGTTTCAGAGTTAAAATAGCCAAATTTTGTCTTGTCGTAACAGATATATATATATATATATAAGGTTAAGAGTTAAGTTAGGAACAGAAAACAACACAACCAAGAGAGTAAGTGAAAATGTGGCTAACCCAGGAATCGAACCTGGGTCTCCAGATTGCAGCTACGTAGGATGCATTAACCACTAGACCACTGGGTCAACCACACTTGCAACACATATGCACAATGTGGCTTTTTAGCAGCTAAGACCGAGGAGACAGTTTCACACATCTTTTGCAATCAGGGTCATCACGTCATTACTAACAGGTCGATCGGTGATGCACTGCCTAATCCCCCTAGACATAGACTAAGTACAGCAGGGTAGGGAGAAGATATATTCTAGCAACGGATTGCCTTATTTACCTTGGATCACCAGCCGATTCATCAGGGATTTCTGAGAAATACAAACAGTCAAAGGTTATTTAGGAACAGAAATCAACACAACCGTGAAGAGAACAAGTGAAAATGTGGCTCAGCCAGGAGTCGACCCTGGGTCTCCAGATTCAGTGCCGGTTGGACGCCTTAACCACTAAAGAGAGTCCGCAATGGGGTTAACCGTTAGCCAGTAAAAGGGGCAAAAAATTAGTCGTTAGACGAAAATATTGAAAATTTTAGCCGTTAGCCGTAAAACAGTCAAAAATATTTAACAATTATTGGCCGAAGGCGAAGTGATTCTCGGTGAATATTCACCGAGAATCACTGAACCTGAGGCGAATAATTGTTTTAGTATAAATACACAGGTGATTATTTCAAAAAAGAAAAGAAAAGCATTTTACAACACGAAAAAGTTTTATTTCATCAAAAGCGCGCGAACGACTGGCAGCCATTTTGTTCGTCGAGGTGATTATCGGCTGATAAACAAGGATAGCGAACCAATCAGAGCGCGCGATTTTGTATAATCACCTGAGTATTTATACTAATAACCGTTAGCCGTAAAAGTCACCACCCCATTTAGACCCTCGCTAAACCACTGAACCAACCACACTACTCCCCCACACCTACACAATGTGACCTTTAAGCGGTTAGAAGTAGTGACGTTGTTCTGATTGCAGAAGATGTGTGAAATTGTCTCCTCGGACCTAACCACTTGATGAAATTGACCACTAGTCGTGAAAAAACATTGAATAGTAACTGGCTTAAGACTGTGGTGATAAGAATACATGAAAATGCCGATGGAAAAAGAAGTAATACTGAAGATATCAAGAAGCCTAGGTTGACAGAATAAAGGAGCGGTATTTGCAAAATAGTCAGCTTTTGCTATCAGCCGCACTATGCGCTTCTGCAAAAGGAAAATACAGTTTAGGTTAAGAGCAGTAGTTGGAGTACCAGGCCACATTGTAACTGATAAGTTAAGTAAGGATAAGCGATGGAATATAATACAAGGACAGCAAGGTTTTAGAAGAAAAATTAAAGCGAGCTTGGGTAATAATTCCAATAGACAATCTTTTTTGAAACAAGACTAATGTGAGATTCCCATGAAAGATCATGATGGTCAATGAGGACGCCAAGGAATTTAGTTTCGGTAACTTGCTCAATCACAGTATTTTCCAAAACCAGCGGGACAACTAGAGATGTTTGTAAGTTCATTACTAACGATGGAAATGAGTAGATTACTAGGATCCTTATGAGAACAAAAAATACTAGTATGGTCGGCAAATAATAGAGATTGAGTCAAGCTACAGACAGTTGGTAGATCGTAAACATACACAATAAACAGGAGAGGCCCTAGAATTGAACCCAGTGGAAAAACACATGACATTTTCCTGTTGTAACACATATAACAGAAGCCAAACTGGACGAAATGAGGTCGGTTTTCATGATAACTCTAAATACCATCCAGAGCAGCCTCTCGAATGCCATAGTGATGCAATTTTTCACACAATATTTCATAATTAATGGTATCAAACGCCTTAGACAGGTCCAAAAAAACGTCTAAAGTTGTTTCATTTCTGTCAATAGCTGATGATATGTTACAAATTAAATCAGTCAAAGCTGAAGCCTTCGAATGATTATTTTGGAATCCAAACTGTTTCGAATATAAGATACTATGTTAGCCCAAAAATTCGACCTTGCGGTTGTACATAACCCTTTTCTTAGAAAAAGCTGGACGAATTGAAATTGGTCTGTTGTTGGTTAGAGGTGTAGGGCCATCTAGCTTAAAAACTGGAATTACTGTGGCGATTTTGAGGGATGTAGGAAACACACCAGTAGACAAAGAGAGGTTGATATGGTTACAAGGGGATGAACAATATTTTAAAAAGACTGTTGAATTATATATTTTCAGAGATATATTGTCATGGGCCGGAATTTAAACAAGAATTTGGGATAATCAAGCAAATTGATAAACCAGGCTAACCCGGTGCTGACGTTTCGCGCGTTAGACTTTCCTCGCTCTGACGAAGGGCTAACGCTCGAAACGTCAGCTCACTTCTTTTACCTACAGAATTTTCTGGGGGAGGAGACCCCCCTAAAAACTCGCGCCTTCGGCGCTCGTTTTCAAGCCCCTCCACTTGAAAATACACTCCGCCGTCCCTGCTATACTTTGCAACTTCAAAGGACAAAGACCTGCTACCGTTCTAGTAAATGTCCTTTATTATGATAAATAAATCTCAAACCTTTCTTTTATTATCATGATCACCAGGTAAAGAAGACGTCCAAGTTTTAATTTAAGAAAATTGGAAATTTATAAGCTATGTTTGCGAGAACATCCTCCACAGAGAAGCCTCAAGAACTGAGCTCAATGAAGTGTTACTTGTCAAAATTGAGAATTTGCGTGTGTCTTATAATGTTTAATGAACTTACACGACCACTGGCTTCGGCCAAAACGAAACTGTATATCGGAACTTTTTATGGCGTTGAAGTGTCGTCGAAAGGTTGGAGTTCCAAGGGCGTCATGCCAGCGGTTCAAATGGCTCTTGATCACGTGAACAAGGACCCGTCCATTTTACCTGGCTACACATTGCAAGAAGATTGGAGAGATTCTAAGGTTTGTGACCGCAACAAAAAAAAAATGTATATATATATATATATATATACATTTGAATTTCGAAGTCTAATGAATTATCTGCTTCAGTCTCTTAAAATATCATGAATGGTGAAGGAAACGCGTAGTCAGTTCATCTATTATAAAAAACTGTTCTAGTTGAGTAATGAAGCAAAGACTAAGCCATGATTTCCAACTACTAATTTACTGCAGAGTTGATTTATATTCTGGTTGGTTGATTGTAAACTAGTTTGGGTTCGCAGCTCAATAAAATGTATCCACAGATGTTTCAAACAGAAAGAGCCCCACAACCAGCAAACTTTTGTTGAACTGTACTCTAATTAACCACGCAAATGAAAGATTTTGCTGATGTGCTTATAGACGTTATTTGTTTATCCGATTTTTTTTGACGCTCATTTCTTATTAAGAACATAAAAGGCAAAAGGCAAAGGCGCAGACGGGCCTTAAGGCCCACACGGCCTGAGCTTATCCCGGTTTAAATAGCATGAAGCACCTGGGAGTATTATTACTTTCCCCTGGATTGGATGCTAGTCCATCGCAGGGTTACCCCCAGCATTATATCACTGGTACTCATTTATACACCAGGTTGGAGAGAGACAGTGTGGAGTTGAGTTTCCTGTCTAAGGAAACAACACAATGCCAGCACCAGAGCTCGAACTCCAAACCTCCTGCTCGGAATTCAGACACGCTAACCCGACTACACTACTGTGCCTCCACAATTTATGCAGAAACTCTAAAAAAGAATTAGGAGGCCATTTTTTGCTGGGTTCTCGATCAAGAATAGATTTTGAGGCAAGTTCGTTATAAAGAAAAGACAATGAACGTCTGTTAATTTATTGTTCCTTAATTGCGTATCAAGAACAGGAAATGATAAACAGGATGGTAAAATTTATTAGCGAGTAAGTGCTAGTAATGAGATAAACAGTATTTTTCATAGTTTTTCTTTTTGAGTATTCTCTGTTTGTCTGGACAATTCTCCCAACTAATGCCATTCTATTTCAACAAAGAAGTGATTTTATTATTTATCATTTATAATTCATATTCCAGTGCGACAGCGGTGTTGCAATCAGAGCTATGCTTGACTTGGTATCCAAGCCTCCAACCAAGATCATGTTCACGGCTCCAGGTTGCTCTCCAGCGGCTGAAGCAATCGCAGAGGCGGCATCATTTTGGGGAGCTGTACAGGTTAGGATATACATCCCTCAATCTTTCATATTTCGCGAAAGTATTCTGCAAACCAACATGAATGGATTATATTGCAAAAATCTACCGTTTTGATAATTAACTTTTTATTTAGTTTCCTTTGCTAATATATTTACCATCATAACATCATTTGTCAAACTTGAAAATCTACGTTAACAAACTTACGAATTTGTTTCTGTTAGCATCTACGAGTTACATACAGCGGCCTTTCTAAGAAATCGTTACCTTCATTTTGAGCAATCGAAATAGAGACCGCTTAAAGTAGAATTAAGCATTTTCATTATATGCAATCTGAACCAATTTTAAGATTTTAAATGTGAATGATTTTGCCCAAATTGGGTGTTATTTTTTGTTTAGTTTTGGGTTACCTTAAAGGATAATTAGGTTAGGACACCATTAGATAATATTTGTCATTTTATTGCACATCACCCCCTTGTTACATTTCGTTTGGGCAGGTGATGCGCTCCTGGTTGGGACTATGCCGCCATTTTGAGGTTATTTAACAATTATTGGCCGAAGGCGAAGTGATTATTGGTGGATATTCACTGATTATCACTGAGCCTTCGGCGAATAATTGCTTTCGTACAAATACGCAGGTGATTATTTCAAAAAAAGAAAAGAAAATTGTTCAACACGAAAACATTATATTTCATCGAGAGCGCGCGAACGACTGGCAGCCATTTTGTTCGTCGAGGTGATTATCGGCTGATAATCCGAGATAGGGAACCAATCAGAGCGCGCGATTTTGTATAATCACCTGAGTTTTTATACTAAATCTTATTAGTTCGTTGTTACGCTTATACACGTGATGCTTCGTGAATTAAAGTACTTTTCCCGCCTTCTCAGGTTGGTTTCAGTAACACTTCGCCTCTGCTCTCCGACGACTCCAGATTCCCATTTTTCTCTCGTACCAGTCCATCAGAGACAATTAACAACATCGCAACGTTGGCTGTCCTCAAGAACTTCAACTGGAACAGAATCGCTGTCATAGTTCAAAACGATAATATCTTCACTAAGGTATTCACCGGCCATTTTGTTCCTGACTTTCATCGTGCTTACCAATTTGTAGTCGTGTGTTTTTCTTTTATTTGGAAACCGGCCGACCCACCCAACTGCATAGAATTTAAGCCATGGAAGTAGATCATGGGAAACAAAAAGTTAAAATGCAGTGACTGATGCTTCAGGTATAACTCCGGGCAAGAGAAAATGAGGAAAGAGAACATAACCCCGTCTGATATGATAAGGGGACAGAATCTATTTTAAGCGCGGAATCTATTTATATCTCGTTCCATGGCTGCGCAGTTTCCACATGGCGCATTGAAATTACAACCACGTGATGAGGACATCACCCATTGGTCAGTTCAAATAGTTTCCGGATCTAAGAATAGATTCTGTCCTCTTATCATAGTAAGAGAACCCAGTATGGAAGATACGTTCTCTTACCTCATTTCTCTTGCTCCGGGCTAGTGTTATGTGATATTCAAGAAACTGACAAGTGCATGTGCATACATTGAAATTTGCGTTTGTTATTATTTCAGACCAAAGAGGATCTGGTTGCTCTAACCTTACGCAACAACATAACGTTAGAGTTTGTGGATAATTTTAACGACGATCCGTCACAATCAGTGCTAAATATTAAGGTACTTAATGTAGACGTCTATGAACAAATTATTACCATTTTTAATGGCTGCTTTACATGTGCAGTCAAACGTAAGCCAGATTGTCATGAATTAGATTGTAATTCATCGTGGTAGCTTGACGATAATACAAATTTGTTCTTTTGTCTCACAACGGAGTCACTTGGATGTTGATCGCGACGTTCCGGCTGCCTTCTGCTATTCTTCTTCAGACGATAGGGTCGACAGTTTCCTGTATAGCATTATGTATCACGATGGTCTGCTATGACTTGTGCATTTCGATTCGGCTATTGTTTCTGTACATCATATTTTTCTCAGAGGTCCGCTGACTTGTCGCGCGCTTGTTTTGATGTTTTCTAAATGTCGGTGTCCACAGTGTCCCCGTATTTCATCTCCGTAATCCCTGTTGATGTTGTCAGGGTTGAGTCTTATGTGAATTGCCTCTTTCACCTTCCTTGTGTACCAATAGTTGTCTCGGTCAATAAATTTCACTTCTTCCCATTGCGGCTTGAGTTCAGTTTCGTTAGCATGTCCGGAAACGGAGGAGTTTTAATTGCGTGCGAGGCGTATATCTCTGTCATGTTCTCTCAGTCTTCCTGTATGGGTCGTTCAGTTTCTCTAATCTAGACTTAAACGCATTCACAGGGTACCTTGTACACAAGCTGTCTTGTTTGTTTTGGGTCAACTGGGTCTTAAGGTTGAGATCGTAGTGTAATGTCTTTTGAACCAGATTCATTCTGATTGCGTATCTTTCTTTTTTGATCAGCGCAAGAACGTAAGAATAATCGTGGGTCTGATGTATGAAGACAAGTTCAGACAAGTCGCATGCGAAGTAAGGAATCAAAAGATGGCGTTGGTTTTTGACGAAAGACTAAGGCTCAAAATATCAGCCTCTTTGTTCCCTAGCCGATTCATATCATGATTAATTCCTCGCGAAGCGAGGTTACTAATCGTGTCGCTTTCGGTCAGACCACGTGGCTCGCAAGCCCGAGTAAATCGAGCCGAGAGTTTTTATATATGTATATATATATATATATATATCAAATTCCAAACTAACTTGGTTGAATTCCTGGTCCTTTTCCCTGCTGTTTCGTTTGCCTTTTTCTAGAGCGAGCAGTTTTTGTCTTTGCTGCGATGACGGATGTCTGTCGTTATTCTCCCCGCTGTCGTTTCTCTATCCCTGCTTTGAGTCGTGCTTTCCTTGTGTTGATTTTCACGGTATTCGAACTTACTCGGCGACGATCTCGAGCTAATCTTTCTTGAATATCTCGGAGATCATCTGTCGGAGCTCGCAAGCCCGAGTAAATCGAGCCGAGAGTTTTTATATATGTATATATATATATATATATATATCTATATTTTAAAGGTGTCCGTTCGCAGGCCAGGTTACCTGGCAATAGTAGCGCACTTGAGAACTGCTGAACCGCCATTTCGAATTCCGTGATGCCTTTTTGAAAGAAACGTAAATTTTGTGGAAACCGATTTCACTCGTCCTGGAAGTACATCCCAGCAAGATGATCTCCGAGATATTCAAGAAAGATTAGCTCGAGATCGTCGCCGAGTAAGTTCGAATACCGTGAAAATCAACACAAGGAAAGCACGACTCAAAGCAGGGATAGAGAAACGACAGCGGGGAGAATAACGACAGACATCCGTCATCGCAGCAAAGACAAAAACTGCTCGCTCTAGAAAAAGGCAAACGAAACAGCAGGGAAAAGGACCAGGAATTCAACCAAGTTAGTTTGGAATTTGAATGTGTTATTCCTCGCAAAGCAAGGCCGAAGGCCGAGCGTAGCGAGGTTACTAATCGTGTCGCTTTCGGTCAGACCACGTGGCTCGCAAGCCCGAGTAAATCGAGCCGAGAGTTTTTATATATGTATATATATATATATTTATATATATATATATATATATATATATCTATATTTTAAAGGTGTCCGTTCGCAGGCCAGGTTACCTGGCAATAGCAGCGCACTTGAGAACTGCTGAACCGCCATTTCGAATTCCGTGATGCCTTTTTGAAAGAAACGTAAATTTTGTGGAAACCGATTTCACTCGTCCTGGAAGTACATCCCAGCAAGATGATCTCCGAGATATTCAAGAAAGATTAGCTCGAGATCGTCGCCGAGTAAGTTCGAATACCGTGAAAATCAACACAAGGAAAGCACGACTCAAAGCAGGGATAGAGAAACGACAGCGGGGAGAATAACGACAGACATCCGTCATCGCAGCAAAGACAAAAACTGCTCGCTCTAGAAAAAGGCAAACGAAACAGCAGGGAAAAGGACCAGGAATTCAACCAAGTTAGTTTGGAATTTGAATGTGTTATTCCTCGCGAAGCGAGGCCGAAGGCCGAGCGTAGCGAGGTTACTAATCGTGTCGCTTTCGGTCAGACCACGTGGCTCGCAAGCCCGAGTAAATCGAGCCGAGAGTTTTTATATATGTATATATATTTATATTTATATATATATATATATATATATATATATCTATATTTTAAAGGTGTCCGTTCGCAGGCCAGGTTACCTGGCAATAGTAGCGCACTTGAGAACTGCTGAACCGCCATTTCGAATTCCGTGATGCCTTTTTGAAAGAAACGTAAATTTTGTGGAAACCGATTTCACTCGTCCTGGAAGTACATCCCAGCAAGATGATCTCCGAGATATTCAAGAAAGATTAGCTCGAGATCGTCGCCGAGTAAGTTCGAATACCGTGAAAATCAACACAAGGAAAGCACGACTCAAAGCAGGGATAGAGAAACGACAGCGGGGAGAATAACGACAGACATCCGTCATCGCAGCAAAGACAAAAACTGCTCGCTCTAGAAAAAGGCAAACGAAACAGCAGGGAAAAGGACCAGGAATTCAACCAAGTTAGTTTGGAATTTGAATGTGTTATTGATAGAAATACAGAACATGAGTGAACGATTACATAACGAAATATATTAGCGTACTAAATTTAGCAAAACGGCTTAGAAGGGAAACCGAGTAGAACGAACTTCAACGATTGGAGATGTCTCTGGAAAATAATTCTATTAGTCTAAAAACGGAATCGGAAGACGACCAACAGATTACAAGAGAATCTAAGTAGGTATTTTTCATAATAAAACGATAGCGTTTCCATTTTGAAGAAATTCCCAACACAGAGAGTTGCAGTTGTTATAACAATCATTTACAACGATGTGATCTGATATCGTTGCAACAGTGAAAATATTGTAAATTTTCTTGATCTAGCAGTTATGTTAAACATTTTCAACACAATATATACCCTGTGTCACTATAAAGTACTGGTTCTGCAATATTATCAGTGATCAATGCGATCATTTGAAAATAAAGCAAATGTGATTACTGAATTCTGAGTAGTATTTCTCTTTGCCATATATATATGTATGTATTCTCTGATTGAAAGGCTTCAATAATATTGCGTAGAGACAACAAGTTTCATAGCCTTTTCACAAAGGGTCAGTTTTACCTTAGAGTTCAATGACCCCCCCCCCCCCCCCCACTGATAATATTGCTATCTAGAACCCCTGCCCTTTTTCCACAAATGAAATGTTAATTCAAGCCTTAATTTGAAAAGTTAGAGATAACATATTAACTTTGTTACTTTCTGCTGTTTACTTTATTTTTATGATGTCAAATATCAATATTTCATAACAACCACAACATGCAATTAACCTTTTACATTGGAAAAACTTTATAAAGAAGAAAATAAATTTTTTAATGCCATAATGTTTATGATCTTTCTCATATATTCATTGCAAGTGTGCTGTATGTAGTAACAAGTGTTTCAAGTTTCCTAAATGCCTTATGCTTTCAATAATGATTTTCCACACAAACTTTATAGACAAATGACTGCACTAGATTCTAAGCCTTAAAGAAGAAATGGTATTGTTGGGAGCTGTTTTGATTACTACCACCTCTGATGAAAAGCCTATTAAGAAGATTTTTGTATTGCTTGTAGTAGTAGAGTAACAATACCTTTACCAAGATTAGGACATGCATCCCACCCCATAAAAATATATTATGTTTAACATGAAAAATATAACAATAATAATAATAATAATATCAATACCAGTAATAATAATAGTAATGATAAAAATAATAATATAATGATAGTTCTTTTCGTTACTATATGTCATTGAATACCTGGAGCTGCCATGACTTTTTCGATGAAATACCATCCTTATATTAAATCTTTCTTCTGCAGTTTTTATAATAGAAATTTTCATATGTTCAAAATAATATAATCTTCTGTGGTTGGGTATGGATATTTTGCCTGTTTCTGTAACAGCACAATTAAACTTTCATGTGGTATATACTTTTGACTGATTGATGTTGATTTCACATTTTTTTACAGGAGTATGTAGTGCAGCAATCTTTTTGAACATATTAAGATTTCAATAACTCTTTCTTACATGTATTGTTTTTATGATATGACCTAAAAATAGCACAACCACATACTATACAGTCGGCACTCACTATTACCAAACCTTTATTCAAAGTTTTTGTAGAATCCAATTGTTTTACCCCCAATTTTTTTTATGTAATGACATTGTATCTCACACTTCTGCTGATATGGCATCTCTTTTGAGGGAAGAGGAATTTTTCTATCTACCACTGGGGGTACCATTGCAACTGAAAAGAGTACACAAATTAAAACATGCACTATTCATAATGCTCTCAATTGTGGTTACCCGGGAATGAAATAATGACTGCAGTAGACAATAAAATATCTAATCAGAAGATTCTTCTTACAATGAATCTCATGCAGTTATAACCAAGAAACATAAACAAAAAATAATTGGAGCATTCAACTCATCCTCAGTGTAAGAACATATTGTGTTTAAAAGTGATGTACAACAAAGAAGACAAAGCAGTAGAGACTAAGAAAATAAAACTAAAGAAAAAAAAACACAGGTTTTTACACTGTGGTAAACACAAGCATTCATATCAACTCTTCAAAATTTCACCTGCAAGAGATTTACAATGATTTTCAATTTGTGTTAAGTGAATATTATTGTAGTACTTCATAGACTGTATTCCCTGTCAAGATAATAAATAATTTTACTTTCATTCCCTCTGGTGCAATCTCAGTGGCAGTGAAAGAGCTAAATGAAGGTCAATTTTAAAGCACTGTGTTGAGCTGTATACTCATCATGTAATTTGCACCAGGTGTCACTAATTGTGTACAAAACACAGCATAAGAAATAAAATAATGGGGATTACGCTGATATAAAAAATAAAATGTAAAATATAAATAAAGAATATAATATAAAAGCATTGTGACTTCTTCAAAAACTAGCTTCGCGAGGTTTTTGCGGGAGTCGTATTTCTAGTAAAACAATTATTCCACTCAATCTCGTCGTATACGAGCTATAGCCAACTCGGCGCTACGCGCCTCGTTGGCTATTAGCTCATATACGACTCGATTTCGTGGAATAATTGCTAAATATTTTAAAGGTGTCCGTTCGCAGGCCAGGTTACCTGGCAACATTACTCCATGTGAAATTCCGCCATTTCGAATTCCTTGAATGATGTTTTGAAAATAATGTGAATTTTGTGGAAACCGATTTCACTCGTCTTGGAAGTACATCCCAGCAAGACGATCTCCAACATATACAAGAAAGAATGGTGAGAGATCGTCGTCGAGTAAGTTTGAATGCCGCAAGAAATCGACACACGGGAAGCGGCGACTCAAAGCAGAGATTGAGAACGACGGTAGGGACGATAACAAGAGACATCGTAGCTAAGACAAGAACTGCTCGCTCAAAAAAAGCAAAGGAATCAGCAAGGAAAAGGACCAGGAATACCATCAAGTATACAGGACATGAGCAAGCGATTACATAACGAAATTGGCGAACAAAATTTATCAAAATGACTTAGAACGGAAACCGAGTAGGAACGACTTCCAGCATGCAGACAGAATCAGAAGACGAACGACAAAACAGATTACCATATCGTCGTGAAAAAAGTGCCAGGAAAGGGGAAACAGAAACCAACCGCAAAGAAATGAAAGATGACAGTAACGTAGTATTAATACTGCAATGAGAATGCAAGTAGGTATTTTTCGTAGTAAAACGATTGCCTTCCATTTGAAAGAAATTCCCAATACAGAGATTGCAGTTGTGATAGCAATTATTTATAACTAGAAATACGACTCCCGTAAAAACCTCGCGAAGCTAGTTTTTGAAGAAGTCACAATGCTTTTATATTTTATTTTATATTTTTTATATCAGCGTAATCCCCATTATTTTATTTGTTATAACAGTGAAAATATATTGTAGATTTGTTTGATGTAGCAGTTATGTTCAGCATTTTCAACAGAAAAGATACCAAACAATAAGTTACCGGTTCTGCAATATTATCACTGATCAATGCAATTATTTGTAAATAAAGCAGATGTTGTTACTGACTTCTGAGTAGTATTTCTCTTTGCTATATTTCTTTGCTACATATATGTATTATGTAATTAAAAAGTTTCGTTGGGACAGACAAGTTCCACAGCCATTTCAAAATGGGTTTTTACCTTTGAGTTCCATGCATTCCTGGGAATTACTCTCTTAGCACCCATCCTTTTCCCACAAATAAAAAGTTAATTTAAGCCCTAATTTGCAAAATTAGACAACACCTTAACCCTTTTCCTTAATGCTGTTTAATTCATTTTTATGATGTCAAATACAAATATTTAATAACAACCACAATATGCAATTGACCTTTTACATTGGAAAAACTCTACAAGGGAGAAACTAAAGTTTGAAATGCTAAAAGTTTTAGCTGTTTTTCTTATATATTCATTGCAAGGGTTTTGCATGTAATAACAAGTCTTTGAAGTTTCCTAAATGCCCTATGCGTTCAATCATGATTTTCCACACTAACTGTATGGACAAATGACTGCACTGGCATGATTGCCACAGGTCAGGAAATGGTAAGGGAAAAAAATTCTTCAAGGTCAGTGAAAAGTAAGGGAATTTCAAATCAAGTCAGGGAAAAGTGAAATTTAATATTACTAATTTATTTCTTGCCAATTCAGTTTTGGTTTGGTGTGGTCAAGAATGTGACATGAAATGTGTTGGATTGGTAGAATTAAATGACAAGCTGATTTTGGGTTTCCAAGAAAAACAATCCTTTTTTTATGAATTGGTTATCGTAAAAAACTATCAATCCACGTACACTGTATGTGACTTTCTGAAAGCATATTAAATAAATGGGTGGAGAGGTTGGTTGTGAGAGGAGGTTGGAGGTCATTACCAGGACTAATTTGTGACTTTTCTAATTTAGTTGGTAAGGGAAATTTTACATTTGTCAGGGAAAAGTCAGGACATTTAAAGATCTTATGGCTGTGGCAACCATGACTAGATTCTAAGCTTAAAAGAAGAAATGGTATTGTTCAGAGTTGAGTAATTTTTACTTCCTATGATACAAACCCTATTCAGAAGAAAAACAGAATTGCTTGTAGTTGCAGAGGAACAATACCTTTTCCCAGATTAGGACATACACCCCAACCCCATAACAGTATATCATGTTAAACATAAAAAATAACAATACTTATAATAATATCAAAACCAGTAATAATATTAAAAATGATAATGATAATAATATGATAATAATAATCATGATAATTGCAAAAAATGAGAAAGTACAAAAAGTAGTAAAAATAATATAATAATAAGTAAATATGTAAATTGGGGTTTTATACCTCATAGGAAAAACCATTAGGAGTACTTTAAAAACTAGCTTCGCGAGGTTTTGCGGGAGTCGTATTTCTAGTTGATAGAAATACAGAACATGAGTGAACGATTACATAACGAAATATATTAGCGTACTAAATTTAGCAAAACGGCTTAGAAGGGAAACCGAGTAGAACGAACTTCAACGATTGGAGATGTCTCTGGAAAATAATTCTATTAGTCTAAAAACGGAATCGGAAGACGACCAACAGATTACAAGAGAATGTAAGTAGGTATTTTTCATAATAAAACGATAGCGTTTCCATTTTGAAGAAATTCCCAACACAGAGAGTTGCAGTTGTTATAACAATCATTTACAACGATGTGATCTGATATCATTGCAACAGTGAAAATATTGTAAATTTTCTTGATGTAGCAGTTATGTTAAACATTTTCAACAGAATATATACCCTGTGTCACTATAAAGTACTGGTTCTGCAATATTATCAGTGATCAATAAGATCATTTCAAAATAAAGCAAATGTGATTACTGAATTCTGAGTAGTATTTCTCTTTGCCATATATATATGTATGTATTCTCTGATTGAAAGGCTTCAATAATATTGCGTAGAGAAAACAAGTTTCATAGCCTTTTCACAAAGGGTCAGTTTTACCTTAGAGTTCAATGACCCCCCCCCCCCCCACTGATAATATTGCTATCTAGAACCCCTGCCCTTATTCCACAAATGAAATGTTAATTCAAGCCTTAATTTGAAAAGTTAGAGATAACATATTAACTTTGTTACTTTCTGCTGTTTACTTTATTTTTATGATGTCAAATATCAATATTTCATAACAACCACAACATGCAAGTAACCTTTTACACTGGAAAAACTTTATAAAGAAGAAAATAAAATTTTTAATGCCATAATGTTTATGATCTTTCTCATATATTCATTGCAAGTGTGCTGTATGTAGTAACAAGTGTTTCAAGTTTCCTAAATGCCCTATGCTTTCAATAATGATTTTCCACACAAACTTTATAGACAAATGACTGCACTAGATTCTAAGCCTTAAAGAAGAAATGGTATTGTTTGGAGCTGTTTCGATTACTACCACCTCTGATGGAAAGCCTATTAAGAAGATTTTTGTATTGCTTGTAGTAGTAGAGTAACAATACCTTTACCAAGATTAGGACATGCATCCCACCCCATAAAAATATATTATGTTTAACTTGAAAAATATAACAATAATAATAATAATAATAATAATAATAATAATATCAATACCAGTAATAATAATAGTAATGATAATAATAATAATATAATGATAAATATTTTCGTTACTATATGTCATTGAATACCTGGAGCTGCCATGACTTTTTCGATGAAATACCATCCTTATATTAAATCTTTCTTCTGCAGTTTTTATAATAGAAATTTTCATATGTTCAAAATAATATAATCTTCTGTGGTTGGGTATGGATATTTTGCCTGTTTCTGTAACAGCACAATTAAACTTTCATGTGGTATATACTTTTGACTGATTGATGTTGATTTCACATTTTTTTACAGGAGTACGTAGTGCAGCAATCTTTTTGAACATATTAAGATTTCAATAACTCTTTCTTACATGTATTGTTTTTATGATATGACCTAAAAATAGCACAACCACATACTATACAGTCGGCACTCACTATTACCAAACCTTTATTCAAAGTTTTTGTAGAATCCAATTGTTTTACCCCCAATTTTTTTTATGTAATGACATTGTATCTCACACTTCTGTTGATATGGCATCTCTTTTGAGGGAAGAGGGATGTTTCTATCTACCACTGGGGGTACCATTGCAACTGAAAAGAGTACACAAATTAAAACATGCACTATTCATAATGCTCTCAATTGTGGTTACCCGGGAATGAAATAATGACTGCAGTAGACAATAAAATATCTAATCAAAAGATTCTTCTTACAATGAATCTCATGCAATTATAACCAAAAAACATAAACAAAAAATAATTGGAGCATTCAACATCATCCTCAGTGTAAGAACATATTGTGTTTAAAAGTAATGTACAACAAAGAAGACAAAGCAGTAGAGACTAAGAAAATAAAACTAAAGAAAAAACACAGGTTTTTACACCGTGGTAAACACAAGCATTCATATCAACTCTTCAAGATTTCACCTGCAAAAGATTTACAATCATTTTCAATTTGTGTTAAGTGAATATTATTGTGATACTTCATCGACTCTGTATTCCCTGTCAAGATAATAAATAATTTTACTTCTATTCCCTCTGGTGCAATCTCAGTGACAGTGAAGGTCAATTTTTTAAGCACTGTGTTGAGCGGTATACTGATCATGTAATTTGCACCAGGTGTCACTAATTGTGTACCAAACACAGCATAAGAAATAAAATAATGGGGATTACGCTGATATAAAAGTAAAATACAAAATATAAAAAAAATAAATAATAAAATATAAAAGCATTGTGACTTCTTCAAAAACTAGCTTCGCGAGGTTTTTGCGGGAGTCGTATTTCTAGTTTATGTATTGTTTCTTCCACCATGGAACCATGGACCATGGAAGTACCATGGAAGCACTAAGTACGATTTAACAATCATTGTAAATGTACATAAATTTAGGCTTTTCATATTTTATGTTTTTACTTCACTATCTTCATCAGTTAATTTATGATTACCAGCGTGCTCAGGGCCTTACGGGTCATATGATATTTTCCCTCGTGAAACAAAATATTTAATTTGGTACAGAAGTTACAGTTTAGGTAAATATTTAAATGACTCCTGTATTTGAAAATAACTGAATATTTTTTTGGTAATGAATTATATTCATGTTCACTCAGCTCACTTGCCTCTAGGCATTCATTGAAAATATCTTCGGCAAGAAATATGTTTGGATCTTACCGGGGTGGTACAGTGACAAATGGTGGAATGTTGTCAGTGACGAGCGCTGCTCACAACAACAAATAAGGCAAGCGGCTGGATATTATCTCGCGACCAGGCCACTTCCGCTCGGAAGTTCCGCGGCGAACACAGTTGCAGGAAAGGTAGGGCCAAAATTTCAAGAGGCCAATATCTCGCGTGAAGAATCAAACACTACCCGCCCGCCGATAGCTGTTGTAATTAAATTTGTTAGGAAAAGAACTAACTTTGCAACCTATTTTCATAGATTTCTTTGCAAATAAAAGAAATCTGTATCAAATGTATGAGGAAGATGAAGATTTTCTTTCATAGCATAGATGCAGTACACTAATTTAGAGCAAATGAGGCATTCATCTTCACATGCTTATTAATGCAACAGTCCCAAGTATTTGTACTTGCATTCACTTTCCGAGTAGAACAAATATGGTTCAAATATAAATCTCTAAATTTGTATCATATTTACTCAAATTTTTTTTATCCAGTTAAAATTACTATTAACGTGATATTCAGTTCAATAACTGTCCTTTTGTCTGGTATAACAGTCGAGAAATAATGTTAACTCAAACTATCTTTAAAGCCATGCAGCTAGATTTTACGTGGCCAAATGCATCGCAGCGTTCCGTTCTCTTCCCGAGGTTCAAATTCGTAAGAAATAAGAGTTTTGTTTTTCCCTGTGTCGAGGACCAATCGCAGATGCCGTGGTCATTAGATCCCGTGTGATTGGCTATCATTTTGTCGTGACCGACTTCTAAATAAAGATTTAGATGATGGGCCAGGCCAAATGAGAGAGATCGAGATCTCTGAATTATCATCCGGATCTTAGGGACGGACCATTAGAAAAGTGATGGGGGGGGGGGGGGTGGGGAATTTTTAGCTTGCACGAATTTTTTTTTCGCTCACTGCTTGTGCAGGAATTTTTTTTTTTCAGGTGAACCCCTCTGCACGAATTTGTTTTACTACGTGTGAAAAAGTCACAATTGGACCTTCCTTCTGCATGAATTTTTTTTACCTTCTTCTTTGCATGAATTTTTTTCTTGGCATTTTCCCTTGCATAAATTTTTTTTTGGTTTTTCCCCACCACTCCCATCACTTTTCTAATGGTCCGTCCCTTAGATGTATGGTATCAGGAGCCTACCACCAGTGGGCTTACTTGGTATATATTATTTTACATCCCCTTTCTTCTCGCTCCAAATTAGAAAAGCTAGTGAACACAAGGTAAAACCAAAGTTCAACTGCTGATAGTAGTTTGAATTTCTTTCGGCAACAATGCATTTCTTTGACTTCACTATAATTGAATTAGGAATAATTGAAGTAGGAATTAGGCTTATCAATCCAGGAGTTGTGAGAACAGTCAATTGAGTTTCTTTCCTTTGTCGCAAATAAACTTTAAAATATTTTGTTCTCTTATTTTTAAAGAGAAGAGTACTGCAGACAAGAAGAAAAATTAACCCTGATGTGTAAAACTAAAGTAAACATTTATTTATTGAAAAGCACACTCCAAAAACATAGAAGGTAAAGAGGTAAGAAAAAAGGTAAGGCAAAGGCCCACACGGCCGGAGCTTATCCCGATTTTTTTTTAGCATGAAGCACCTGGGAGTATTGTTACTCCCCCATGGATGGGACGCTACTACATCGCAGGGTCACCCCAGCATTGTGTCGCTGGTACCCATTTATACACCTGGGTGGAGAGAGACAGTGATAAGTAAAGTTTCTTGTCTAAGGAAACAACACAAGTTACCCCCAGTATTATATCGCTGGTACCCATTTATACACCTGGGTGGAGAGACAGTGTG
>OX453278.1:22870352-22927852 GCA_949710005.1 Ricordea florida | reverse complement strand
GGTGACGTCAAGAAATTCGTTGGAATATGCAACTCAACATCGGCGTCTTTAAATGAATCGCTCTTCATCTGGGAAGGTATATAACGGTTGTTTTTAGCTGTTCTACCAACCTGATAATTCTAGGGGTGGCGAATGGTCCTTCAAAATCTCTGGGTCTTGCAAAATTCTAGTCGAATTCCACGGGTCTCGTAGTCTCGTTTTTTAGCGGTTATGTGCGTCTGGTAGTCTCGATTTTTATACGAAAGAGTCTCGCACTCAAAATAATTTGAAGTCTCGGTCTCGCAATCTAAAAAAGTCAAAATGTCTCGGGCTCGCAAAGAAAAAGGCTAGTCTCGCCGTCTCGCAAAGAAAAACGCTAGTCTCGCCGTCTCGCATTTACCACTCTAATTCTGTTTGATGTCGCTTACGGTGGCCCATATAGGACATGAGCAATTTTTTTTTTTTTCGATTGAAATTTTA
The DNA here is from genome assembly GCA_949710005.1 of Ricordea florida. NCBI lineage: Eukaryota > Metazoa > Cnidaria > Anthozoa > Corallimorpharia > Ricordeidae > Ricordea > Ricordea florida. The sequence continues at coordinate 22,927,393 of OX453278.1, read as the reverse complement.
ACTCAAATTTCAGTTACAAAAATCCGTATTGTGTAATTGTCTAAGCGTACAACTCGGATTTATACTAAAAAATCTTAGTTGTAAACATCGTTCAATTTACAACTCGGATTTTTTTTTTTTCTCCAAAACCTTTATTCAAACAAAATCACAATACATTTAAGGAAAAAGAAAAAGACTAACAAAAATAGAAATAAGTAAATAAAAAAACCTAAATAAATAGATAAAAAGATTGCTGATTAATCACGCTGTATTACAATTTTTTTTCTTTTTTTCCTTTCCCTTCCCCCCCTTCTTCCCTCTCCTTTCCCCCTACGATAACGAATAGCATTGGTTTATTCTACTACTAGGAGAAGGCAAAAAAGAAGAAGCGAAAGAGAAAGTAAGATAACAAGTAAAATAAGTTTATAAAGAGAAAAAAAAAAAAAAAAAAAAAAAGTCAAACAAAAATAATAAAAAAGACGAGCAAATAGTGGCACAACCTCTGGGGCGAATATTTGAGGGGAGCTCATGTGCAAAGTGTTGTCCATTTTGATCTGAATTTCATCATAGTATTATTTTTAACAGCAATTGTACGTTCATATAAGATCTTTTCGTTGAGTAAAAGAAGGAAGATATCAAGACTTGGAGATACCATATTCCACCATGACAGAAAAATGTGATACTTAGCGATAATAAGGAAATGATTCAGGGCATAAAAACTGCTCACGGTGGGAAATTTCTACCCCTTTATCAGCCAAAAGAATGTCCACTTGATCCCAGTCTTTTAAAGAGACAATTGAGCTCGGCCGATATTGATTCATTCGATCCGCAGCTGGTATTGTAGTTTTATTGGCCCATAGAAGCCTGGCAGCTAGTTTATCTGTTTTGCACCAAAGACAAATCGTTTCTTCGCATCGTGAGCTTTCTTCTCGTACCAAATTTGCTATATTTTCACTTTTTTTTCGCATTTTTGCTCCGGAGCAAAGTTGGCATAGACATCTGAAGAGCAATCATCGATATGAAGTGTGAGTACCTTGTTTTATTTCTTATTTTTTTGCCTTCGTGTAGGATTTATGAACAAATTAAAACCATAGAACCACACTTTTGACTCTACTAAATATTTTTGGAACCTCGAGAACATTGATTGTTATTTATTTAATATTGAAAATTTGTCACAAAATTGGTGAATTTTTAGGTGGCATTGAGTGCTGCTGTGGCTGATGGGGAGCAAGAAGCGAAGAGCTCCGCGAAGAACGACCAAAACTACAGAAAAACTGCGATTTCCCATAGGCGATCTCGCTCAAAGGAGGTCTGAATTAAAAGAAGAATTTTTAAGAAAATCAAAGCAATTAAATGCTTTGAGGAAGAATTCGAGCCGAATTAATTAGCAAGTAAGTAATATTGTCCTGACAATCATGGACTGGTCATGGAAATCATGCATGCATTCAACTCAAGACTTTGTTTTCTATTGTGTGAATCTGGCTATTACTCTTTTATGATTACTTTTTTGTTTCATGGGTTTATAAAAACCACTCTAATTGCTTCATTGCTGTTCTATTGTGTACATATAAAAATGTACAGTAAAAATTGCATTTAAATCCATGAAACAGTAGTACTACTTTAATTAGCTAGGACAGCTGAATGGCACAAATTAAGCAGAAGGAAAAAATTAATAAGTTTGTTTTCTTGTTGTTTTTATTTTGAACTAGTTATGTTACACACTTTTAGTGTTTGCTTTCTAACTTTATTTTTTAACTTTATATTTATTCATTTGAAAATACCCACTTAAAGTATATATCTATCTATCAATACTCAAAAGCTCTGCATACAAATATGCTAAAAAGAGCCAAAAAGTAATTTTGAGATAGACTTGTTCTATTCACATTAAACTGTAAAAGAAATATGACTGACTGTAGTAAAAACAGTGCAGTACTATCACCAATACTTTTTTACAGTTCAAATAAATTGACTTTGTTACTCTAAAAAAGGAAAACTGATTGATAACTGATTTTAACTATTTATAACCAATCAATAACAGTTGTTATGCCTTTGATGTTGTGCCTTTTCAAATACTGTCTATTGACCGGGAAATCATAACAATGAATAATGCAAAACTATTTTTTGTTTGTATGTTTTAAATGCATCTTTAAATACTCAATATATACCGATTATGAGATTATAAAAAAAATATCTATGTATTTGACTTTAATGGAATAAAAGTTATTTGTATTTGACTCATTCCTTGTGTTTATATTTATATACAATGGTTAAGTGCTCCCTCTAAACCAGTGAACGTATAATTACACAGCAAATAGCACTAAATTATGCTAGAGTAGAAGCACTAAATCTGTGAAACAAATATTACTAGTTATAATAAATAGTGTTGATGAGACAATAGAAAACAAACAAATTAGCATTATTTATCGCCTACTTTGTACTATGTTTGTTTCAGGAATTAAGTGTATTTACTCTACACTGTTTAGCAAGCTGTATCTTTAGTAATATTTATTTCATGAATTTAGCATGAGCACCTTATAACAAAACAAATAAATGTATTAGAGCGCACACACTTAATCCGGGAAATATAAACAGTACAAAATAGGTGTTAAATTATGCTAATTTCTTTGTTTCCTGTTGTCTAATCAACACTATTTAGTAGTAGCTAGTATTATTTGTTTCACAGATAAAGTGAGTGCACTCTACTATAAGTTACCTACAACATCGTAGACAATAGGAACCAAAATGTTTTCTTTGTATCAACAAGTACAAGTTATTGTTCATGGTTTAAATGTGTACTCTTTAACTCATGGAAATGAGTACAACTTACAGAAGTACCGATGTGTGTATTGGGAAGTTGTGCATATTGCAAACACTATAACAAAAATCAAATTGTAAAATTTCCTAATCAAAATCGTATGTCATTCCAAACTGCTTCTCCTCATTTACAATAGCCTCAATTCTCTTCTTATTCTTGAACTTCTTCTTGAGAAACTCATCATCTGAGTAAGAGGTGCCCATAATCTTATTAAAAAGACTTTTTACCGGCCCTGGCAAAAGACGTAAACGCCAAGACAGCCTTCTTGTGTTTCTTTTGGTCTCGCCGGTGAATAAGCCGTAGTTTGTGGTTGACGCAAGTGTCCGTATAATTTGGAATAATTCTGTAGGCAATTCCACCTTTATAAAAACTTTCCAAGGACTTCTCGGAGCACACCTAAACGATAATCTTCTCATAAACTGCTTGTACCATCTCTCTGCTTTGCGTTAAATCATGGGGTAGTACTGGCCAACGCGATGCCTATGTTTTGACCTCGATGGTCCGAAATGGCTCTGTAATTGGCTCCACAAGATTTTTAAGGTCTTCGTAAGCCTTCTCCACTTTTCCTTTATCTAAATTGTCCATAGAGACAATAGTTCAGACCGGCCTACAGTAAGTGCACCGAGGATAATATTCGGAATGATTTCCGCTCAGGTCCCTACTTCATTACGCATGTTGTAGCCGAGCAAGTACAGCATGCATAATGAAGTAGCCTCACAACAGCAGCCATTTTTAATTTGTTCGAATCAGGAAGGTTAATACTTCATTCGTACACATATTCAGTGCCCAAACACACATGGCCTTTCAAGTGTCACACTCATGAAGTATTGTGTCGGGTGTTATGGCTGACCAACATATTGTGCACTCAACTTGGCCACATTTGGCAGTAAAATTTCCCAGCGTGGCTTGATTCTGGTTTGTAACCGTAAAAAATATCTGTATCAATTAAGGTGACTTTTTCTGATCGTTTTTCATTCCACCATACAATAACTTTTTGCCAGAATGTTTGTACCGTCGAACACTCATAAAGCAGATGAGATAAAGTTTCATATGGAGAGCTACAACGATCGCAACTTGGAGAAATTTTCAATTTCATTTTATGAAGTCTGCTGTTGGTGGGTAGGATGTTATGTATAATCTTATATTGAAAACATCTGAGTTTGTTTTCTAATGTAACCTTGAAAGGCAATTCATAAATGGCTTTAATAGGAAGACATTTTTCAATTAGTTTAGTTTCTACGTTTGGAGCTTTGAACACTTTTAAAACAAGCAATTCGCGAGCAAATTTGGCAGTGACATTCGCAGGAGGAAGGTCTTTGCTGTCAAGATCAGTAAGCGTTCGTTCAGAATTTACAATTGATCTTTTCCATACCTCAGGGATCGCGGCAAGAAGGCCATTATATGTTAGGAAATTTACTGTCATACCATATTTATGTTGAAACTCGGATCTTGATAAAAACTTTCTGTTCTCGTTTAACAGATGACCAATTTTGATTATTCCTTTTCTATGCCAGGATGGGTAGAAGACTGATTTCCCATCTATTTTAATAAAGCGGTTGTTCCAAATAATTTCATTTTCATATTCTTTAGCAGAAGAAGGGTCTTTGGAGTGTAGCTCCTGCCAGGCAGTCAATATTTCCTTATAAAAAGACGGCACATACGAGGCAAAATTTAGATCGGGTGCATTAAAATTGCATTCCAAAAGAAAAGAGCCACCATATTGGGATGTAGCCAATGAGAAGAGGGAGCACCATTTGGCATCGCCAGCTTCATATAAACGTTTAACCCATGCTGCTTTCAAAGACTTGTCCATTATGGTGAAATCTACCATGTTAAGGCCACCTTTCTCTTTTGGACCTATAAGCATGTTACGTTTGACCTTATCAGGCTTGAAGTTCCATATGAACTTGAAGCAAACATCATTAACTTCACTAGTAAATTTCGGTGGAGCTGTAAGAACGGAAGTATTATAAACAAGCTTGGAGATGGCGAGGGTTTTAATGATACAAATTCTTCCCATTAGCGTTAAGCCTCTGGTCGTCCATTGGTTTAAAATTTTCTTTAGCGCAACAAATTTTTCCTCGAAATTTATTTTGTAGCTAACAGAAGGATCGTATGCGAAGGCCACACCTAGCACGATTACATATTTTTCAGGCCACGTAATATTGAATGGAGAACGTTTACCTAAATTGCATTTGAGACTGCCAAGCCACATTCCTTCCGTTTTAGAAATATTTATTTATAGACCTGAACAGGCTCCAAAATCGTTTAAAAGATTGAACAAGTGATTAGCAGAGCAATCATCTTTTATAAATGCAGTGATATCATCCGCGTACATACTTAATTTTAATTCGGTGTCGTTAATTTTCAAACCACGGATATTTTCATTTTTCCTAATCGCTTGGCCTAATACCTCAATTGCCAGGACAAATAAGAGCCCCGATAAGGGGCACCCTTGTCGGACTCCTCTTTGAAGCAGAAAGAAATTGGACGCAAACCCGTTATTTATCACACAGCTGGTGATATTGGAATAAAAGGTATGGATCCATTTTTGGAACATTGGCCCAAAGTTCATTACTTCAAGGACTTTGAACAGATACTTCCACTCTAAGGAATCAAATGCTTTTTCAAAATCTATAAAGAGTAACATGCCAGATAGTTGTTTTTTCTCATACAATTCAATTACATCCGATATTAGCCGAATGTTTTCTCCTATAAAGCGGTTTTTAAATACCCTGTTTGGTCACTATTTATCAACCTAGGTAAGACTTTCTCTAATCGTTTTGCTATACATTTCGTAGCTATTTTGTAGTCAATATTCAACAAAGAAATTGGCCGCCAATTCTTGAGGAGGAGGGTGTCTTTATTCTTTTTAGGCAACAATGAAATCACACCTTTGTTGTTAAATTTCCAAAAACACAACTCGGATTTTTACCGCAAAAATCCGAGTTGGTAAATTTCCAAAAACACAACTCGGATTTTTACTGCAAAAATCCGCGTTGTTAAATTTCCAAAAACACAACTCGGATTTTTAACGCAAAAATCCGAGTTGTTAAATTTCCAAAAACACAACTCGGATTTTTACTGCAAAAATCCGAGTTGTTAATTTTCCAAAAACACAACTCGGATTTTTAACACAAAAATCCGAGTTGTTAAATTTTCAAAAACACAACTCGGATTTTTACTGCAAAAATCCGAGTTGTTTATTTCCAAATGCGAAAAACAAAAGATAATGACAGGTCTACACGGACTTCCCTCGTGAGTTGTGGTAGCGATGCATTTTAGACTTCGGTCAAATCTTCGCTCTAACGAGCGTATCTTTAAGAGATTTGCCTCTCCTGTATGATTTAATGGGAGGCTTTGTATAGATGCTTTTCAGCAACGGCTAGTTTTGTATGGCAACCCAGTTTTTCATTAAAATTTTCTTTAGGTCACGCACTGCTGGGTGATATGTCGTGACAAATGGTAAAACTCTTGTTTGAGTCTTTTTTCTTTGTTGGAGTGCCAACCTTCTGTCTTCGAAGCAGACTCCTGTTAGGGACCTCTCAATGAATTATTAGGGTATCCTCGCGTTTTGAGGAGTAGTTTGAAGCTTGAGAGGCACTCTTCAAATGTAGTCTGTGAAGAGTTTGTTCTGAGGAGTCGTGTTGCTTCGCCTTTGATAAAACCTCGTTTTACATCCGGAGGGTGACATGAGGTGAAATGCGTGTATTGGAAGGTTTCTGTCGGCTTGTAGTGGGTCCTGATATCCAGGATAGAGTCAGTTTGAAATCTATCCCCTTTGTATACTATTGTGTCGAGGAAAGTGGTTTCCCTCTCTGATGGTTCAGAGAATACACTGTTGTAACTTTCAACACGTTTATTTGTGTTGCTTACATGTGTTGACACAATATTCGTGAGTTCCAGGAGCCTTTTCTCCAATTCGGCTAGTTTTATATTGTCGTTGTTTACAATGTTTGACGCCGATTGCGACTCAAAATGACTCTGCCTATTTACATCAGTACGTCTTCTAGACAAAAGTAAAGGCTTAGTCCTTAATTTGTTTCTAAGGCTTTCAAGCCTTCGTTTGTGGAAGCGCGTGAGGGCGTTAACAAATGCCTGTTCGGCAGTTTGCTTAATGTCTTTGATTTCCTTCTGGAAAGTAGTATCAGGCGCGATGTTGGCCCGAGCAGAGTACTGCAATGATTTCGGACAAGTCCGATTGTTCAAATGTCTTTCCAGTTTAAGGATTGAATCCTCTGTTTTTGCGATTTTTGTCGCTATGGAAAACCACGTGTCTGAAGTAAAAATCCGAGTTGTGGTTTTGGAAATTTAACAACTCGGATTTTTGCGGTAAAAATGCGAGTTGCAAATTCTGAAATGTTCACAACTCGGATTTTTGCAGTAAAAATCCGAGTTGTGTTTTTGGAAATTTAACAAGTCGGATTTTTGTGTTTAAAATCCGAGTTGTGTTTTTGGAAATTTAGCAACTCGGATTTTTGCGGTAAAAATCCGAGTTGTGTTTCTGGAAATTTAACAACTAGAATTTTTGCGGTAAAAATCCGAGTTGTGTTTCTGGAAATTTAACAACTCGGATTTTTGCGGTAAAAATCCGAGTTGTAAATTGAACGATGTTTACAACTAAGATTTTTTAGTATAAATCCGAGTTGTACGCTTAGACAATTACACAATACGAATTTTTGTAACTGAAATTTGAGTTAAAATTTCAATCGAAAAAAAAAATTGCTCATGTCCTATATGGGCCACCGTAGTCGCTGTAGGTAAAATATCTGGACCATTGTTCAACGGTGGACTCATTAACAATTTGAGTGAAATAATGAAAGACGCTCCCAAAAATGATTACCGAACCTGCGGTGCGTTTCTTGAAAGACCTCCAGCTATTCAGTGTCATTTCGAGCACCATAATTGACATTGCAATCTTTTAGAAAACATTTCTGGCCATCTAATTTGCTAAAATGCAAGAATTTGATCCTTTAAGGAATGTAAAAAAGAACAGGCTTGAAAGATAAGTACTCTATATTCTTATGATTGACTTTGGGCCCAAAATGTGTCTGTTTCTTCTGAGAAATTCACAGCCGGAGTTAATCAGTACTGACAGGAGCCCATAGTGATAGGCTTCTGTTAGAGACTCTTGGCAGACGCTGTTTCTCAGAGGGGACATCTCAGTTTAATTAGCAGCTTTCATTTTGTTCTGTAGGTGATAAAGTGCCCTCTGATGGAGTGGTGAACCGTACAGAGCCATATAAAGCACCCACGGAAGAGACCCTGGTAATTGTCGCGATGTCCACTATTGGGATACTTCTTTCGATCGGATGCCTGTTGTTTAATGTCATTTACAGAAAGCACAGGTAGTTATTGAGCGGCTTTAATTTTTTTATCATCGACAGCGTAAATTGAAATATGTTTAACTGCAGTGAATTTAAGCCTTTGCATTTTGCGAAGATAACCGGGCGTTACAGCTTCTATTGTTGCAAATACTCAGATGACCATGATTGACAGATAAATTAGAAGTGAACTTAACAGGGGATGATCATTTGTATAAATGCAGTGAATGTTTCAATTCAGGCAGACCTATACTCAGGGGCGGATCCAGGATTTCAAAAGGGGGGGGGGGGGGGGGTTGGATGGATGGCGGGTCGACCCACCATCTTGGAAATTACTCACAAGACCCTGGGAACGAGGTTGCCATCAAACCTGAGCATCGACTGAGCACATGGGTTGGTAAGCGCGAACGTTTCCCTGCAAAATTCGCAATAAACAACAACCAGACATGAGCGAGAGCTAATTTTTCTTTATCTATTTTCTATTTCAAATAAGGTGACATTTCGAATTATTTTTTTTACTGAAAAATGGGGGGTGGATCCACCCTATCCACCCCCCCTGTATCCGCCCCTGTGTACTGTTGCAAGAACGCTAGAATCAACATATCTTTCCAGAAATTCCCAGTCAAATTCTTTCTTGAGCTTTCAACCCTTTACATGATTTAGTCTTACTTAGCCTGTGAGTTCTTTAATTTCACAGCTGCTTAAGTTGTGTATATAACTGCAATGATCAATTAGTGTCATTACATATTACTCCGCAGTTCAAATATATGGTCTTTCATATATTCATTTGAATCATTCTTCTCCTATGATCTACGGGTATATTACGAACTCACAACATGACTAGCTCCCAGTTGGTATGATAGCTCAGCTGGTAGAGCACTGCTTCGGTATCGCAGAGGTCATCGGTTCGAATCCCGTTCAGGCCTGAGTTTTTTTTTTTCTGCGGCCTTAATTTCACAGCTGCGTAAGTTGTTTATATAACTGCGATTATCAATTAATCTCATTACAAATACTAATGATGTCAAAAACGACCCCAACTCCATCTTGCACTACGATAAAACCATGTGCAAATCATAAGCTTTCAATACGAATTTATAATTATAGCGATTTACTTATTCTTGTGCTATAATTTGTTTTCTTTCCTTATTCCAAGGGTCATCAAGATGTCTTCTCCACAGTTCAATAGCATCACAGCCATTGGCTGTTTCATGTGTTATACCCACGTGCTTCTTGCTGCCTTTCAGAATTCTTGCATTTTAATTGGGAACAGTGATTTACTATGTAGGGTAAGAACATTTTAATCCTTCGAGTTCTGGGGCCTCTTTCTCGAAAGGTTTAGCAACTTATCGGTTCCAGTAAGGCCAGTTGAATGTGAGGTCTCGTTCGTTTTGTTCACTGCTCAGGGAAAAGGAATCGTTGTGTAGTGGTTAGCGTGGCGGACTTCCGAGCAGGAGGTCCTGAGTTCGAGTGCAATGTCCTACAATGTTCTATCGTGAGCCAAAACCAAAATGCCGTGAGCCAAACCTGCATTCCATTGCAAACGTCGCACATTCGCCCCTTTTATTGGAAATCAGATAAAAAAGTGATACAAGTATTCTCAAAGGAATTTCCTCTCCAAACAAATCTCTTGATAAATTCAATTCCACGTGGGCACGCCTTTTGTAATGCATGTGCATGTTTGTTGTTGCGTTGTTGTTCGTTATGTCAATGCATGTTTTAGCTCTTATCAAAAGAGCAGGAGGTCTGTATGGGAGAATCTTGACCGAGGTCGTGAGTACAGACCGAACGCAGTGAGGTCTGAACACACGGCGGAGGTCAAGATTCTCCCATACAGACCTCCTGCTCGGTTAATAAGATCTTTATTATATGACAAACAAGATAAATTTAATTCGTTTAATGTAACTGGTTTCTACTAGCTGATATTTTCCTTGTCAACGGCGATGAGCCGAATTGAACTTAATTCTGCCAAGGCTTGCTCGTCCTTTTTACTTTTATCTCATCAGGCTATTTGGCACTTACATGAATAAATATCGCGAGAAGAAAATAGTCAATATTTTTGGCATTATAGTTTGCTACTTTCGCCGCAAAATGTAATCTGTCAAGATGCCGGTCTAGATGGGAAAATCTAGATCGCTTTCAATATCGGTTTCAGCCAATCAATTCGAGAATTCCGTAGTTCCCAGTCCTTGTGAGACACAGCCATATAATAACATACGACATTGCAGTGTGTTAGTTATGGCCATAGGACTGGGTGGAGTTCAGTTCGGTCTGTAATCATAAGAGTGATAACAAAATTGGGCAACCGCCAGTGGGAGTTAGATTTTTTATTACGATTACAGACCGAATTGGACGACACGAAGTCTTATTACCAGCTGGTCATAAAAATTACCACTTCCGAGAAAAGAAGAAGAGCCAAATGCAGCCATGGAAAAGAAATTAGTATCATTCTTTAGGGAAAATATTCTCCATTTTGAAGAAAGCCCCAATTTAGGAGTCTGTACACTGTTTCTATGGTGATTGAAACCAAGGTTGGGATTGGTTGATTTAAACTACAACTTTGAATGTGATTGGCTTATTGAATTGTCTGATGACAAACTGTCCTGTAGCAAACTATTCAAAGTCAATTTCAATTGGTAATCAATGCCTTGGAGTTGTATTAATGATATGCAAATATGCATTTAAAAGTCAAACACGTGCATCCCTCTGTGCAGTCTACTCTAGTCCGCGGGATCGGTTGGTCGGCACGCCACCCACCCCTTCCTGCGAGGAAGCCGGGTTTGCAAGTCTCCTCGATCGATTGAGCCTACTGTGGGCTTGTCCCAGGCCAGAGCGATTCCCCATGAATAACAATACCCAGGGCAGAATATTACACTATACGATAACAACTTAGATAGTGAATTAGTGGAAAATATGAGTTTTTTTAAACCAATCACAATCGAGAAAATCGTAATTCTTATTGTTAGAAGTGTAATTAGTGCAATTTTACGTTTTGTAGGTAGTTATAATCTTGTTTATGTTGTAAGTAATAATCTGTCATGTAAACAATTTACCAATAAAAGAAAACACAATATCTTTGCGATATTGTTGCCGAGGACTGCAAAAAAAAAAAGAGTGGTAATGGGCTCTTGGTTGAAACTATTTCTGCTTTTTTCAGGCCCGTTTATCCTTAATCGTTATTGGCTTCACATTCGTCTTTGGAGGAATGCTAATTAAAACATGGAGAGTGTACAAGATTTTTACCAACAGGCGTCTCAAAAGGGAGGTAAGTGCACAATTATTTACACCAAGAGAAAATGAGGCAAGAGAACGCATCTTCCATACTGGGTTCTCTTACTATGATAGGGGGACAGAATCTATATTTAGATCCGGAAACTATTTTTACTGACCAATGGGTGATGTCCTACTCATCACGTGGTTGTAATTTCAATGCGCCATGTGGAAACCGCGCAGCCATGGAACGAGACATATATAGATTCCGGGCTAAAAATAGATTCTGGCCCTTATCATATCACACGGAATTATGTTCTCTTTCCTCACTTTCTCTTGTTTGCACATAGCCCTTTGACAGTAACTACCACGGACAGCAACCTGTTGGCTTTGAAGCAAAGCATTCGTGAGTGATTACATGTAATACTAGAAATCACATAATTTTTACCTGTTAAGAGGAGGTTTGCAAGTGTATAGCTATTTGACTCATCCACAGAGATTGAAACCTTGTTGAAAATTAAGTGTTGAGTTTTCGCCTGGAAGAACTTAAAAACAAAGGAAAAGACCAGTTGGTAATTCTCAAAAGTTGTCGTGGTCGCTCTCTAGAGCTCTTCATTATGAGGCAATTCAAACAGGATTTCACAAGGATCGTTGTAACTAGTGCTCGCTATAGTAGTCTCGAGGAGGGCTTAAGCTGTTCGTTAATCATTGGTTACAGCACCAAGGGGCAACGTTTAGGAAACACATAATAAAAAAGATGTTGCCCAATAAGCTCAAATTATGACGAGTCAGAGCAGCATTAAAAAATGTGGCCCACTTGTGACAATTGGCTGCAGACTCCGTATAGAATAGTGTAAAACTGTTACAATGTCTGAGTAATGCACAAAATAGTGTTCTCTTTCCATTGAAACTAATGTAAACGTAATTAGTGTTTCTCGTACTTGCGTCATGGAATGTAAAGAGGTTGTTTGTTTATATTTTATTGTATTGCTCTTAACAGTTGTACTTATTTTGAGATGGATAATGTGGGAGTAACGCAGTACATCAGACACCTTATAGATTTTGTGAGCTACGAATCTGCACAACACTAAACGTTTTTTTTTTCTTGTTGTTAGTGGTGTCTTCTGCTATGTTTTTTCTCTGAGCGCCTTAATTGTTGTGCTTCACTTCATTTCGACGCTGGGCTCCTGTATCTGTCCTTTAACGTGATTTGCTACGTAGGTGTACTATCCATGTTATACATGAGGAGAGCTCGAATCTGGAATGGATCGATATTGTTATTATACTGAAAACTAAAACATAGTTATGACTAAAATGAGATTGCATTTCAATGCCTTGCTTATTAATTCTTAACGTCTTGATTCTATACTCTGTGATTGAAATGTTTTCGCTTTTATTTCTTCCCTTTCAGATAAGCGGTTTAACAACAACAAATCTTCTATTAAAATTATTTTATGCAATACTCCTGGATATCGTGGTTTTGGTAAGCTGGGAGTTAACAAGTCCAATTCACTCGGAAACCATTCAGATACATGTGAAGGTGAGAGCCTCACAGCGTTGTCTTTGTTTATAAGGACTGAAAGAGCATGTTTCTTCTTAGACCCATTATACTACCTAATCGAGTATCTCCAAATATTTGGCTTAAAATAATATAATTTGCTCTATAACTGCACAAAACATAAGGTCAAGATTGAAAAAGCTAGAATCCTCTTACTCGGTGGAAACGGTGCCACAAATCTGTTGTTCAGCGTCAAACATAGACGTACTGTAAAAGTCTCAAATCAATAGTGTTTTTGACTATGCAATGCCGACTTGCTTTTAATAGTTATGTGCTACAAAGTAACTCGGCAGAATTTATAGGAATACTACAACCCTGTCTTTGTCTTCCTAAACTCGTCAAAACCAGTTATTTTTGACTATGAGATAATACTGATTGCTTACAAAAAGTGTAGAAAATAAGAACTAACACAATTCCTACAGAACGTTTTTCTTGATTGTAGATTTAACGATATTTTTATAAAACCACGCTCGTAAGGCTTAAAATCTACGATTTTTCTCTTGCATTACACAAGAAATGTCGTTGAAAATTAATTCTTCTGACACGTTTTAGTTTAGTATGGATTTAAAGAAGCCGTTTTTTTTCCATTTAAGGATTAAATGCAGAAATAGGTTTGCAAAACTCACCCAGGGAACGTATAGTAGACTTAAAGTACAAAATTGACTACACGATGGATTTTTTCTGCCTTTCCCTTTTCGGTAGTTTAAATTAGTAAGTTAAACAAGCCTTAAAAGCTGATTTGTTGTTGTTTTGTTTAAGTAATGGCCGGCTAAGAAGCAGGCAGAAAAACAATAGTGCTCGGCAATAGTGTCAGTTAATTTTGTGATGCTAATTGACGCTTAGAGCAAAAGCCAAATTTGGCCGGGGAACAGAAAATAGGGGAATGAAAAAGACAAGGTCTAAAAATGACGTTTTTTTTTTCATTTTTTTCATTGCTTTTTCGGGGTTTTTTCGGTATTAGCCAATGAGATGAGGCGATTTAAATGGAATTAACAATTAAGTTCGTACCTTTTTAATGAGTTTTGCCGTACACCTGCCTACCTTTTAGCCGGACCATTACTTAAATGATCCAGTCGGCTAGTCATGCGCAACATCAAGCAGTTCGTGATTAAATCTCAGTACCTAGTATGGGACCACTCAGTTTGCTTGGATCACAAGCGATTTCAGAAGGGAATCAATAAAGTTTATGATCATAATCATTCGCTTTTGTTTCAGCCACACCCCGAAAACGAAGACATTTTAATTCACACGACAAGCAATCAGTGTACGTCTAAGCATTTTTCTCACTGGACTATGGCCATCGTGTCTTATAAAGGAGTTCTCCTTCTTTTTGGAGCATTTCTGGCATGGGAAACACGGAATGTCCATTATGCAGAGCTAAACGATTCGAAAAACATTGGTGTTGCCGTATATAACATTTTACTTTTCTCAGTGCTTTCCATTACGGCGGAATTTGTGTTAAGCGACTTTGTGGCCAAGAAAATCTTCAACAATACTATGATTTATGTCTGCGCGACGATGGTTCTCGGTTTGGTGTTTGTCCCCAAGGTATGACGACGGATAAAATTATTTTTTTTTGTTAGCAATTATACACTCGTGTTTGATGTATTGTAGGTGACACAGTCGTAGAGGCGAAATCAGTTGTGCGAAATCTTGGCTCCTACTCCGTGTACCGACACAGATGACATATGCATTGTTTCACCATTGTGTGTATATTATTCAGTAACAACTTTTTTATTGTCTGTCTTTGTTTTACGTCATCTGTGTCGGTACACGGAGTAGGAGCCGAAATCTTGGGTCGTCGTTTGATCGTAATCTAGATGTGTCATCCCACATAAGTAAGCAATGCACCTCGGCATTCTATCACTTGCATAATATAAGTCGGATCCGTAGGTTCTTAAGTACAGATACCACTAAAGCTCTCGTACATGCGTTTGTTACCTCGCGCGTAGATTATTGTAATAGTCTTTTAAATGCCGCAGCAAGACTAGTTTGTCACGCGCCACGCTACTGTCGCATAACGCCGTTGCTGTACGAGCTGCACTGGCTACCGGTTAGGCAACGCATTAGTTTTAAGATTCTACTATTTGTTTTTAAGGCAATCCATGGATTCGCGCCAACGTATTTAAGAGAACTTGTGTCAATTAAAAGATCAGGAAATGATATTTAAGATCCTCCTCAGATGGTTTGTTGCTTGCAACGCCAACTTATAGAAGTCGGGTTACATTAGGAGACAGATCATTCCAGGTCGCAGCTCCGGCACTTTGGAATGTATTACCGCGTGAGATTCGTTCTATTACAGAACTAGGGATTTTTAAGTGCCATCTGAAAACGCACCTTTTTAGGGAAGCTTTTTATTAATTTATTAATTTTTAAATTTTATCACGATAATTACTAGTATCTTAACATATGTTGTATATTTTAATTTATCATACTATATTTTAAATAATTAGTAGTTAGATACCCTGTATTAAATTATTATAGATAGAAATCATGTAATGAGCGCTTGATCATTTCATGGAAAGCGCGCAATATAAGAATTAAATTATTATTATTATTATTATTATTTATTATTATTATTATTATTATTATTATTATTATTATTATGTATTTAAGGGCGCTATCATTTTGCCTGGATTGGTCAAATTGGTTCCATTACAGTCAAGAAAGAGGCACCTGTTCCTCGTATGCCCATTGTTTGGCGCGAAAATTTCCCGCGTTTTTCTCGGTCACGGGTAAAATAAACTGACAAATAAAAAGCTCCCTAACTACATCATCGAAGAAAAGGTATTTTGATCACAAGGAGCATGAGTGGCTGACAAATTAGTTAAAGGTTTCTGCACATTTGCAGTATACTTTTACTCACGCCCATTTCCTTAGGTCATTCTCAGTTTTGATAAGTAATATTTTTTGAGAGTGAAGTATATTCAATAGTGAAGTATATTCATAGTAGCCCTCTTCTTTCCTAGGCTCGGTTCGCGTGGGACGGAATTAAAATTAGCTCTCTTCTTTTGTGCCGCCCACTTCAATATCGTCATTCACGTTTGCGTAAGCTCTCTAATACCTTCATATGATATGGCACATTCTATTGCATGTTAAAACTCCTGCCTTTGTTATGGACTACGTGTTAAAATCAGTCACTGTTTTTCCTACTTACTATCTTTATACAGTTTAATCGTGTAACTCGTGAAACCGTAGTTCAAGTTCAGGAATCAGACCAACATGTAAGGCGCAGTGCCTTCGGAAATGAAGCATTCACTACTTAGATGATGGGCGACACAGAGCATTCTACCCGATAAAAATAGCTGGACAAAGGGAAATTTTACCGAGCCTGAGGCTCGGTCATAAAAACGTTCTCGCTGGTTGAACGCTACGGATCCGATGCTCAAGAAGGATTATCGGCCAAGGTGTGTGACTGCGACACTGAGCACTCTACCCAATAAAAAGCGGGGCGCAAGAAATGTTGCCTTCAGTCAGTTTGCTTGTGAAAGTCGAAACAAACGCATAAGTTGAATTATAATGGTCTGATCCTTCAGCTGTGTTTCCCGCCAAGGGGCGTTTCTGTGACACTGAAGAATTGTACTCCATAAAAAAATAGCAAGATTGAAATTTTGCCCTCTGTCAGTTTCGTGGTAGAAGCTGAAACGATATCATTACTTGAATGCCGGGGATCCGATTCGCAAGCCGCGTTTCTTGCTAAGGTACGCTGTATACGACGACACTAAAGAATCCTAGCTGATTAAAAACGGTACGCGAGATATGTTGCACTTGGTCAGTTTATCGACGAAAAGGAAAACTACCTCATTGGTTTAATTTTTGGGAAATCCGAGTTTAAAACCACGTGTCAAGCCAAGGTGCGTTATTGATGTTGGAGTACCAAATAAAAGCCTGAAGACGGCAATCTTCATCGCATTTTACTGAACTCAGAACAAAGCAACCGGTTGTTGCGTTGAGAATCGAGCTAATGCCTTGCTGCTCACCCGCGTAGTAACATATATTGTGGGGATAGTTTCTAAAGAAACTGGTGCTGCGTCGGTGGGAAATTGAAACACAAGAAATTGGATAAATCAAACGAGTTGATTAAGTAAGTTATACCACCGTAAGGTGAATGGGAGGTGCTGACGTTTCGAGCGTTAGCCCTTCGTCGTCGCTCCGACGAAGGGCTAACGTTCGAAACGTCAGCACCTCCCATTCACCTTACGGTGGTATAACTTACTTAATCAACTCGTTTCATTTATCCAATTCCTTGTTTTTCGCGTAGTAACATAGATGCGAGCGCAAGACGGGAATCTAAACCATGGTCCACTTCCTCTGTGTTTCACATTTTCCTTGACAGTGGTTTCTCTGATGTTTTGATTCGCTTGCGCCGCATGCGCAGTTAAAATAGAGGAGCCGTAATAGTCTTAATAAATTTATGTTGGCGAGCTTTTATCGTACGAAAAGAAATCTTTGATTCCTTTAAAGATTAACATGCACTGAATCCGAACATCCCTTTCCTATCAATTTTTTGAATGATTTGGGATTACATAATCCATTCAGAGAATTCAGAAGTATTAAGGCATTCGAAGTATTTATACTTCCACTTTGTCATGATAAAACTGAACTATATGTGAACAAATAGTCGCAACTTGATCGTAAAAAATGGATGTCAATTAGCAACAATCAATATAAGCACTGGTGTTGCTTAACGTTAAGTATAAATTTGGAAATATGGAGGATCGTTTGAGAGTTTTCGCAGCTCAGGGGACTTCAAAAAAGTTTCGCAAGTTCTGAGGAGTTTTTTGAGGAGAGAGAAAGGGGCGATTGAACGTATACTCCCATTCACATCTCTCCATATCTCACATTTGTCTGGATCAATGTAAGTATCTGGGCAACTGTGCACCTACCCCTCCACTGGTCAGTCCAACATTAACGCTAACTTTTTAACTTATTAAAACTTGTTGGGTTGGGGGAGGGGTAGGTGCACAGTTGTCCAGATACTTGCACTGATCCGGTACCCTAGCAATATAATACACGAACGACTCATTAATGTAACTGACTATCCTTATTTTAATGATAACTGTCTGTGCTTTTAACTCCAAGCTAACGTTTTCCCCTGTACTTAACAGCTTTGATCTCATCCTCGGTCAGTGCTTTGCTGTAGATTTGTACCCTGGCCATTCTTCCTCTAAAGTACCTACTATCGCCGCTTTTGACTCCTAATCTGACATCATACTGGGTGGCTAAGGTGAAAACGCCCACATTCAGCTGCTCAACTACATTGCCATCGATCCACAATCTTGCGATCCCGGTATTGTATTCATAAGACGTGCCAACGTAATGCCACTCATTTAGGTTCATAGATTCGGAGCTCACTACAGCATTCGCAAAGTAACCGCTTCTTCCAACGAAGCGGGCAAGTAGATTGTTAGGATTGATAAGAAATAAATGCACGGCCCAATCTCCGTTTGGTCTGTAAAGAAAAAGAGGACCTTCGCTCCCCTCCGTGTATAACCACATTAATATTGTAATTGATCGCTCTGTATCGAGTCCTCCATTGTTTGGGAGAGTAATGTAACTTGAGGATGTCCCCTGAATCTGATAGGAACCTCCAGCGTTGCCATCTGGGCCTAGTGCTAAAAGCACGCTAGATGGTATTCCATCAGCTTGATTGCCCGTCATGTCCCTCGCATTGTATGCGGTATTAAGTGGATACAGAGCGACTGGATCTTGAACATCTAGGCAGAGATAAGGATCGCCACGAAGTAGCTTTGAGACTTAAACAGGACAACACAATCTGCCTACTCTGCAAAGCGTCTCAACCTTACCTTCTCCCCACCCCACTACTCCCACTTGTCGCTTAATTCTTCATAATGCTTTCGCAGGTGGTATGGCCTAATCTTGTTCTCAGAGTCCGCGTATCCTTGACCAGCGGTTGTCTTTATCGACCACTGGTCGAGGGAGACGCAGGCTTTGGGGACAAGATTTAATGTGATCATGTCACTAGGATCTGGGTAGCAATGGAATAGCAAGTGTTGAATACATAGCGCACCACTTAGCAAGTTGTACTCATCCTGAAAATCTTGAATACTTTGAAAAGCTAACTAGCGGGTAGGTGATGCATCTTGGTTTAACCCTTTTTAGTATAAATGCTCAGGTGATTATACAAAATCGCGCGCTCTGATTGGTTCGCTATCTCGGATTATCAGCCGATAGTCACCTCGACGAACAAAATGGTCTCCAGTCGTTCGCGCGCTTTTGATGAAATAAAGTTTTTTCGTGTTGTACAATGCTTTTTCTTTTCTTTTTTTGAAATAATCACCAGTGTATTTACACTAAAACAATTATTCGCCTCAGGCTCAGTGATTATCGGTGAATATTCACGTCGACTTTGTCTCGGTGAATATTCACCGATAATCACTTCGCCTTCGGCGAATAATTGTTAAATAGCGAAAAGTCCGGATTCGCCATCTAGAACGCCATATTGGCTTCTTTGTTTCGCGCAACTCAGAATTAACCAGGATTTTTGGTGACAGAATTATCATCTACTGCCAGGTAAAAAGGCTAACTCTTTAGGCTCATCTCGGTGTAAAAACCTGTCACGTTCACGAGTGACGTAGAACAAAGAAAACAAAGGAGACAAAACAATAGAGATCAGGAAAATAAGCGTGAAAGAACAAGGAAAAACTTCACAGGTTCTTACACTGAGGTAAACCCACTCCTTAACTATCTTCTGGTTTAAATTTTGCACCAATTAGAATAGGCGTGTCCTAAACCTCAACAAACCTATTATCTCGCATTGACTTCCGGTGACAAGCGGAAAGCAGCTGCAATCAAACGCATTGACTCCATCGACGCATGTGCCACCATTCAAACAAGGAGAACTCCAGCACTCGTCGATATCTAGAAGAAAACATAAAGCATTGATTCACTTATTTATACCAGCCATCTATCTCTTTGAAAACGCGAATTGTAGATAAAGTAATATGAGTTTTATCCATGAATTAGTCTGACTGAAATTCGAGGAATCGAAAGGTTGCAGGAATTTTTAGCCGATGTTTTGCAATTCTACAATAAAACGGATTTTCACACAGAAGGTCTGACACTGACGCGAAAATTCGGACCTAACCTTTGAGACATAAACGCGTTACGGAAGTTTGTCCCGAACCAGACATCCAAATACTTTCTCTTGGGCACAAAATTTTGTAATAGGCAGCCGAAATTTTGCTCCAAATGTCGAAACCCATTTTCTTTATTCTTATTTCTTTATTTCTTTTTTTTTCGGAAGATTTGCCTTAAATGAAGCAAAAGGTATTGTTAAAATCTGGTAACTTTTCGTTATGTTTCGTCGAATTTCATTCTTCTCTCAATACTGTACTCAATTGGAATACTGGTAGCGATTCTAGAGGGATGTGGCTCAATTTGTGACCACAGGGAGCGATTGCGGGAATCAAATTGACCAAAGTAATTAATCTGGACATCTCTTCCCATTTGCATTTTATTCCTTCTTCTTCTTAACATCTTCCGGGATAGACAAAGATTACAAACGTTGTTATATTTTAAGGTCACTATCTCAATTCTGATTGGCTAAGGATCAAGCTAATTCTTACTGACGCTGTTTCGTTGCGTCATACATGTAGACAATTGTTTTGACATATGTAGAAGTGACGTCATACGTACAGACCATAGTTTTCTCACATCTACAAGGGACATCACGCATACGACCAAAACCTAAGAAATTGCTTACAATTTCAACGAGTTGTACAGTGGCCTGTAGAGATTATCATAATGCTATAGCCCATAAAATTTTATTTGCTTGGAATTACCGATTTCACATTTGCCTCCGCTGTATCCTGGGGAACACACGCACTTGTAAGAGTCCGCTTCATACATCGCCAAACATGTTCCACCGTTCATGCAAGGATCCTTGGAACATGGACTCTAATAACCAAACAAAAACTTTAGTAGTCACTCCATTCCTAGTTCCTTTTGGAACCGTTAACCAACAAGCTCGAGGCAGGAGGCCCCTAGGCCTGCTTAAAAATGTAATGAGCCTTTGGACACAAGGAATGTTCTTACATGAAATAAATAAAAAAACTGATCAGGGCAACAAAGGGTGATTTCGTTGAGGATGTGCAATTTGACTGCTGGAAATCGCCATATCAAGTCTTTGGTGCTGTAAATTTCAGTCTAGTTCCAACAGAAACAGCTGAAAAGTCCGGCTGAGAATGCCACAATAACATTTATAATCTCTCAAGAAAACAAAAGTAAAGAAAGATCCTGCGGTGGTAGCCTGAATTGAAATGTAAGTGGACGGATATTTTGTAATCTAGCCCTTCAGTGTTTATGATGGACCATTTTATTTTTGAGGGATAGGGGGGGGGGGGGGGAGGTTGGGCAGTTTTGGCTGTGCAAGAATATTTTTTAGCACCTTTAAAACATACAAATGTCCGTCTTTTTTCCCTTGGCCCACTGTGCATGAATCGTTTTTCTACACTTTTGCTGTGCAAGAATTGTTTTTGGTAATTTCCCAACCCCACACCACAACTCAAAAATAAAATAGTCCACCCTTATTAACACGGAACGACATTAAATCTTGCACGTGGTTCCAACGGGGACTTGAGCCAATGAAATCGCACATACCAACCATACTAAAAAAAAAACACTTTTCACCAGCTTTCAAGTTGATAATCAAGTTGATACCGATAATTTTAGCTGCAATTTGGCGAAAACTGCATGGTCACATTGTGGTAAACTAACATAACTTAACATTTTACACGAAAATTCTGTTCTTAAAGTTTTTGGAAATGGTGTTAGATTGATTATTCGGCTCATCTCCGCTGTAATATAATTTATTCACACAACTTACGCAAAACAAAGGGCATAAATTATTCTTAACACTAACCCTAACTCTAACTAACAAAGAAACTGAATAAATTATATTACACCGGGCATGAATCGATTATTTGGTCTCACCTGCAGACTACTTTGAATTGAAAGTAAGAATCATAAGTCATCTTTCCATGAATGTCAATGGAAGACTGGCCAGTTTAAAGACATTTTTAATTCTTTTTAGGGAGTTCTACGAAGCTAATTTATCGAGATCTTGCTTTCTTACTGTGATTTGGCAAGACCTTTAGCGAATTGCTGCGTCATTTCAGTAGGGCATACTGTATTACGTTAAGTGGACTGGACTTGTAAAACGAGGACTTGTAAAACGTGGACTTATAAAACAAAGACTTGTAAAACGTGGACTTGTAAAACGCGTACATTTAGCTTTATACAATTTTTATCTACTCCGGGGCATCTAGTTTTGAAGACAGAAAAAAACAAGGTCTTGAACTTTTTGCTGGAAAGGGAATTGTTCCTTTATCAGAATGTTTATAAACGTATTGAGGGGAACAAGCTTATTATTGGACATCCTAAAATAAAACAATTATTATCATTGTTATTATCATTATTATTATTATTATTATTATTATTATTCAACTGGCTGCTAAAGATTAGATGAAACAAAATTACGATTATGAACTGGTGATACAAAATTTATTTCGCGGCCAAAACTTTTTGAATTGTTAGTAACTGGCGCATATAAAACCTTCTGTGGCTAGAAGGTCAAACAGGGAGGATTGTTACCCTCGCTAAACCTTCGGAATAAAACAGCATAAAAATAAATGAACATAATTTTTAAAGATAAATTAGTTTTTTGTAAAAGTCTGTTACCGTTCATTCAGTTTTATCCGATTTAAATACGCGGTAAAAATCTAAAAAAAGAAAAAAATGAAGTCCTCTTTTTACAAGTCCTCGTTTTACCAGTCCAATCCAGTCCTGGAAATACAGTATGCCGTCATGTAGTGCATTATGTAATACATGCATTATGTAGGAGAAACAATGTGTTCAAAAGTGAGAAACGAACGGACGACACCTTAGACCATTTATAGATAAACCCTTTCTGCGTAACTACTGCAACGAAAATTCGCAAGAGTTTTTAACATTAAATTTACTTACTTTGTGATTCGCTCAAAGTAAGGCTTATGTACCAAACCATCAAATTTACTGAATCATTTTAACTCTTGTAGCCAAACGTCCCATTCAAGTGTAGATACCGGTAATTAGTTTAAAGAAGGTAAGATCATTTCCTAATTCCAAACTTAACGGAATTTCTTGATTGTGATTGTTTTCATTTCAAAACCAAGATACGTATAATCAATTATTTACCTTTATGCTAAAGTGGTGAAATATTACACTCTCTCCAAACGTCCCGGAACTGTTGAATTTATCGCTAGATAATAGTTCACAGATAACTTTTCTGTCCTGGTCAAGCAAAACACCCAGGTTGAATGACACACACGTCACAGTCTCGAGGCACGCTTTACCACATTCTCTAAGGCCATGCACCCGGTTCCAACTAAGCGGAGTTATATTCAGAAAGGTAAACCTGTGTGCAACAAAGTTCGCATAAGCAATACCGTTTTTAAGGTCTCTTTTTACGCCGTTTCTGCCGTCAACGTAGACGTGGTTGAATACTGTGCGGATCTCGTAAATCAACAAATACAGCAACAGCGTCCATACTTTGGAACCGAAAAATCTCATTTCCATCCTGAGCAATGAAAACGAACCATGTGAGATTTTTAATGATGACGGTACTCCCACGTTTTTAATTGCTAAGTTCTTGCGTCCAGAGTAAGCGGGTATTTTTACATGAACGTGAAACGATTCCAACGCTTCAACAGTGATAGCTGGCAACGGTAACAAAGTGAATCAGTTCTGCATTAAATATTTAGGTTTATAATTATTGGTAAACCTACAACTCTGCTATTGTCAATAGCCCTAATTAGAACGGTTAGAAAACAACCCCGCTGACTTGAAGCAAGCACCGAAACGATAAATTCCTTGGTAGAAACTAGAAAAAAAAAAAAAAACAGGAAATAGACTACCGGTTCGCTCAGTTGGTGGAGCACTGGACTATCATGCGGGAGGTCGTTGGTTGGATCTTCGGCCGGAACATCACTACGGGTCTTTACATTACTGAGAAGAAAGTGTTGCCTTTACAATGATATCTGTAAATGGTTAGACTTTCTAGTCTTCTCGGATTAGGACGATAAACCGTAGGTCCCGTCTCACAACCTTGGTCGTAATACTTCGTGGGACGTTAATTAACGAAACCACACACTGTTCGCAAAGAGTAGGCCTGGGACATAGAGCCAGGTGTTGTGGTCTGGCCCTTGTAAATGTAATTTCGTGTCTTTCTGATATTGGTTGTGTTGTGGCGCATTTGATTATATACATATATATAGAATTTACGCCTTATACTGACTTGTAAATTTAATTCAACAACTACAATTTCTAGAGATCTGTTTGCCGGTATGTGCGATCGTGCTTTCCTTAAATTACAGAATACCCGTAACAAATTATGAATTATAAATTTTGTTATACCCGTAACAATTACCCTATATTTATAAGAAAACACTGATTTTACAGGGAGGTCTTAATGGTTCAGATCCATTAGTGATATAAAAGTTAAAGGTGTAGCAGCAGGGAAAGACTCTACTACCAAAGACTGGAACAGAAGTCCACCCCAATTTATATGAAACATTACATGGTACGAAAACCTGATTATCCGGGATTATGATTCGTATATCGTGACAATGTACTAAGTGCTTATTGTTTAAGGGATGCCAAGAACAAATTAGTTCTTCCACAGAGTCGAACTGATTATCAGAGAAGTTTTTCTTACAGTGGAGATCAGTTGTAGCCCGGAACAACTTACCTCAGTATACCCCTAAGGCAAGCATCTTCGCTGACTGATTTTAAATCTAAATTAAGTCGCCACAGTTTTAAGTAATATCTTAATTTTTATATATATTTTTTAGACATGGCCTCCATGAAAAGCAGTTTTATTTTTTTTAGAATTGTTATTAATAGTTCATGTATATATATATATATATATATATATAAACGTTAGATAAAGCAAGGACGGACAACTTCTGACGATAAGAAAGTTAAAAAGTTAAAAATTTAATAGAAAAAACGTTTCGGTCTTAGACCTTCGTCAGTTACAGCTATTACGACCAATGATAAACAATCACCGATTGTTTATCATTGGTTAATTTTTTCATTTTCATGTGTTACCACGCCCTGTTATGTAATCATCTTTGTTATATTATGTCATCTTTCATACTGTAAACCTATTCATCATCTATATATATATATATATATATATATATATATATATATATAGTAGGAATGAAAGAGGAACAGCGAACTTCTCACATGAGGTTTAATACTGTAGACGTTTCGCCCATTCGGGCTTCTTCAGTACAGTATGTAAGATTAAAAAGATTACAAATACTTGGAATCTTTAAATACTTGTAAAATACTTGTAATCTTTTTAATCTTACTATACTTGTAATCTTTTTAATCTTTTTAATCTTGTAATCTTTTTAATCTTTTTAAAATACTTGTAATCTTTTTAATCTTACATACTGTACTGAAGAAGCCCGAATGGGCGAAACGTCTACAGTATTAAACCTCATGTGAGAAGTTCGCTGTTCCTCTTTCATTCCTACTAAATCCACCGAGTGTAAGCGTCGCGTATCCTTTGGGATCCTTCTCACTAGCGTCATCGTTGGCAAACCTTCTTTTCTACACAACTATATATATATATATATATATATATAATAAAAAGTTATGATGCTTCGAGCCAACAGGGATGCCACACGCCAGAAGGATCCAAAAGGATTCGTAGTCCAAACCTCGAGTAATGAAATTTGTAGGCAATTGTGGAAAACGAGGACGGACAACTTCGAGCGAAAAAAAAAATATATATATATATACAGTAAAAAATCTAAAAAAAGTTTAAAAATTTAATAAAAATAGACGTTTCGGTCAATGACCTTCATCAGTTGCAGTGCAAGTGAATAAGAAATTACAATGTCCTTAAATAGGTTTACAGTATAAAAGATGACATAATATAACAAAGATGATTACATAACAGGGCGTGGTAACACATGAAAATGAAAAAATTAACCAATGATAAACAATCGGTGATTACTAAGCGAGAAACTATGACAATGCGATACAAAACTCAAGAAACGCAAACCAAATATGAATAAATAATCGGATATAATACAAATAAGATTAATGTTAAAAAACTATAACATGATTCGTCAAGTCAGCCAAAAGTGTGAAGGGACCCGCGTGTAAAATATTCACAGTATTCATAAAAGGCCATCCTAGGAAAAACTTGTAATAAAAACCCCAAACAAAGCCCTTGAAGCTATGCCGCGGCAAGGCACAACAGGCGCCCTGAACAGGGCCCTTAAACAACAATAATGTAATAAATTCCCCGATGGGGGCCCCTGAGAAAACCTTGCACTAACAAAGCTAACAAGATCCAAGGTCAGGGCCTTTGAACACCTGAACTAAGATAACCGCCAAATTAGCAAGTTATTTTTACGCTAGTTGTAGTTTATTCTTTTTTTCGAGTGGAATTCCTGACGTTTATTCAAGCCAAAAGGTGCCAGAGAGAACAACTGTGCGCTCCAATATGCCTCTTTAGTGATTAAAAGCTTTTCGATGTTACTTGTATTGTTTGCATTTATCTGCACTTGATCAATACACTGGAAAGAAAAATCGTTTAAGTCGTGCGGTGTTGAAATGAACCGCTACCTCACAACTCTTTTTCTTGGTCAGCATGGCAGACTTGTGGTTGCGAAATCTAACTCTAAAATCTGTTGTTGTAGAACCAATGTATTGTAAGTTACATTTCTTACACGAAGCCAAATAAATGACATTTTTTGAATCATAAGAAAGTTTCGATCGTATCTTATAGCTCTTGCCTGTTTGAAAACTTTGGAAAGAATTTGATTCGACAAAGTAATTGCAACAGAGATCACATCTTGTTCTTTTGCATTTAAAGCAACCCCTAACCTCAATAGCCTCTTCAACTTCAATGTTAGAGCCATAACGAGATGGCGCTAACAATTCCTTAAGGTTTTTAGATCTTCGAAAAGAGGCTATGATGGAATTTGGCGGGAAAAATTCTTTTAATTTGGGGTTGGATTCCAAAATACCTAGGTGTTTTCTGATGATGCGACCAACATCAGGTAAATTTGGATTAAATGTTGTTACAAATGGAAACAATTTCTTCTCAGCTTTGGCACGAGTTCTAAGTAAGTCAGTTCTAGATGTAGTTAAGGCTTTAGAAAATTGATCTTCCACTAGTTTTGTGGGATAACCCTGATTGACTAGATAACCCTTGTATTCAGTTGTTCTCTCGGCAAGAAATACTTGTTCAGAGCAGTTTCTCTGTAACCTAGTTGCTACGCCATAAGGGATAGCCTTGAAAACGTGTTTGGGGTGAGCACTTGATGGTGGAAGATACAAGTGGCTATCAGTTGGCTTTGAATAAACGTCTGTCTGAATGAAAACCCCGATGAGATGTAGAGTTAAATCTAGCACGTGAAGCTCGCTTTCAGAAAAAACTAATTCAAATTGAATGGTAGGATATAGAGAATTTATAAAGTCAGTAAACTCATGCAGTGCAGGGAGGCCTTGTTGCCAGAGATCAAAAACATCGTCACGGTATCGCCACCATAAGGCCGGCTTTATGGGGCCAGAAAATTTAGCTTGATAATCTATTTCCCCCATGGCAAGATCCGCGTAACTACAGGCGTTCTTTGGGCCCATGGCTGTGCCATGAGTTTGTAGGAAAAAGTTTTCCTTAAAAACCGAGTGATTGCTCTTCAAACAAATTTCTACTGCTTCTAAAATGCAATTAGTGGATGGAAGCTGGTTTTCTCTAGCATTCAGTGCCTTCTTGACTGCAGTAAGACCGAGTTGATTCAGACCGAGTTAACCAGGTAAAATTTCTATAGGTACGTTTTCTCAGATAGTCCAGTAATGGAAAAACCATATTTAAATAAAGTTATCTATCTACTTATCTATCTATCTAAGAAATGACGAGAATAAGGGGGGCGGGGGGAGGGGGAGACAAATCCGAAACCGAAATTGGACAAGTGGTGTCCAATAAAGGGGGTGGGGTGTGGCGAAATATCTCTGTGGGCACCGGCTTGGGTCATTCAAAGTCAGTCAAGTCAATTCTCACGTTGCCAGTTGCCTGCGTGCAGACGTCTCCTATTTCCTTTGTTGCACGTGGAAAAGGGACGTCCGCGTGCAACAAAGGAAATAGGAGACGTCTGCACGCAGGCACGTTGCCAGGTGAAAAGGCGTGATTAATGAGGTCTATAATTGTGTATTTCAGTCTGATGACGAGTGTCACAAGTCATGTAAATCAAGCCGTGAGTTTTTACATATTAACCTTTTCAAGGTGTTAGCGCCTTACAAGTAACGCGAACATTAACTAAATTCCATCTTGCTTCGCCTATTCTTGCTGGAGTCATTTATATTGACTCTGGTAACGAAAATGTAATGCAGTGGGACCATTGCCAAATTGCTACGAAGAAATGACGTGATAGTGTTTGTTTATGATGAATACATATCGCCACCAGTAATATTAATTATATAAGTCAAAACTCCGATCTGAATCAAAATAAGTGAAGCATCAAACACGCCGTGCAAATTGGCTCGACAATTCTATTAAGAGTTAAGTTTCTGGTGCTCTGATAAAGGGTTGGCTAACCCTAAAAATTAACCGGGCGCCTCTCCTTAAATACTAAGGAGCAAGACCAAGAGGTGGGCAAAAATCGCCCTATGTAAGGAATCAGGAATATCCGGAATCCAGGCCTTTGGAATCCGGAATCCAGCCTTTGGAATCCGGAATCTAGCCTCTGGAATCCGGAATCCATAGGCATGGAATCCGGAATCCAGTCATGGAATCCGGAATCCACGATGTGGAATCCGGAATCCAAGATCCTCTTGGATTCCTTTATATGGGGCGACAAAAAGCGGTGGATCAAATGCAGGAAACGCCGTTAGATTAAGAACTGTTTTAAAATTTAATCAAATAAAAATCACTAGCTTTCATTGGCGGGTTATATGCAGAGCGCGAAATTTGAATTTGTATTGCCTATAACTAAGCACTAAGCGCATTTTCAATTTCTTTTACATTATCAAGCTATTTGCAATGTACAACTCTTCTTCTAAGCCGATGATAAATCATTTTCTATATGGGGAAGACAGTCATTTTACAACCTCGTTCGACAACAATAGCGCAAAGAGTAAGGCGATATCCTGCGGTTGCCATTTTCTATTGTTTTCTGTCACGTATCCAGTGACAAGTTTCCCGCCTTTGAAGTTTTTGTGAAATCTCTGCCTGCCAGCAACACGAACAATTCAAAGATAAAACAAATAAGAAGGTAAATAACGTAACTAATGCCCCTCTCCATCCTATTGAGTAGTCAGAATGTTACTCAAGCATCAGTTATTTCCCGCTCAAACACGTCCATGACGGGCAACGGATTATAGCCGTCGACCTTTTCCAGTTGTACTTCACGGCTCGCGATAGACTCGAAAGTTTTCAACAAAAATAACAAATCCTCCGCTCTTAACAGCAGTCCAAGTGCTTCGATGGTAGCAATATCAGGGCAAGAGCATAGGCAAGCGACGGCCAAAATCGTGAAATGACTATTGCTGGAAATGGCGGTAAGATTTCCGCACAGGTCCTTACTTCATTAGGGACGGACCATAAAAAAAGTGATAAGGGGTGGGGAATTTTCAGCTTGCACGAATTTTTTTTTCGCTCACTGCTTGTGCAGGAATTTTTTTTTTTCAGGTGAAGCCCTCTGCACGAATTTTTTTACTACATGTGAAAAAGTAACAATTGGACCTTCCTTCTGTCTGGATTTTTTTTTTTACCTTCTTTTTTGCATGAATTTTTTTTCTTGGCATTTTCCCTTGCATGAATTTTTTTTTGGTTTCCCCCCACCCCCCCCCCCCCCATCACTTTTCTAATGGCCCGTCCCTTATGCATGCTGTAGTTGAATTGTCTTGGGAAGTGCGCGTGCAAACATTTCTGAGAACGAAACCGTACGGCTACAGCATGCATAATGAAGTAGGGACCTGTGAGGAAATCTTACCGAAATGGCTGCGCGCTGTAGGTAGTGAAGACTTTCCCTGGCTCGAAAAATGGTGACTTGCGTGACGTTGGGGTAGTTAGAAATATCCAGCGTTTCTAAGCTTATCGCAGTTTTCATCATTTGAAGAAAATGGCGGCTGCTTACTTGTGTTGAGGCCAAATTTAGGCTTGTTAGGTATCGGAAGATTCTTCCTGGTAATCTACCACTTCCAGAAAGATCAAGTTCTTCCCATTCTCGATCCACCAGCCGAGACCCCTTGATAATGGATCACCACGCAAAACAAGCTCCAGCTGCTCTGGCCAGGTCATTCAGGTTCATAAAGGGAAAAATATATTGCACATTTATCACGGATTATTCGTCACATTTAACTTGTACATGGTTCATACAGACCTGAGATCTTTCTTTTCAAGTACTTTTCAAGGACTTTTCAAAGACAAATCATATTTTTTCAAGGACCTATTTTCCACTCAATTTGACTCCATGACACCGAAAAACTTACAAGACCGATTATTATTGTAGGGGGGTACAGGTTATTACAATGTCTTATCCCTGAAAGGCACGGTTCCTAAGGTACATCAAATAACAGCAATGAACTACACCAGACTTAAAACAGTTTCACGCGATGCTTCACGCACAAAATTGCGTCTTGCTGAGCTTTCAAAGTTTTCTGTGCGCAAGACAAAGTTGCGTTAATAAAGTTTTATTTATTCAAGGACCTTTCGATAAGATTCAAGGACTTCTGGAGAAAATTCAAGGACTTTTCAAGGACTTGAGCAAATTTTTCAATTTTCAAGGACTTTTCAAGGGGTTGATGCTTTTTCAAGGACTATTCAAGGCCCGTACGTGCGAACCATGTTGTATCACTGAGCAAAAATCAACGTTTTATTTCCAGCTTATCGCACTTGGCTTCCAGGTGAATGCCATTTCGGCAAGATGTACAGATCTTTCGCTTTCTACCTTTGTGGTGACCGTCTTTATCTACTTCACAGAACTTTATCTCGACTGCTGTGGCGATCCTCAGATCGGCAACATCTGAGTGCCTCCAATGGCAGTGACAAGGACAACAACACGAAGCCTTTGGAGGCATTCCTCGACTTAAAAACGCAAATCCCCTCCAGGGATATAACGAAACCTACCCTAACTAGTTTCTATACGATTTAGAAAGAAAACTTTTATAAATGGGCAAACTTTTTAGGTTTTAAAAAACGTACTGACAACTTTTCCACGACAATGCGGTCCAATATGGCGGCTGACGTTGTAAACCTCGTGCGTTCGATTTGAAACAGTTCCCCATATGTCATGGCAACAAGACTCGGTACAGACAAAAGCGACGATGCTGGGACTGAACTTAGCGCTAAAAATAGTTAAAAAAGACAATTTTTGACCATTTTTAGCCTAATTTTTACACTACAGCCAATCAAAGACCAGGATTTTAATTGATATGAATCATTAATTGGTGACACCTTACCACGTGCCGTGCATTTCAGATGCCTACCTCTTGCGTGGATCATTACTTAAACAGAACGATACGTTCTTTGTGCTACATCGAACTGTATGAAGTGTGTCACCCGCCAGTTCGAATAGACCTTAAAATATCTAATAGAACTTATGGCACAAACATAACCAGTTTTTGTCGAAAGAAAGATCAGGATTGATAACGCGAGTGAAGGGACCAAATCCCTTCCTTGGCGCCATACTCTATCACGGTAAACTGTCTGTCAACCTGCGAAGTTGAGCGGCTTGTACTAAAAGCAGGAACGCCAGAATGCCGGAACGCCGGAATACTAAATCCAGGAACACCGGAATACTAACACCCGGGACGCTAAATTACTAAAACCCGGAACGCATAAAACTTTCAAAAAGTTGAATTACTAAAGCCCGGAACGCCCAAAATCCCTGTACTCTAACTCTTAAAACCTGAACACACAGGAGGTCACCAAAAAAATGTTTCAAGCAGATGAAACCTCAAAAAAACCCTTGTCGTATCCGTGATTGGTATTATATGTAAACTTTTATTGGCAGTTACCCTTATTTGAAAGGATCATGAAGTATGAACTTATATTTTGCAGTTATCATTTATTTTTCGGTGGTAAAAATTCTGGCAATATTTTCCCGCCAAAGATATAATTATGATAATGTATTTTGTGTCATGCTCAGTGTAAGATACACTCGAGCGAGATGGAGGATGCTTCGTCAAGGTAAGGCTTCTTTGATTTGGCTTGTTTCTTTTCGTTTTAGATATAGAAAGTATTATAGACCAGCTAATTAATCATCATTTTATATTTATATTCAGTCCCAAAATCCCGGAGAAAAAAAAGGTAAGAGATTGCGTCTTTATTTTTAGAACACTTAATCCCATTCACCAAGTGTAGCCCCATTGGAGACGAATTAACAAAACTTCAATGAATGTCGGTCAGCTTGGCCGCCACAATTGTGGATACTGATATGCCAAGGATGCCGAACATCAGTTCGTGGACAAGGAGGGAAGATCGAGGAACCACCCTTCGACTTCTGTGTGGCGAGGATGGAGCGAAGGCCTTATTCAACACCGGAGGGTAACTTGAGGCTGCCAGCACGTCCAAGTAATTCCCATTACCATTTACGCATTCGCTGCATAAGAGCTGCAGAGCCTTCATTTGTAGGAAAGGCATTGATAGTACCAGAGGAAGTAAAGTCTTGCCTTTTGGATGTCCATCAGATGTATCTTGCCAATGAGTTTGGTATCCTATTGTAATGAACATCCAACTAAAAACAGAAATAATGTTGTCTTAAAGGATGAAGTCTGTTGTACGGTAACTCCCCTTTTTGGATAACAGGATGTGGTGGTCAATTTAAAAGAAATCATCAATGAGCACATGTACTAGTCTGTAAACTTGTGTTAAGGTGTTCAAGAATGCTGGGCACCGAACTCAAAGATTCTTTTTTAATATATGTTTTCAGTGAATGATTGAAGTTTCCAATTTTGTTTGTGGCAAAAAGAGAGCAACTCGGCAGGATAATCTGTGTTTTTTTCAAAATTGCTATGTTTTCTTGCTTGTAGAGCAATGTCCCCACCCGTTTTGCCCTGAAAGAAAATTGACAACCGCTGATATTGGAGAAGATCCGTTGCTGCTGTAATTTTTTTATCTAATCAACCCCCAACTTTACCATTGCAAATTTGATCTTGCAAATATATTTTGAACGTCAAACTTGGGAAGTAAAAATGATCATTATTTGCTCGCTCCTCGCCACTGATTTACGATAAAGAACAGAATGCATTAAGCAGTGAAATCTGTGAACACGGCACATGGCTGGGTGTCCCTGCATCAATTATAGCCATTTGAAGCACTAAGATGCATTTGTGTTAAGGATTGCGTTATTTCATATGAAATCAAAGGTCTTATTGAGCTTAAGCAATATTTCCTGAAAATGTCTCGCAGGTTTGTGAAAGCGTGTTATATAAGACATTCCCCAGACACGGTGTTGAGTATTAAGGATGTGGGCTGTTCATAGTTCTTGTTTCTGTTAACAGTTTTCCAAATTTGTTGCGTTCTTTACATAGTCAGTATAGTCATGGTCTCAGCCACGCTGTACATTCAAGTAAGGTTATATTTATTCATAACACTATGTTCATAATTGGCCTTTCGTCAGACATCGTGGTTTGGACCTTGTTTTAAGACTTGAAATAAGGTAACGATAACTTGTTTTATACTTTGTGTTAATTAATATAAAATGAATTCTTCCTTTATACTACGTTTCAAACTAGTTATTTTTGCCATCTCAATAAATAAATGGTTTGGAGTTTGCAGTATACAGGTAAAATTCTCTGTTGTCTGTATTTGAAACAGTATTTTTGCCAAATATGACATGCAATTACAACTTGTTTATAAGTGTCAACGAAAATATCTTACCTCGGTAGCTATTCTTTAAGCAGATGAGAATCATTCTCAACTTGATAAGCACAAGATTTCATGGTAATGTAATTTCGTAGAAATGTCCGCCATTTTGCATTCACCCGATTCACCCATGATGAAGCTTACGACCGCTGACCAACATGTTGCGAAATGCCCGACTCTACTAGCCTTGACCAGCCTTTTGTTCCTTCAGTCTGGGGCCGGTTGTTCGAAGGCCGATTAGCGCTAATCCAAGGTTAAATTTTAATCCGGGTTTCTTTTCCTCTTGTTAAAAAGCATTTTCTCCGATAACTTTATCTATTTTATTCAGAGTATACAATCATCAAATTGTATTCAAAAAGAATTATACTGAATTTGCTTTTTAAGCTCTCATATCTGCATTTACATTTCTCACTAACCCTGGGTTACCTTAACCCTGCTTCGAACAACCCGGCCCTGGGCAATAAGTGCTAATTTTGGCAAATCTTCGTTGCAACACTCGAAGAGTCTCGGAATTATTTCATCCAATCAAAGACTAGCTCTAGCGCTTTCCAGTTCTCCGATAGCAATCGCGGGAGTAAATACGTCCTGTTTCTTTGCAACTTCCGGCACGAACATCACTGCCTTAGTCACTTCGCGCCATCAGTTCCCCCGACTGCCTTTGTGACCGAATTCTTTGTATCCATGCAGGTTTTATTATGCTTAAGTTCCGGGATTTTGTGTGTATTTAGTTGGAGCATTCCGGAATACAGGGATTTTGGGCGTTCCGGGCTTTAGTAATTCAACTTTTCGAAAGTTTTATGCGTTCCGGGTTTTAGTAATTTAGCGTTCCGGGTTTTAATATTCCGGTGTTCTTGGATTTAGTGTTCCGGCATTCTGGTATTCCGGCGTTCCACCGTTCCTCCTTTTAGTATAAGCCAAGTTGAGCCATGTCACGAGGTGAAATACAAAACCAGTTTCGCTATAACGGGAAACTATGCTTAGTTTAAATAAGACTAGAAATACGACTCCCGCAAAAAACCTCGCGAAGCTAGTTTTTGAAGAAGTCACAATACTTTTATATTTCATTTTTTTATATATTTTCTATTTTATTTTTTATATCAGCGTAATCCCCATTATTTTATTTCTTATGCTGTGTTTGGTACACAATTAGTGACACCTGTTGCAAATTACATGGTCAGTATACCACTCAACACAGTGCTTAAAAATGGACCTTCATTTAGCTCTTTCACTGCCACTGAGATTGCACCCAAGGGAATAGAAGTAAAATTATTTATTATCTTGACAGGGAATACAGAGTTGATGAAGTATCACAATAATATTCACTTAACACAAATTGAAAATGATTGTAAATCTTTTGCAGGTGAAATCTTGAAGAGTTGATATGAATGCTTGTGTTTACCACGTGTAAAAACCTGTGTGTTCTTTCCTTAGTTTTATTTTCTTAGTCTCTACTGCTTTGTCTTCTTTGTTGTACATCACTTTTAAACACAATATGTTGTTACACTGAGGATGAGTTGAATGCTCCAATTATTTTTTGTTTATGTTTTTTGGTTATAATTGCATGAGATTCATTGTAAGAAGAATCTTCTGATTAGATATTTTATTGTCTACTGCAGTCATTATTTCATTCCCAGGTAACCACAATTGAGACCATTATGAACAGTGCATGTTTTAATTTGTGTACTCTTTTCAGTTGCAATGGTACTCCCAGTGGTAGATAGAAAAATTCCTCTTCCCTCAAAAGAGATGCCATATCAACAGAAGTGTGAGATACAATGTCATTACATAAAAAAAATTGGGGGTAAAACAATTGGATTCTACAAAAACTTTGAATAAAGGTTTGGCAATAGCTTGCCGACTGTATAGTATGTGGTTGTGCTATTTTCAGGTCATATCATAAAAACAATACATGTAAGAAAGAGTTATTGAAATCTTAATATGTTAAAAAAGATTGCTGCACTACGTATTCCTGTAAAAAAATAATGTGAAATCAACATCAATCAGTCAAAAGTATATACCACATGAAAGTTTAATTGTGCTGTTACAGAAACAGGCAAAATATCCATACCCAACAACAGATTATATTATTTTGAATATATGAAAATTTCTATTATAAAAACTGCAGAAGAAAGATTTAATATAAGGATGGTATTTCATCGAAAAAGTAATGGTGGCCAGAGGTATTGAACTGTAACCAATGACATATAGTAGTGAGAAGAACTATCATTATATTATTATCATCATTATTATCATTACTATTATGATTACTGGTATTGATATTATTGTTATTGTTATATTTTTTTATGTTAAATATAATATATTGTTATGGGGTGGGATGCATGTCCTAATCTTGGTAAATGTATTGTTACTCTACTACTGCAAGCAATACAAAAATCTTCTTCATAGGCTTTCCATCAGAGGTGGTAGTAATCAAAACAGCTCCAAACAATAACATTTATTCTTAAAGGCTTAGAATCTAGTCCAGTCATTTGTCTATAAAGTTTGTGTGGAAAATCATTATTGAAAGCAAAGGGCATTTAGGAAACTTGAAACACTTGTTACTACATACAGCACACTTGCAATGAATATATGAGAAAGATCATAAACATTTTGGCATTACAAAATTTATTTTCTTCTTTATAAAGTTTTTCCAATATAGAAGGTTAATTGCATGTTGCGTTTGTTATGAAATATTGATATTTGACATGATAAAAATAAAGTAAACAGCAGAAAGTAACAAAGTTAATATGCTATGTCTAACTTTGCAAATTAAGGCTTGAACTAGACGCTCCACGTAGCGTTAACTCGGGCTTGCTTGGTTCGTGTATTGTGAAGCTTCTGTGCTTTTAGTTTACTGCTAAACTTGGTTTTTGAAAGTGCAAAATTGGAGTGAACCGACGTACTTATTCAAGATACGGAACGCCACGCCGCGCGCAAAACGCCGCAGAATGCTCGAAATTGGCACCACAGGCAGCCCAAGCTGTTTATCTGTTGGTTTATAAGCTGCGATACAAGCAAATTGATAGTCACTACTAAAATATGATCTTACTCAATAGAAGTTATGGAATCATTAGCAATTGTGCGTTACAAAATTGTTTAAATCGTAAATAATTTGAATATATCTGTACTCTCATCATCTAGATCATCAAGTTCTTGTTTTGTTTTTGTAACCCGTACTCGTTTATCTGCTAAGTCAGTGCTAACAAATACTGTTGCAGGGAAAATCTTTCTTAACCATAGTTCAGGCATGCATCTGTATACACATTCTTGTGAGCTAACCTCTCTTGTTGAAAGAAATGCAGCACCTATTTTTCTCAAGCCATCCCTTATGTTCATGTTCGTTGTTTTAGCTTCTTTGGCTGCATTCATTATTGCTTGGAAACATTCAGTTTCATCCTTTGTGAAATATGAACAGATATACGTTATGCACTTGTAATGGTCAAACACAGGCTGTAAGTCTACATTGGCTTCAAATCCCTTTATACCAGCTATGAAGTAGTTGTTTATAAAACAACTGTCAATAGGTCTTCTTAAATGTAATTCATTATTAAGTTAGAGTCTGGGGAAACAGCTAGTGCTGAGTAATACTGTTCTTCTGTTATGTTAACAGAGTTGAAAATATCTTGTTCAGTTAGAGAAGCATCATAGCTAGACTTACTTGGATTTAATACATCATCTATTTTCTGTTTTACTAAGGAAAGGACTTCCTTTCTTTTTTCCAAAATAATGGTTTTATTGTTTTCATCCAAATCTTCGGGAAGAGGTTCTGCTACTATAGTAGAATTTGTAAAAAATTGACCAAAGTTAAATCGACATTGAATGTTTTTGTATTTTCTACATGTTTTAGAATGGCTATGCTTCTGATACATTTTGACTAAGTCATGTAATTCAGTATCTTCTTCTTTACTTGGCAGGTAAGCCTGTACATGTTTATCTACATAGTCTATGTATTCTTCCTTGT
Source organism: Ricordea florida (assembly GCA_949710005.1). Classification (NCBI taxonomy): domain Eukaryota; kingdom Metazoa; phylum Cnidaria; class Anthozoa; order Corallimorpharia; family Ricordeidae; genus Ricordea; species Ricordea florida. The sequence continues at coordinate 22,889,656 of OX453278.1, read as the reverse complement.
TGTCATGGGTTAGCTTAGGGCAGTCATCACACCATATAAGGGCATGTAGGTGGGGGCTCCCTCGCATCTGAAATTCAATACGAAGAGCATAATACACTATTTTACCAACTGGTTTAGCATATGTCAGTAACACTTCAGTAAAAAATGTTTCAACTCTATACTGAAAGTGTTTTGCAACTACAACAGGATTGAGGTTAAGCACTTGACATCTTTCATTATAAGACAGTGCATCAACTTCATCATTAGTCAGATTGTTGCCTTGTATTTTTGCTAACATTTGAAATAGTTCTGGCCATCTTAGATCTGCACAAGATAATGTCATAAACCATGTTGGAATGCCAAGTTGTTTGACCATTGCAATCACTTCATACATGAATTTTTGCCAGTATGGTGGTGTTCCTGGAATTTGCCTCAGAAATAAATATGCCTGATCTTGGCAAATGAGGTTAACTAAACTCTGAGGATTAGCTTTTAATTGAGAAGCAGTGACAGATTGACCATGGACCTTCTTTAGGGCAATATTTATACTGTTTGATACTTTCTTCTGTTCAATTATGAATTGTGCAAAAAACAAGTATTCTGGGTTTGTTGCAAACCTTCCACTATAATGCAAAAGTCTAGCATTAAAATATTTCACTGGTGAAATTGTAACTTGTCGCTCTGCTGCATAATAATAATAATAATAATAATAACATATTTATGCAGGATGACCATTTCAGTTATAAAAAAAAACTGCTATCAACATGGGTCCTGCATTAAAAAAAAAAAAAAAAAAAAAAAAAAAATTATCCATATGAAAGAGATAAAAAGAGTAAAACTAGAATTCACATACAATTATTAAAAATATCTGCCCCTTTATAAAAAAACGCTCTTTTAGTCGATTCTAATTTAACCCTATCAATAACTAGTTTGTTCTTATTCCTAGTATCATAATCATGAATATCATGTCCTTTTAGTTGAAAATAATTGGAAAAATAACTTGGGGCCGTTCCTATGAGGCACTTTTCAACCAGTTTAACAATGTGGTTTTCTCTTCTTCTTGTAAGGGTGTCCCAACCATATCTGCCTTTAGGAAACAATACTGGAAATGCTAGCTCTTCACATTGTTTATCAAGCATAAATGACACAGGATGTTTGTTTTCTCCAGGAGCTATGCTATAAACTTCATTTCCTGTTGATTGCTCACTGTCATCTTCAGTAACAGGATAATTTGGTATAGTTGACTGTAAGCATGTCTGATGTACTGTGGATCTGTATTCATTTAAGGGGTCATCATTTTCTTCATCGTCACTATTTGATTTATCATCTTGTGTTGCATCACATTCTAATGCAGGATCACTAACTTCTGTTACTTTCTCTGATGTAGCTTGATGCTCTGCATAGTCACAGTCTGTATCATCTTGTAAATCAAGGAGGGTGCTATCAATATTGTTAATATTAATTACTATATCTTTGTACAATGGATTATGTACTTTGAGCCAGTTAAGAACTTGTTGCATTAACTGTGGTCGAACTGCTTGAAAGTATACATGTCCTCTAAATTGCAACTTTCTTTTAAGCTTTAGCATTATTATACCAGATCTCTCAGGTGGACGAGGGAGTATATTACATGTTTGATCATTTTCTACAGGAACATTACATATTGCACCTTTAATTTTTCTCTGTTGTCCTTTAGGCATGATGATAATCTTTTCAAATACTATTCGCTGAGCTATTAATATTTTGTTCTAATTTTTCTAATGAAGCTAGGTGCATGGGTATTTCATCAACATACATATTGTTCACTACAGCCTGACATGGCAATTGTCCTTTTATGACTTTTGAATGACAAGTGCTACATATATATTCTTTACCATCAAATGATTGTTGGGTATTGAAATATTTTTGGCAAGGGTACTTGTTGTGTATGCATCTTATCACAGACTTTTTATAAAGCATTCAATTACAGACAGTACATATGAAATAAGGGCCTTCTCTTATTTTCATCTTAAACTGTTTAATAAAAGATTCTTCATTTTTGAATCCTTTTTTTTCTTAAAAATTTCTTCTACAAACCTTTTTTTCTCAACAGGTTCCATGCTGTCATACATATGTTTTTTTCTGTGCTTTCTCGTGATACTTTTCCTTTCATTTTCAGTGATATCACAAAAACAGCAAATAAATTGTATATCATAATATATAGACTCCTGTTGCTGTTCATTTTGAATACTATTTTTAATTGCCTCCACGAGTTTATTCACACCACTGATGTGTTTTATATGTTTCATTACAGGTGCATCTCTGTCTTCGTAAGTGACAAGAGAAAACAATTGCTTTACTTTAGTATTTTGTTGATAAATACAAGCTATACAGTGACTTGAAATCCACATTAAAAATCCTGTTTTCCCATTTTGGTTCCTTAAAATCAAGGTCTCCAAAGATATCCTGCTTTCAGTTAAATCAGACAGTTGTCCCCGATATACTTCTTTAAGGGTCACATTTATATTAGTGCCGAAAATAGTAACAGTTTCAGGTATTTTGAGAGATGTTAAATGATGTTCACTACCCATTGTCTTGTTAAGCTGAGATCCATTTTGAATGATTGCACCTAAAGTGTTTGAGTTCCAGTAACTGCAAGGTGAAATAATTGAGTAACATATAGAATAAAGAGCTATTGCAAAACAGTGTTTTTTGAAACAGATATGTTGATCTGATGTATTTAAGGCATCTTTTACATTGGTGTCAATTGCCATGTCATATTGGTATTTTCTAATTTTTAGACCTTTTAATTCATACACATCAGTTCCTCCATACAAGCTTTGAAAATATTGCACTAAGTTGTGTATAGATGATATATCCAATAATACACATGATCCTTGAGGATGACTTTTACCATAAATATCTCGAGCATGAGAGTCAAACACTTTAAAATGGCCATCATCAGCACAATATGTAATACCGATAGCAATACAGCCAACTGTTAAAATAAATGACCTATATTGTTGTGATATCAATGAATCAAAAGCTCTCTGCAGGCTCGTACAGTATTGATATCCCTCAATGCTAGGTTCACCATGTACATTACCTGTGTAGCTTTCAGTGTATTCCAGCTGGTAGTTTTCCTCTAATACTGTAAGCATTGTTGGTAATTCTGTTAGCAATAAAAATGATTGTCTTGCCAGTTGTGATAAACTGCTATAGAGTTGATCCCCAATATACATGATTTGTATTAAGTCATCAGAGTTGTTTATTCCTTTCACGCTGTGGTATATTAAAGCACATAAGCTCATTGCAACACACTGTTGTCCTGCATTTTGTCCAAATACAACATCATCTCCTTGACTATATGGTGCTTTTATTGTGTTATTAGGTTCAACATAGTGCGTAACAGGACCAGGGTTTTTCTCTATGTCATTAAAAAGCTTGTGTGTTGTACAATTGTCCTTATGAGTTACAGTCTTGTACTCACTATACAGGAAATTACAGGAAAAGAACCTTCGGTATTTTAGATATTTCTTTCCATGTTTATCCGCACTTGAACTGGAACGATATCTCGTTTTGAGGTCGACTTTTCTTTTTCTAAAAACTGTCTTCCTTCTCATTTTTTGTACAAACCTGACAGCTGTTTTGTGTCTACTTTTCTTTGGTTTTCCAATATTTTTAATAAGACTATAAACTTTCGATGACTTTGGTATATTTTTAATTAAACGACTCCGTACATATCTCCGTAGCTTTCTGCTTTTATGAGAGAGACGTTTTAACATATTCACCGGTGCTCGGCTTGGTGCACGATCACGTTTATTCTTGGCTTGCACTCACGTGACTTCCGGTATCACTTGTGACTTCCGTCCGCCATGCTGGTGTTTCAAATACCAATATGGCGGACGGATGCTAGTCACAAACACAATTATTCAGACGCGTTTTATTCCAGTTTCGCATCCTCAAAATGCCAATGTGCCTGATTGTGGGGTGTTCTAGAAAAACTGGTCGAGATAAGGGAATCCGATTATATAGAGTTCCGGCAGTTGTGACGAATCAGGGCCCAGAAGTAGAAGAACTCAGCATTGAGCGAAGACGACGATGGATCTCAGCAATAAGCCGCGATGACCTCACAGAGAAAATCTTAAGTAACGATAGGGTTTGTGATCAACATTTTCACTCTGGAACCGCAGCTCCTTTGTGGGATCGACACAGCATCGACTGGGTTCCATCTCTTAATTTAGGCCATGGCAAATCGGCGACGCGAAGAGAACAAACTGAAGCCCAAGAAGCTCGAGCGGAGAGGTCGAAGCAAAGGCGAAAACGACAGGCGGAACAGCAAGAACAGGAACGTTTACTAAAGCTACAGAAATTAAACGAGCCTGGAGTCCCCCTTGCCGATTTTGCTTCTGAGATTGTCGAGGCTGAAAGCTTAAATTTTTCAGAGGCAGAGCAAGTTCAAGAGGAGGCAGCAGACTTGCAGCCAGACGATCAAGAAACGTATGACTGCTCAACACAAACAGAGGCTTTTGACCATTTGTATTGGTCTGTGGCGTCTCTTTCTGTTAAGGACTGCCCACGCACTGATGCCTCTACTCAAACAGAAGAGTTTGACTACTTATTTACCCATCTATCGCCGAGCAAGCCTTTCAATCAGAATTATTTTAAGGACGACAACGCGAAAGTGTCATTCTACACAGGCCTGCCAACATACGAAGTGCTAGAAGCAACTTTTATTCATGTCTCACCTTTTGTCAAACGCCGAACACAATGTCTTACTTTATTTCAAGAGATGGTCATGGTTCTCATGAAATTGAGACTAAATGTGCCACACCAAGACTTGGCATATAGATTTGGAGTGTCCCAGTCAACAGTGTCAAGGGCATTTGCTCACTGGTTATTCATTATGGATGTGCGACTGTGCCCACTGATTAGGTGGCCTGAGAGAGAAGAGCTTTGGAAGACCATGCCTCAGTGTTTTAAGTTTTCCTTTGGTACAAAGACAACTGTCATTATTGACTGCTTTGAGGTGTTTTGTGTAAAACCAACAAACCTCCTAGCCAGAGCACAAACATTCAGCTCTTACAAACATCATAATACAGTGAAGGTCCTTATTGGCATCACCCCTCAAGGTTGCATTTCATTTGTCTCAGAAGCCTGGGGTGGACGGACGTCAGACAAATACCTTACGGAAAATTGTGGCTTGCTAGACAAGTTGCTTCCCTGAGATTTGATTATGGCAGACAGGGGGTTCACTATTCATGATGGTGTTGCCCTAAAGTACGCAGAACTTGTGATTCCAGCATTTACGAAAGGGAAAGAACAATTAGACCCTACTGATGTTGAAAAGACAAGGGGCATTGCACATGTCAGAATTCATGTTGAGCGAGTGATTGGACTTTTACGTCGAAAGTACACTATTTTAGAGAATACCTTGGCAGTTGATCTTTTGACATGTAATCCTCATGGAAATCCAGAGGTCCAAGTACCAATGATTGACCGAATTATCAGAGTTTGCTCAGGACTTGTCAACCTATGTGGCCCCATTGTTCCATTTGATTAGTTTTGTGTCCATAAAATGCATGATGGGGTATATAAGGTATGTTTCCGTGGGTATGTGCCACCCAGTTTTTTTAGTTTTTTCTTAACATCTTTTTGACTACTGGTACATGTACATGTAATTGTAAACTTTTGCACATTCGAAATACCAAACCCCATTTTACCTAAGAATCATATCTAAACCCCATTGGGTGGTGCATACCCCTTAAGTATTTTGGGGCAGTACCCAACCGCGACAAGGGGGGATGCACCATAGAACCTTGCTTTAAATGCTGTAAATGAGGCTTTAACGTAGCATAGATATGGATATCAAATTATAGTTGACTGTTTGAAGTTTTGAATTCAAATGGTTTAATTAAATTGATTGCATCACATAGTGTACATTTTGCAGGTTAAATTGTTTTCAGGTTTAATCTGTTTTCAACCTAGGTAGATCTTTTTCAACTTGAAAATAACACTATTTCAGAAAATTAAAACAGTTTCTATTTGTCCATAAGGATTACCCTCTCTGAATTCAAATTTGTTTTACATGTAAGTGATTAAATGAGGGTGGCCTTCAGCTTAAAACCGATCAACCTAAGTTGAAAACAAGTTCAACCCTTAAATGAAAATTGACCTAGTACAAATATATATCACATATACATGGATACATTGCCTGGACATATGTTAGTGATGTCAAAGGGCAACAATGTATTAGCATAAAATCCAGTAACAGAACACCTAAATGTAGTGACATGTTTCCTCTTAAGTTCCTCTTGTTACCAGTTCATTAAATGCATTTTACATACAGATTGTATCACTAAAAACAGCCAGTTCAAGTAAAGTATGGGACCAACAGACAAATGTAAGATTCTCCTGCAAGGTTGTTATTTGTAAAAACAAAGTTGTTGACATTCTTTATAACCATGCAATAAAATTCAAGTGAAATGCTCTGATTTACACCTCTCAAAGGGTGCTGAGGATCATACATGTAAGTGATCAGCATAAATTTTCTTATTTATTGCTATATATTTTCTTATTTGCAAAAAAGGTTATAAGAATTAAGGATATGATCATCCAAAATGAAATATTGTGGTGCTTTAGTAACTTCCACTCATACTGCTAGTTTAAGGTTTGGTTCCTCTTCAGTAAACTGTGCAAATCTGATAGCATTGAAATCACAACAAAAAATGTTGCAAGGAAAAATGCTAAATTAATGGAAGCTCTTTTTTGTACTACATCTTGATTTCCATCACCACAAAATAATATTCTAGTAATGTTGAGGGTTCTCAGATTTGCATTCCGGAGACAATGCAGCCTTGAATACTCGTAATGAATCCTGACACCATAAAGTTGTAGGCCTCTAAACTCTTGTATGCCTTAAACTGCTGTTTGGTGTAGAAACTAGTTTCTAAAACCAAGTAGCTTAGCAAATCCGTCGCTTCGATCGGAGGAAGGCAATCGGAGTTAAACTGCTCACCGGGAATAGTGACCGGATCCACTCCAATCTCGGCGATTTTTTCTAAATATCTTCGTTTAACGTGGTCGTCGAGTTTTTTGCAATACTCTGATAGTACTGGAATTTTGCTACAAAGCTCAGATATTGAAGGAACACGTTCGTTTTCCGAAGAATCCATTGAAATTTCGAGTAATTCAACAGCGATGGCATATAAACATATCTAAATTTCACCCGCGGTGAAACACCAGCATGGCGGATACCCAAATATGGAAACATATCTGACGTCACGTGCAAGCCAAGAATAGCCATGGCATTCACATACAACACGAGTACAATTATAATATACATACTTTGCATAACGAGATCTGAATTCCTGTACTTTTATTGAAACTATAACATCATTTTGTTCATGTACATTTGTAAAATTCATAACGTTTTCTAATATATTACAGTCAGCAAGAATATTTGTAATCATGCACACGTAGCCTGTAAACCAATATTCGCGATCGCGTGTACAATAATAATAGTGATTAAGTAAGCAATATCAAATCGTACTCTACAACTGTTGAACAAAATAAAAGTTAGCAAAAGAATTAGGATATTGAACATACAAGTTAAGCTTCGATATTTACGATTCAAGCTCCTTTGTTGACTCTCGTCTTTATCCAATATGGCGATTTGCTTGTCGTTGCTGTTAGCCTGATCTTTCAAGTTCTTGTCATGAAGATTATTGATTTTCCCAACATCTGAGGTGTTCATTTTAGAGTCATTGTTTGTTTTTAAGTCAGCAGTCATAGTTTTGTCAGTGTTCTCATAGGTTGAATTCATATATGGCTCATTTGTTATCTCGTAAGATCTTGTATGAACTTTGCTAATTTGGCTAGCTTTCAGGCTATAGAATTCGTGGATCGACCCATTCCGAAAACGCTCAACTTCTTTTGGTGTGGGCCTACCACGAATGGTGTGTGGATCTGTATGAGATATGAGCGTAAAATTCATGATTCTTTCGAAAATCTTCCTCAGAAAGCCCTGCATTGCATACCAAACTCGACTCCCGAAGACCAAACACGTCGCATAGTCGCATGCCGCATGCCGCATGCACGACTAGTCATCCCTAGTTTCCACGCTCTCCACGAGGAACGCCTGGGACCATGACCCCCCATTTGGCGACCAAACCGCTAGCATTTTTAGACTCGGGCTTTGCTTTGTAAGCAAGCCCGAGTAATTAACATTTCATTTGTGGAAAAAGGGCAGGGGTTATTTCCAGGGGGGGGGGGGGGGGGTCATTGAACTCTAAGGTAAAACTGACCCATTGTGAAAAGGCTATGAAACTTGTCTCTACGCAATATTATTGAAACCTTTCAATTAGAGAATACATACATCTATATATAGCAAAGAGAAATACTACTCAGAATTCAGTAATCACATTTGTTTTATTTTGAAATGATCGCATTGATCACTGGTAATATTGCAGAACCAGTACTTTCTAGTGACACAGGGTATATATTCTGTTGAAAATGTTTAACAGAACTGCTAGATCAAGAAAATTTACAATATTTTCACTGTTGCAATGATATCAGATCACATCGTTATACATGATTGCTATAACAACTGCAACTCTCTGTGTTGGGAATTACTTCAAAATGGAAACGCTATCGTTTTATTACGAAAAATACCTATTTACATTCTCTTGTAATCTGTTGGTCGTCTTCCGATTCCGTTTCTAGACTAATAGAATTATTTTCCAGAGACATTTCCGATCGTTGAAGTCGTTCTTACTCGGTGTCCCTTCTAAGTCGTTTTGCTAAAGTACTACGCCAATATATTTCGTTATGTAATCGTTCACTCATGTCCTGTATTTCTATCAATAACACATTCAAATTCAAAACTAACTTGATTGAATTCTTGGTCCTTTTCCTGCTGTTTCGTTTGCCTTTTTCTGGAGCGAGCAGTTGTTGTCTTGGCTGCGATGTCTGTTGTTATTCTCCCTGCTGTCGTTTCTCTATCCCTGCTTTGAGTCGTGCTTTCCTCGTGTTGATTTTCACGGTATTCGAACTTACTCGGCGACGATCTCGTGCTAATATTTCTTGAATATCTTGGAGATCACCTTGCTGGGATGTACTTCCAGGACGAGTGAAATCGGTTTCCACAAAATTTAGATTACTTTCAAAAAGGCATCACCGAATTCCCAATGGCGGAAATTCAGCAGTTCTCAAGTGCGCGCTACTATTGCCAGGTAACCTGGCCTGCGAACGGACACCTTTAAAATATGTAGAGGATATTACACGGTGGCGAGAAGATATGAATTTTATGTTCGAGTGGCAAGAACAATATCTCACGAGTGAGCGAAGCGAACGAGTGAGATATTGTTCTTGCCACGAGAACATAAAATTCATATCTTCGAGCCAACGTGTAATGTTCTTTTTATTATATGGAGACTAAATAAAAACCAATTCAACAAAAGCAAAAGGCGGGAATCGTGACGTCATTGAACGATACGACACTCACAAAGGTGACATACGGAAAATACGCAACTCGGGTCCCGGATGAAGTGGCGTACGGAATCTACGAGTGGTTTAGTTCCCAGTAAAACACTCTTCTCCATATAATAAAGATATATATTTAACTAGAAATACGACTCCCGCAAAAACCTCGCGAAGCTAGTTTTTGAAGAAGTCACAATGCCTTTAGCTATTATCCTTATCCCCATTACTATATTCGTTATGCTTTGTTTGGTACACAATTATTGACACCTTGTGCAAATGACATGATCAGTATACCGCTCAACACAGTACTTAAAAAGTTAACTTCATTTAGCTCTTTCACTGCCACTAAGAAACATTATCTGTTATCCTTACACGGAATAAAGAGTTTATGAAGTATCACAATAATATTCACTTAAAACAAATTGAAAATTATTGTAAATCTTTTGCAAGTGAAATCTTGAAGAACTGATATTAGTGCTTGTGTTTACCACAGCGTAAAAACCTGTTTTTTATTTTAGTTTTATTTTCTTAGTCTTTACTGCTTTCTCTGCATCATGTACATCATTTTTAAAAGCAATATATTCTTACACTGAGGATGAGTTGAATGCTCCAATTATTTTTTGTTTATGCTCTATTGTTATCATTGCATGAGATTCATTGTAAGAAGAATCTTCTGATTAGATATTTTATTGTCTACTGCAGTCATTATTTCATTCCTAGGTAGCCACAATTGAGAGCATTATGAATAGTGCACGTTTCAATTTGTTTACTCTCTTCAGTTGGAATGGTACTCCCAGTGGTAGATAGAAAAATTCCTCAAAAGAGATGTCATAACAACAGAAGTTAGAGATACAATGTCATTACATAAAAAAAAATTGGAGGTAAAATAATTGGATTCTACAAAAACTTTGAATAAAGGTTTGGTAATAGAGAGTGCCTACTGTATAGTATGTGGCTGTGTTTTTTTTAGGTTATCATAAAAACAATGTAAGAAAGAGTTATTGAAATCTTCATGTGTTGAAAAAAATGGCTGCACTACATACTCCTGTAAAAAAATTAATGCAAAATCAACATCAAGCAGTCAATAGTATATACCACATGAAAGTTTAATTGTGCTGTTATAGAAACAGCCAAAATATCCATACCCAACTAAAGAATAGTATATGATTTTGAATGTATGAAAATTTCAATTATAACAACTGCAGAAGAAAGATTTAATAGTATGGTATTTCATAAAAAAAGTCAAAGCAGCTGGAGGTATTGAACAGTAACCAATGACATATAGTAATGAGAAGCACTATTATTATATTATTATCAGTATCATTATTATTATTATTAATTACTGGTATCGATATTTTTATTATTATTGTTTTTTATGTTTTTATGTTTTTCTTAATGTATATTGTTATGGGATGGAATGTATGTCCTTATCTGGGTAAAAGTATTGTTCCCCTACTACTACAAGCAATACAAAACTCTTCTTGATAGGCTTTCCATCAGAGGTGGTGGTAATCAAAACAGCTCTAAAGAATGTCATTTCTTCTTTAAGGCTTAGAATCTAGTGCAGTCATTTGTCCATAAAGTTAGTATGGAAAATCATGATTGAAAGCATTGGGCATTTATGAAACTTGAAACAATTGTCCATATACAGCACACTTGCAATGAATATATGAGAAAGATGATAAAAGGTTTGGCATTACATACTTTAGTTTCTTCTTTATGGTTTTTCCATTGTACAAGGTGAACTGTATGTTGTGGTTGTTATTAAATATTGGTATTTGATATTATAAAAATGAACAGCAGTAAGTAACAAAGTTAATATGTTATGTATAATTTTGCAAATTAGGGCTTAAATTAACTTTTCATTTGTGGGAAAAGGGCAGGGGTCCTAGATAGCAATTTTATCAAGGGCTCATAGAACTCTAAGGTAGAACTGACCTATTGTAAAAAGGCTATGAAACTTGTCTGTCCCCACGCACTATTACTGAAACCTTTCAATCAGAGAATACAGTACTTAGTGACGCTGGGTATCTATTCTGTTGAATATGCTTAACATAACTGCTAGATCAAGATGATTTACAATATTTTCACTGTTGCAATGATATCAGATCACATAGTTATAAATGATTGCTATCACGACTGCAACTCTCTGTGTTGGGAATTTCTTCGCCAGTATATGTGTACAGCGACTTGTCCCAAACTGTACTACTCACATTTCTTTACTGTACTTATTCCCATAGCCCACTCACGTAGGAATGTTTACCGTGTGCGTGCACATGCCGGTATGCCGTGTACTGATTGGTCTAAACTCCACGCGTGTATTTTTCCCATGGTTTTGGTTTGAGTGAGTTAATAAAGCGTTGTTCTGGTCGAGTTGCACCCATCGTGGTTTTGTGCTTATATTTTCTTAAACTTTGGCGCTTCAAAATGGAAAGGCTATCGTTTTATTACGAAAAATACCTTCATACATTCTCTTGTAATCTGTTGGTAGTCTTCCGATTCCGTTTTTAGAATAATAGAATTATTTTCCAGAGACATCTCTAATCGTTGAAGTCGTTCCTTAACTCGGTTTCCCTTCTAAGTCGTTTTGCTAAATTTAGTTCGCCAGTATATTTCGTTATGTAATCGTTCGCTCATGTCCTGTATTTCTATCAATAACACATTCAATTTCAAAATTAACCTGGTTGAATTCCTGGTCCTTTTCCCTGCTGTTTCGTTTGCCTTTTTCTGGAGCGAGCAGTTGTTGTCTTTGCTGGGATGTCTGTTGTTATTCTCCCTGCCGTCGTATCTCTATCCCTGCTTTGAGTCGTGCTTTCCTTGTGTTGTTTTTCACGATATTCGAATTTAGAAACGATTCTTTCAATAATTTTTACTCGGCGACGATCTCGTGCTACTCTTTCTTGAATATCTCGGAGATCATCTTGCTGGGATGTACTTCCAGGACGAGTGAAATCGGTTCCCACAAAATTTGCATTACTTTCAAAAAGGCATCACCGAATTCGCAATGGCGGAAAGTCAGCAGTTCTCAAGTGCGCTACTATTGCCAGGTAACCTGGGGCGTTTTCCATTTACCGAAAAATTCCGGAAATTTCATTGGGAAATTTCCATCGGTGAGGAACGTGTTCCATTTGACACAAGTTCCATTCATTCCCATGGGACTGTAGAAGAATCTGTCATTTCTCTTTACCGAAGATGTGGTCGTGAAGAATCACCGGCGTGAAAGGTCTGGAACTGGTGAAACCTCATGAAACTCGTAAATGGAACACGCATTTTCCATCGGAAGGTTTCCAACGGGAAAACGGGACTACCTTTTCAGACGCTCCATTTATTCCGGAAATTTTCCAGTGGAACGTACCAAAAAAGTGCGTTCCATTTACATCCCAACCGGAATTTCCGGAATCTCTTGCTAAATGGAAAACGCCCCTGGCCTGCGAACGGACACCTTTAAAATATAGATATATATATATATATAAATATACCGTGAATATTTTACATGCGGGTCCCTTCACACTTTTGGCTGACTTGACGAATCATGTTATAGTTTTTTAACATTAATCTTTTTGTATTATATCCGATTATTTATTCATATTTGGTTTGCGTTTCTTGAGTTTTGTATCGCATTGTCATAGTTTCTCGCTTAGTAATCACCGATTGTTTATCATTGGTTAATTTTTTCATTTTCATGTGTTACCACGCCCTGTTATGTAATCATCTTTGTTATATTATGTCATCTTTTATACTGTAAACCTATTTAAGGACATTGTAATTTCTTATTCACTTGCACTGCAACTGATGAAGGTCATTGACCGAAACGTCTATTTTTATTAAATTTTTAAACTTTTTTTAGATTTTTTACTGTATATATATATATATTTTTTTTTTTCGCTCGAAGTTGTCCGTCCTCGTTTTCCACAATTGCCTACAAATTTCATTACTCGAGGTTTGGACTACGAATCCTTTTGGATCCTTCTGGCGTGTGGCATCCCTGTTGGCTCGAAGCATCATAACTTTTTATATATAAATATACATATATAAAAATAGGCACGCGAAGCATGCATGTGGCTACTGTTTTGGTTGGGGTTGTTTTGTTTTGCTATTACTTGATTTGAAGCAAAGTTGGATTTGATACAAGTCCTTCGCCTCTGATAGAAAATCAAGTGCAGATTCGCAAAATCAGTTCACGTGAAAAGATATCAGTACGTAATTATTCAATAACGTATAACAAGAGCAGTCAAGCAGCATTGTATTACTGTGGTCCCAGCAACGTCCAGAATGAGAATTGCAATTGCAATCCTAGGACAGACCCAATAATGACCTTACCATAGGACTCGCATTGGGGTTCTGCGATGCGTGCCACGTCATCAACTACATTAATTACTGTGTAGTTTGTAGTTGTAAATATTTCTCATCACTGAAACTATGAACACTTACACCTTCAATGACATAACATTTATCTGCTTCGAGACAAACTTTACTTTCCCATGTTACTAGCTTGATAGATTTAGTTTTGTCAGCAATTACACAATCTACCTTTGTTAAAGGTTTCCCCCTAACATTTACAATCTCAGGCTGACCGATTTCAATTACTTTTGCTTTCACTGTTATTGACTGGAAGTCTGAAATGTTATCAATGTCACCAATGTTAAAGTGCATTTGTGAAAATGCGTTGTCATAGTCATAATCTACTGTGTGGGATGTTACTCCTGATCTTTTCTTGATGGTATATTCTTCTTGTGAAGTTCGTCGCCTGCCAATGGTTTGCTGCACACTGTCAAAACTGACAGGTTGCTTTTTAGTTTGCATTTCCTTTATTTTTGCACGCTTTTCAGGAGAGTAGCAGACGGCTCTGACAGATTTCCTTGGGGATGTTTGCAGCTGGAATTCGAAGTATGATGAAGCTCCCACGTTTGATGATCTTATAGCACTCAATTTGGGAACAAAGCCACAGAGGTTGTCATGTTGCCCGAAAAATGAGGATATTCTGCTAAAATAAAATATAAGATTAGATCAGTACCATTAACGTGTGAAAACATAGATTGATCGATTGATTGATTGTTTGACTGATTGAATGATTAGTTCATTGATTGATTGTTGGGTTGACTGATTGATCCTTTGTTTTTTCAAGAATAAAAGTTAATGGTATTGCAGTATTACTTACTCGAGAGAGTTGCTTGACTTTGTGCTTGAGGAGCCTAAAATATGTACAGATTTGTTATTTTATATTAACATATTACAAATAACGCAGTGTGAGAAAATTAATTTGTAAGCGTTTTTAATACAACAAGCCTGTATTTTTTGTCTATTTTTCATTTTTCCAAATAATAAATACATACATAATTATATTCATAAAATACATTCATACATAAAACGGCTTGCTGAGATTGATAGTGACTTTTGAATTATGATGTTTGCTTTGTAAATAGATATCTAGGTTCAATTGGAAGTCAGGGGTTTGGGTTTGTTCGCTAAGGGACCAATAACAGCAGTTCATGACCTGTGAAATACAAAGCAAAGACACATAATAATCTTTAATTTGAGGCACAAAGTATATCATGATTCATTATCTCCAGAAGCTAATGTCATAGGTACTTCTCCAAGCTGGCTGTTTGAATCCCCTGCCTGAGATAGATAAGTGAATGAGAGAGACATCAAAATATGTTGATGACACCATCTGATATTCAATGTGAAAAACAGCAGCAAATGGGGATGCTGTTAAATATTTCCCTTGCATTTTCTAAGTGCTATTTGAGACTGACAGAGAAGGATTTTCATTTGTAATTTTTTTGCTTTATAAAAGATATTTTCAACACACATAGCAGCCCTTCTGTCAGATCCTCTAAGCTCTGATTTATAGATATCACTGTAATGTTCTTGCTTACTTTCTGTTCGTTGTTGACCAAGAAAAATGCCAGGATAAGCTAATTCTTCAGAGTACCTGTCTCTAAATATGCTCAACGGTCTATTGCCTTCAGCTGGAGCAACATTCATTATAACTTGCCGCTCATTATTTTCTAAAAAGTCAGATGATGTTAACATTGTATCAGTAACACCAGCAGGTATAATCAGCTTCATCTTCACTCCATTCATGTTCATCATCTAAGTCTTGTGGCTCATTATTTTGACTGTTTTCAGTGGTTTCTCTTGATCCCTCTTCAATCAAATTGTCAATTGTTTTGCTATTTTTAATTATTTCCTCATTGTATTGCTGAGCCCAATCTGAGTTAAATATAATTCCTTCATCCTTCTGAAGAGTACTATTATTCATGAACCAAACTGCTGCTTGTGCTACCTTATGAGGTCTTATATTTAATGATAAAGCACTACTTTTATATTGCAACTTCCTTTTTAAATTGACTTTGATTGTACAAGTCTCATTTGGTACCCTTGGTAGCATACTGACTGTATTAGTTACATCAGCAGGAACATTAACAGCATTACCATGAATTTTAAGTTGCTTTCCTCTAGGAGCTTGCATTAACTTTTGAAATGCAATTCTTGGTGCCAGTAACCTACATTCTAATTCATTGAGATAAAAAAATGCAGGTTTTTCTGGAAATGTCATTCCATTCACCACTTATAATGGTGCCATTTTATTTTTAACCAAATATTTATAACATGTCAAACAAACCCATTCAACATCATCAACACTTTTGTTGTTAGAAATATGTTTATCAACATTAAACACAACTGATGACAAGTGCAAATATAGAGTGTGCCTTGAGAGACTGTTTCATGAAACTTTGAAATAGTTAACTCAATATTGCTCTTTGTTTTTGCTCTGTAAGATTTCATATATTATATTCTGCTGTACTTTTTCATTGACTGTTTTTGAAGATCTCTGGTTTCTCATACATGCATTATGTTTGGCCTTTTGATCTGCAGATTCAGTTTCAGATCTAAAAGTTCTCATACGAGCATTATGTATTGCTTTTTGCTTAGGCAATTCAATTTCAGCTCTATAATTCCTCGTGTATACATTAGCTTTTTCTTTATGTTCAGCTAATTCAATTTGAGCTCTATAATTCCTCATGTATGCATTAGCTTTTTCTTTTTGTTCAGGTGATTCAATTTCAGCTCTATAGTTCCTCTTGTATGCATTAGCTTTTTCTTTTTGTTCAGGTGATTTAATTTTGGCTCTATAATTTCTCATGTATGCATTAAGTTTTTCCTTTCGTTCTGAAGACTTAATTTTGGCCCTATAACTTCTCAGGTAAGCATTTCATTTTGCCCTTTTGTCTGGTGAATCACTATTGGTAACTTTGTCTTGTGTAGTTGCCTTCTTAGCTGCTTTATATTTCATATCTATTCTTCTCTTTTCTTCCACATCAGCACGTGCTTTATTAGGTCTAGGCTTTCTTACCTTGTTTACATTTTCAGACTTTGCAACATCATTAAAGCCCATTGTACATTCATTGCCATTTTGTGACATAAAGTCATATTTTCTTTTGGACGCATTCAAAGTACATGGTTAAGAATCAATAAATACATCTATGTCTGTTTTGTTTGAAATTCTTTGAACAGTGGAAGCATAGTGCATTTCACCTATGTGCCCTATATGTATAGTCCTACAATTCTGTGAAACATTTGCAGCTTCAACAAAGCTTCTTTCACTAAAATTTTCATTTGACTCCACAATATTAATTTTCAAATTCACAGCATCTGCCACAGCTTGAATTATGATGTGATCAGCCCACATCCCTTGTCTGGACATTGAAGTTAAATATTGAGACCACGTCATATTATCTGCAACACTTTCTATAAATTGTTCAGGGTGGTCTAACAAATATTGAACTCCAGCAGTTCTTACTCCTGAATGACGTCTTGCTTCATTGTATAACTGATGTGCTACAGCTCTAAAGAAGCAATCCCCATTTCCTCCTACATCTAGTGAAATGAGTCCAAGAGTATGTATTCTGTTATAAAAAAACTTAATCATTGTTCTCATCGCATATTACTCTTAACGAGGTGGGAATACTGCTTCCTCTCGGACCTGGATTTAACTCAATATCTCCTGACAGCAAAGTTTTTAATTTTGATACATTACACAATGATTCAGACTTAAAATAATTGCTATAAAAACTGTCTTCTCTCTTCAAAAACCTGATGTCCCATTGTTTATACTGACTAGCAATGCTATACAACAATCATGAAGCAGGAACTGCACTTTTAATCAAACTTGTTTCTTTTTCTCAGTTTTCTGTGTTTTAGCGAGTTCAAAACTTTTTTTCAGTGATATTCTGGAAGGTTCTCTATCTCTTACTTTTCGATTCCTCAGTTGTCTGGACTGCTGCAAAATCCTACTGCAATGATCAGTAATATTAAATACACTTTTATAATTATTGTCAGCTTCTAATGTAATATTCATTTTATCATCAAAAGCCTTATCATCACATTCTAAACCAGGCACAGAAATCAAACATGTTTCAGTGTGACAGCCTTTTTTTAAACTTGTTTATCGCCACAATCCCTTTGGCTGCAATTTGCGTCTGACAAGAAACTTGTATTCGTGTTTTCAAAGTCAGCATTTATTCCCCGAAATGAATTGTTGGTTTCCTGTAGGAAATAATTCGTGTCACAAAGGTCAATGTTGGTTCCCCGAAGGGAATTGTTGGTTTCCCGAAGGAAATTGAATGACCCAGAACACTTTTGAGCAGCAACACAAATCACGCGCTCATCATGGTGGTCTTTCAAACATCTTAGCGGTTCGGCAAAATTCCATTTTCTTTTGGAAACTCTAAAGCTTACACCTTCGAAAAAACTTAAAAATGTCTTTAGGAAAAAATGTTAGCCACAGTGTTTGAATGCTGTGCCTGATCTGTGGTATAAAATAACGATAAAACATAGTAAAGTATTTATCTTACCTTCACTCGACGAGCACATGGAAAAAGGGTTGACGCAGCTCAATCTTCTTGCAGTCGATATAAATTCGACAAAATGGCGAAAACATATCGGTAATTATCGTTTGCACAATCCGTCGCCGTATCTTCGCCGTAGATACACGAAACAAACCCGAAATATCTTCCTGACTCATTCGAGAGGAAACCGATTTTCTTTCGACTAAAATCGCTGCCGAAAAACCGAAGATAAACCGAAGATTCGAGTATTACTTACTTACTTACTTACGCACGCACGCACGCACTTACACGACCGATGACATAGAGGCTTACTGCCTGGTTACCAGGCAATAGCCACAAAAACTCTCGGCTCGATTTACTTGGGCTTGCGAGTCACGTGGTCTGACCATAGTTGGTAGAGGGGACTGGTTAGGAAATCCGGCAAACTTCAAAGGGATAGGTTATTGTTCGATTTTATAAAGATCACGTGATAATGACCGTGCAATACCTAAAGTTGCGTCGCAGATCACATGAAGTTGTTGTTTCACGGAAATATCGAGGTTTTCTTTCTTTTTAAATAGTTTAAATCGTTATCAAACTAGCTGCTTGTGTAAACATAATGCCAGGCGACAATTGTGCCGTAGTTGGGTGCGGATCTAGTCTCCTCCGCAGCCGTTATTAGGATCGTCACGCAACGCTTCTCCCCCACTTAGTGGGGGAGAAGCGTTGCGTGACGATCCTAATAACGGCTGCGGAGGAGACTAACCTTGTCAAGGATATGGAGAGTTATTTTATTTGCCCTGGTGTTGATCCTTCAACTTGTCATGGTGTGATACAGCATGTCGTTCCAAAGTATGTAGATCACTATGGTCTGACCGGAACCGACACGATTGGTAACCTCGCTACGCTCGGCCTTCGGCCTCGCTTCGCGAGGAACAAATAAACAAGACGATCTAAGATCGTAAGTCGGACAACAGGTAGACGTGCGGCTAAACTTCAGAATACCCGGCCACGATTGCGTGACATTAA
>OX453278.1:22772852-22865352 GCA_949710005.1 Ricordea florida | reverse complement strand
TGAATTTATTTTATTATCGTTTTTATTCTTTATCTGTTTATTGCCTTGAAACTGACTTTTTTTGTATTTTCCCACAGGCGGCATTGCCCAGGGCGACGATTGTCGATTTGTCTTGCAATAATCTCACCACTTTGCCAGTAAGTCAAGAGATTCACGATACTTTATAACATGCATAAAGGTAGTTTAATTTAAAAAATGCAAATAAGGGGATGTTTTCGTTGTTTAAGATAAACCGGTGTGCCAGCCTGAATTTTTCATACAAATTGAAAACGCACTCCAAATTGCTACCATTTTAATTTATTAAGAAGTCTGTTGAATTCGAGAAACTCGTCAAGCTTTTATTCGCCCGTATGTTTATTTTTTACCGCGTTTACTTTCTTATATCCTCGAATCCTTATTAAAACAAACTGACTCCCAGCTGCACAACGTGAAAGTACACGCCACAATACATTTTGCTTTGTCAGTAATGAATTTCCCTGTAAAGCGATTTCGTTTTAGTCGCCAAAGCAGGGGCTCAATTTCCGGTACTTCCTTCGACGGATGCTGTTTGCACTTTGAATATAATAATGGGTAGTATTCATTTGTTTGCTTGACGATTGTAGTAATTAAAAAGAAAAAAAATTATTTGTCATCGGTAGGTGAAATACCGGGTGAAATCACGGGCAAGCGAAATTGAAATTCTAGCGTGTCAGCAATTCTCGTAAATTCGTTAAGAGGTCTAAATTTCTTTCCAATATGTTTTTCTCTGAACAAGCTTGGGTGAGGCTTGCAGAATGTTTTCAAAAGTTTCATTGAAAACGAGTGTTTTTATCTGGAAAAATGGCAAGTGTTTAAGATAGATGGCTCTTACATGTATTACAGCTTAACTCTCTTGTGGTAAAACGGTTTGCTTTAGAGAAAGATCGACTGATGTAAATGAACGGACGATCATTTCCATGAAATAATTAATACCTTACTTTGGTAATACCACGTATAACAAAGTGTAGAGGTTGTTATGTGGACGTAGCTGCGTGACATGAGAAGTGAAATTTTATATTTTCACACGAGCGTGTATAAATTTTTTTTTATTATATAAAATGTTAGTAGTATAGCCTAGGCAGTACTAGCATATTGATAAAAATGTTATCCTGCTAAGGGACTGTGCAATAATTATCGGGGAGGGGGGGTGGGGGGGAATGAGCCTCGCAAGGAGAAATGTAACACAATACCCCTCCTCTCAACAAAGGCAAATTAGCTCTGATCCCCCCTCCACATCTCCCAATAATTATGACGAACCTCCAAACCCCCCCCCAAACCACCACCTACAAATGTAATAAATACATCTGAATCCTTTACTTCCTATGTACTGTAACACATTTAACATCAGTGTCTGGGACATATCTTTGGTATTAAAGGCAGTTTTTCAGTTGCCTTCTCCCCCCCCCCCCCCACTTTCCCAGAAATTTCCTTCCCCCCCATCCCTAAGGCTGGAGAGTTTACTTTGTGCCCCCCTCTTGTTTTACTGCCCCTTCCTCCAGAGAATTATTGCGCAGTCCCTAATGGTAACATGTGTGATAACAATGATAGCAAATTTGATATCATTTTTATCACATTTGTTACCACTCTGGGTTAATACTGACTAAACAATTTTCATAATAAGAAGAGAAGAAACAAAATTTGCTTGGGTGAGGGTGCATTCCTTTGGTATGATCCAGATTTGGATTTGTAATCAGAGTAATGATGAATCCTTCTCTAGAGTGGATTCATCGATTCCTTTGATGTGCCATGATCCAT
Organism: Ricordea florida; assembly: GCA_949710005.1. Lineage (NCBI taxonomy): Eukaryota > Metazoa > Cnidaria > Anthozoa > Corallimorpharia > Ricordeidae > Ricordea > Ricordea florida. The sequence continues at coordinate 22,863,579 of OX453278.1, read as the reverse complement.
GGGATCTTGGATCACAAATCCAAATCCAGATCATACCAAAGGAATGCACCTTTAGTCAGGGCTAAAAATTGGCGGTCGCACGGTCGCCAGTGGCAAGTTGAAACTGACCAGGGCCACAAAAAATTAAGGTTTGAACGCCCGATGTGCGACTATGCCACAGAATTTCGAAAAGTTGCAATGTAAATTATGCAAAGTACAAAGTTAAAAATAATCGTGTAGTTTAATTGGACTACCTTTCTCTTTGTTTCTTTGCCTTGACATCTGTTTTAGTGAATTTTTGGTTCTGAAGTGGAAATTCTGAGCCGTTTTAACAGTGATTCCACAAGCAATCCACATTCACAACTAGAGGAAATTGAGAGCAACTTCATTTTGGGATAGGCCACTAAGAATTCAAGATAACTGGCCCTACTGGCCACCAAGCACTGGAGTTAATTTTTAGCCCTGCCTTAGTCTGTTATTTTGAAAAGCATTGTGGTATAACCTACTTAATCAACTCGTTTGATTTACCCAATTTCTTGTATTTTAAAAAACAGCTGGTGAACTTCTTTTTATTTCATGTTGTAATCCTTCCCCCGTCTCTTCCTTCCCTCTTCTCATCCCTTCAGCCCTCTCAGCTTTCCCCTCTGCTTATGTTTTTTTCTTGTACTCCTCAAAGAAAAGGGGTGGTGGGATGGGGAGGGGGGCAGGGGGGGCAGGGATCAGAGACGTTTGGACTATTACCACTGTTAGGGATGTTAAGGCAAGCACATTGTAGTAAAGAAAATATTGTAGCTCATAGACCTTGGTTGAAGCTGGAATCATTGCTTGAAAATTACTTCAGTTTAGTTTGTGATGAAAGTGTTAACCTCACTGTTGCAATCCTAAAACTGAACCTTAATTAATATGTTGCAATCACTATATGTACAAGGTGTGCAAAGGTCCGTGCAATAATATGGTAATTACATACAGTAGTTGTGTAACAGTGTAAAGTGTACAAAGGTCCGTGCAATAATATGGTAATTACATAGTTGTGTAGCAGTGTAAAGTGCACAAAGGTCCGTGCAATAATATGGTAATTACATAGTTGTGTAGCAGTGTAAAGTGCACAAAGGTCCGTGCAATAATATGGTAATTACATAGTTGTGTAGCAGTGTAAAGTGTACAAAGGTCCGTGCAATAATATGGTAATTACATACAGTAGTTGTGTAACAGTGTAAAGTGTACAAAGGTCCGTGCAATAATATGGTAATTACATAGTTGTGTAGCAGTGTAAAGTGCACAAAGGTCCGTGCAATAATATGGTAATTACATAGTTGTGTAGCAGTGTAAAGTGCACAAAGGTCCGTGCAATAATATGGTAATTACATAGTTGTGTAGCAGTGTAAAGTGTACAAAGGTCCGTGCAATAATATGGTAATTACATACAGTAGTTGTGTAACAGTGTAAAGTGTACAAAGGTCCGTGCAATAATATGGTAATTACATAGTTGTGTAGCAGTGTAAAGTGTACAAAGGTCTGTGCAATAATATGGTAATTACATAGTTGTGTAGCAGTGTAAAGTGTACAAAGGTCCGTGCAATAATATGGTAATTACATAGTTGTGTAGCAGTGTAAAGTGTACAAAGGTCCGTGCAATAATATGGTAATTACATACAGTAGGTGTGTAACAGTGTAAAATGTACAAAGGTCCGTACAATAATATGGTAATTACATAGTTGTGTAGCAGTGTAAAGTGTACAAAGGTCCGTGCAATAATATGGTAATTACATAGTTGTGTAACATATTAATATTAATATTAATATATTTGACATTGATGATTCTGTGGGTGGGCAAAATGAGGCGAATCCTGAGTTCTGATTGGCTTCCCGAGTGGGCAAGATAGGCATGTCTTTCCTGCTCTGGAAATCCTACATTTTTTCTTGAAACCGAACAAAACACTACATGTATAGCCATAAAATTACAATAAATCCTGGATTGACCAAGCTTGAACTTTCAAGGTAACTGGATGTTGACCTGTTTTTCTTTTCTTTTTTTCTTTGGCTTGACCTCAACTACATCTGGGTCTGTAATAATGCAAAGAGAAGAACATAGCCAGTATGCAGCCATCGTGACCTCATGCTTGGTCAAGGATGCATAATAATTCAATGAGTGTTAAAGGGGACCCTTCCTGTGGCAACAGTTAGACAGCCATCATAAATTTTGATGTAAAGCTACTGTAAATACTACACGAATGTAATATTTCCTGAAAGTGGCTCTAGATAAAGTAATCATTGTATTTTGTAGATCAGGACAGTATGCAAAAGTAATAAGAATTAGAATTTACTGGACAAAGCAGGCAAGCCTGTCACAATTGGTTTTGGTTTTATTTTCGAGTGGTTATTAAGAGGCAGGCAAAAAGATTTTCTATTATATAATATTGAGTGCTACCAGTACACTGAGTTGTAGCAAATTGGTAAAAGTGATATCACATCTGTGGATGTAACTGATATCTGCACATGTGTGATATAACTATTGGGGTAGCATTGTTATGATTTGCTTTCACTCAATACTTGGGTACCTCTTAATTCTATAAAATAAAAAGAAAATTACATGGAAACTTGGAGATGGATGTTAAAGGAATGTCACTCGTTCAGTTCGCTCTCTCAAGAAATATTTTTCAACTTTTGCAGAGAAATTTCATATCTCCATATGGCCATTTGATATCCCCTATTTATTCCCTTAATGTTATGCTAAACCAAGAGAATACTAGTATTTTAGGCAGTCAGTTATTAATTTTTTCCCAAATTCACACATAATTATGAATTAAGGTGGGAATACTTAGTCTAATAATTTACATAGGGGACATAGGTCTTCTTATTCAATGGTTTTGATTCTTGCAGGAGTCTTTTTGCACCTTGCGACATCTAGTAAGGTTGGACTTGAGTAAGAATGCACTCACAGAACTTCCTAAGGACTTTGGCCAATTGAGTCAGCTACGGAGATTGGATCTGTATAGCAATCAGCTCAGTTTTCTTCCTCTCAGTTGTGTAGACCTTAGGGAACTAAAATGGTTGGACTTAAAGAACAATCCACTTCAGAAACTCTGGCCTGAAACTGTAGGGAACTGTCTAAATGCCGAGGAATGCAAGCAATGTGCAATAAATGTAAGTGCAGCAGAAATACCTCTTATTAATCGAGTTCGAGGTCCGTACTGTAAAATACGGACTGAGTTTTTTCCCGTCGATTTATGGCCCAAGCGCGAAGCACGCAGGCCATAAATCGACGGGAAAAAACGAGGATCCGTATTTTGCAGTACGGACCGAGAAAACGAGGTTAATAAGATATTTGTTATATCTCTGGAGTCATTTTGGCGACCAAAACAAACTTTAGCGGGCCGTACAGTGAAGTACGGCCCACTAAATTGACCAATCACAGCACGCGTACTAACTGAGAGATATAGTAAGGAATGTTATTATACGTCTTGGCAAGGGTTGCTTGAAGCAGGGTTAAAGTAACCCAGGGTAAGTGCGAAATTTAAATGCAGATATGTGAGCTTAAAAAGCACATTCAGTATGATTCTTTTTTTAATTCAATTTGATTGTGGTATGCTCTGAAAAGTTATTGGGAGATTAATGCTTTTTAACAAGAAGAAAAGAAACCCCAGGTTAAAATTTAACCCTAAGTTAGTGATAATCGGCCTTTGAACAACTGGCCCCTGGTTCTGCAAGCAGGGAAGATGAGGCCAATCTTGTGTTGTGATTTGCCACCCAAGTGGCAAGATGGATCTATCTTGCCCACAAAGCAAAACAGAACATTGCAAATGGCCATGTAATACATATAAATCCTTTATTGACCAACTTGTTTGGTCTACTGAAGGTTGCTGGCTGTTAGCTTTATTCTTTGTTTGCATTAATTTTGTATTGGCCTAGACTATAACATGTAAATCTTGTTCCATAAAAATGGTAAAGAAAGAACTTGGCAAGTATGCAGCAATCTTGACTACATTCCAAGTTGTTCAGTAACGCATATGTATGGTGCAGTTACTGTAGGTAGCATACATTTTTGTTGAATTGTGAATTATAGCAATGATTTGATGCTTTGTGAACAGTGCACCTTGGCCTATTTTCCATTAGTTTCTAGTACCAAGGCCTTTAATTTTCCAACAGTTTAACAAGATTTTTTTTTTGTATAACACATTGACCATTTGTGTGGTCGGACAATCTCTTTTAAATGTTTATTACAAGTGTCCCTTGAGACGGTTTATACCCTAAAGTTTTTGAATTAGAACCGAAAAGATGTATAGAACAACATGAGAAACCTGTAAGACTTCTGGGTTTCTGATGACATTGTTGTACAATGATAGAGATCTGTGTGTATCAACTGTTGTTGCCTAGTCCAGGTTTTCTCACATTTATCAGCCAACCTTAGGATAGGATGATTATATCAACTTATGGTGTCATTGAATGATTTAGATAAAGAATCTGTGCATGTAGTTTTTATTCACAAGGTAAGTAGTGTGATCTTTAACTCTTTAACAGTATAACATGTTTCAAGGCTACTGTGGTATTTTTTCTTTTTTCTTTTCAAGTAGGTTTTAAGACGGTTAGGATCAATTGCAGCTAATGAAGAGCATGAAAATCAAATGAAATTATTAAGGGCAAAAGGTATGATGTGTATTTGCTTCTGGTGAGGATAGGATTGCCAAATGGAATGCTTGCAGTGATATGATTCATCAGGGCTAAAAATTAACTCCAGTGCTTGGTGGCCAGTTGGGCCAGTTTCCTTGAATTCTTAGTGGTCCTATTCCCAAAATGAAGTAGCCCTCAATTTTTTATTTTGAGAGTGGCGTGGCAATCACAAAATAATAATGACATCTGTATTTATGAATGTGGGTCGCTCATGAAATCACTGTTAAAACAGCTCCAAATTTCCACTTTAAAAATAACACATGCATTAAAATGGATGATCTTAGAGTGCAGGCGAAGAAATGAAGAGAAAGGTAGTCCAATTAAAATACATAATGAGTTTTATTTTTAACTTTGTACTTTGCATAATTTACATTGCAACTTTTTGAAATTCTTTAGCGTAATCGCACACTGGGCATTCAAACCTTACTTTTGGTTGCCCTGGTCAGTTTTAACTTGCCACTGGTGATCGTGCAACCGCCAGTTTTGAGCCCTTATTTACAGTGTGAGGGTATCAGGCTATCAACCACCTTACTTGCCATTGTTTTAGTGCACGTACATTACTGCAGTAAACAAGAAAGTCATGAGTACTCACATGCTAACAATTTACAAATTTCTTTGTGTTATAGAGGAAAAAGAACTAGAGAAAGAAGAAGAGCAACGGCAGAAGCAGCTCAGAAAACGCCTAAAACAGCAGGAAAAACAAATGAAAAGAGAAGCGTATGAAGCTTTAGAAAGACAGAAAAGAATGATGGCTGAAGAAATGCACAGAGACTTGAAAGGTACCATATTCTTCTATAGAACAAAATTTGTGTGCACTGTTGAACCTCAATTTAACAGGACTTGTCGGGCCCTGAGCAAGACGTCCTGATAATCTGGGTTCCTGGTAATCAAAATTTTGGATATTAATGAAGCAGTAATTTAAACAGTTTATCACTGCCACTTTTTTTTTCCACCAAAGCAGCCATACATATTCCTATGGAATAATCATATTAATGCAGTCATCTAATACGCCCAATGGCCACATTTTACGTTCCTAAACAGTAGAATCCTTCATAATTTCACCCTGTTAATACAGCCACACACACTAAATTTAGTAAACCAAAATGCCTTTGACATGTCACTTTCAATGATCTCCTTTATTTCCTATAGATCAAAGAGCCAATTCACTTTACAAAGAATGCAACACTCCTCCCTGTTCTCATTGCAAACACGATAAGGGAAATAAATCTTGACTCTAACATCCACTGATTAAGCAAATTGCAAAGCGATTAAGCAACATGCTTTGCAACAAAGACAATTGATACAAAAGTGATCAAATTTCAGTTGGTAATTAAGATGGCATGCTTTTTTCTCTGCGTCTTCCTCTGTGATCCGAGGTTCTCTTGAACTTTTTGTACATCTACATTCTGGTTGTTTACTGAAAAGAACAGTTGTTCTTTAAGTGCAGATGTGATGTATTTGTCACCATGGGCAAACACTGGTAATATTGACCACCCAATCTTTATTAGACCCATTGATGACCGTATTAGCGGGGTTCCACTGTACATGTAGAAAACAGACTTATCAATATTCATGAAACCAAAGGAACACAAGTTTTGATGTTTACAGCATTGCTGAATGTTTTGGCATACTCAAAATCAGTTTTTGCCTTGCAATTTGCTTAGTATCCTGTTTATTAAGACTCTGTAGCATAAATTAGAAGTGCACAGAGTGGTGAAGGGCTAACCTTGGTTCAACACATTATGTACTGTATCTTAATTTACCTGACCCAGAGCCAAAAAAAAAAAAGTAAACACGGCTCCTACAGCATTCAAAGTGGTCTCAAATTCCAAAAGAGTGGACTGTGGGTTGTTTTTCAAGTTTAGAAGTAACGCAAAAGTCATGTGTACATGTACAGGGTAGATCATAAAAGATAAATGCCTTTTGGCTTTTTATATTTTTATGTACCTAAATATTTGTTTTATCAAACCAATATAGCTGAAAAGGAATTTATGGAGACAAGGCCAAAGCAAGAAGTGCCATCAAGTCAAGGTGGGGTTGTCTTCTTCTAGCTACAAAATGAATGCATCATTAAAAAAACCTTAGAAAAGTAATGCATTCTATTAAAATTCAAGAACTAACTACAGTGTGTAATAGCTAATACCGTATTTAGTCACTTATAAGGCGCACTCGGTTATAAGACACACCCTTAACTTTCAAAGACGATTTTGACAAGTAAGCAAAATGAAAATTTCACCTAAATACCCTGTTATAAGACGCACCCAGAATTACGGGAAATGTTGTCGACCACGTTCGTTGTAATTATGAATGAGTAAGAAGATATTAATCTAATATTTAAATGTTAGATTTGTTTGGAAAGTATACCTGGGAAAATCAGTGTTCAACTTGCATTGTGTTGTGGTTCAATTTTTTCCTTGCTGTAAATTTTATTTTGCTTCATGTTTTGGTATGGTAATGAATGATAATGAGTTTGAAACAAAGGAAAATAAAATTTAAACTAAGGATAAAATTGAACCACAGCATATACAGAGGCTCTGGTATTGCCTTTGGTGCTTAGCTAATTAATGGCTGTGTGTGTGTGTGTGTGTGTGTGTGTGTGTGTGTGTGTGTTGAAAGGATTTTTTAATGTTAATAATTTCTTTCCATTTTCATTTCTTGCAGAGGATGATGGTAGTCTAATTGGAATACTGTTGATTCTCATGTTACTTACACTTGGAGTAGCCATGGCCATAGTCATCTTTTGTCACCATGATGCCACGTGTCGTGAATTTCTAACCACTCTGTCCTCATGACACAGGGCAGTACTGGCTGTACAGCTCTAATAAATAGAAAGTTCCAAAATTTTAATCTTATGAAGAGCCAACAAATGATAGTATAGAAGGAGGACTTGTTATATGTGCTGGTATTGCAGTACTGTCAATTGACTATGAAGTGCAGTTGTACTCTGTGCATCCCTTTGTTCAGGTTTGGTCCATGCAACTTGCCCCCATAAGCCTAGAGATGAGTTGGATGTAATAAATCAGTGGCGTAATTAATGACATCAGGGAAATCAGCGAGTAATCAATAGGTGAGGGATTTTTAATGAGTTGATTAATTTTTGACTACATCTGATAATGAATGAGTATTAATGAATAATTTATAGGTCACAAAATTTTCAAACAAACACACCTAGCATGCAATTTCTCTTTGCCAAATATTGTCACAGACCATTAATGTAAATTTCCATTACAAGGAAGTAAGTTATAAAGAAATTGCCTGGAAATGGTATGAAATGCACTGCATTGTAACAATACATCTTGTGCTCATTGACCTATCGATGGATAATCAATAGATAATGTATTGGTAATCGATTGCATGATTTACTTGTCAATGAGTAATCGATAGGCTACAAAATGGTAAGATGAGGATTAGTTATCAAGCACCCATTATCACTAATAATCAATGACTGATCAATTGATTACTCAATGATACCTGGTGATTACTCACTGACGTCGTTCATCATCAATTTGTTATGTCTGGGATGAGTGAATGCAAAGAAAAAAAACTAAACTAAAACAGTTAGGCACAACTGTTAAATGAATTAAGGCAAATAACCCTTTCTTCATAGAAAATGTGGTTTGTGACCGGTCTCTTTATCTATCTGATTTCTTCAGTTTGCTCACGAAGAATCTCAGACAAGCGATTAACTGCTTGTAATCTCTGATAAAAGTACAAAGCATACCATAATATTTCTTTAAAAATATTTATGTTACCCATTGACTGATTTTGTGTTTCATTGTAACCATCTAATTTTAATGGACGTTGTGCCAAGTGGTGAAGACCCATTTTTTGAAAAAATAAAAAAAAGACACACACACACACACACCTAAGTATTTTCTAATTAGAACTACTTAACCCTTTCAGTCCCAAGATCTGAACAGCAATTCTCCTTAACAAGTGCCATACACCTCCTTATCTAACAGTTTGGAGAATTTGGTATTACATCAACTCAGTATCCTCAGGTTGATTACCTACCCAATTCTCATCATCAGTTTTCTTGGTAATGTCTTGATATTGAAAGGAGAAGTTGTATACTGGTCACATCTGGTAGTGAAAGGGTTAACAAATATTGATATAATATAAAAAAAGTCCAACGGTTGCTATTAGACTTTTGTGCGATCTGAAGGTGACCCGAGTTTCGTAAGGTCCGCTTCAAACGGCGCATTTCACATTGTGCCGAATTCAATTTGAGAATTAAATGCATGTGAAATGCGACGTTTGAATCAATTAAATTCGACAGTTTCAAATTAAATACGACTTTCGCTGTATCTACGACTGAAACAGCCGAAGATTCGACTTTGGTTCGACATTTGATTCGGACGTCCCATTTAACGTGTGCCAAACGTAATAAATGAATTACAGTAAATTAGTTTTATTGATTTATTACCCACAATTCGCAAAGATTTCAGTGAATACCACGAGCAGAAGAGTCTAAAGGGCAGAGATCTCATGTATATACCACGAGTCCCTTGTATGTAATTGAATGGTACGTTGACGTAATTGAATAGAGCATTGAATAATTTAACGTGTGTTACGTAATTGGGGACTCGTGGTCAGGTGGGTATCTACCCGGGGAGGGGGGGGGGGTTGGTACTTGGGTATTTCTTGAGTGGGTATGTGCCGCACAGGACTCCAAATTGGCAACCCGTTTTAAAAACATTTGCCCTTAAATTGATATCCCGTTCTAGAAATGGGCCAATTATTAATACCCCGTTCTAGAATTCGCCCTAAAACTGATACCCCGTTCTAGAAATGACCCAATTTTTTTATACTCCGTTCTAGAAAGTTTGTAAATTGAAATAGCCCTGTCTCCGGGCGTTTTCCATTTGCAAAAAATTTCCGAAATTTTCCGTTGGAAATTTCCTATCGGGAAGAGCGCGTTCCATTTAGACACTAATCTCATTCATTCTCAGGCTCCTCTCTGTTGCTCCCTCGAATAAGGTAAGTAACCAATTACCCGGTACGTATTACCAGGAGCGAATCGCTCCTGGTATTACTTATAAGTGGAAATTTTCACCTGAAGTTGTACAGGCATGCTTTAAGAATTCATCTGTTTGAATCGTGCTAAACCCACATCCAGGACACATAAATGTCATGGACGCCATGTTGTTAATTTCGCGGGCAAAAAACGCGCCAAGAAGCATGGCACTAGTGGAACGAGGCAAATGGTACAGGATTTTTCGATGATTTCGGTAAAAGCGGTAAAAGAGGAATACCTCTGAAGGTTTTTACCTTCATCTACCTTCATCTACGATCATTTACCTTCATCTACCTCCATCAACCTTCATCTACGTCAGGAGCCCATTACCCATTGTCTACGTTCATTTACCTCCATCTACCTTCATCTACCTTCATTTACCTTCATCTACCTCCATCAACCTTCATCTACGTTCATTTACCTTCATCTACCTCCATCAACCTTCATCTACCTTCATTTACCTCCATCTACCCTCATCTACCTTCATCTGCCTCCATCACTGACCTTTATCTACGTCAGTCATTTACCTCCATCTGCCTTCATCTACCTTCATTTACCTTCATCTACCTCCATCAACCTTCATCTACGTTCATCTACCTTCATCTACCTTCATCTACCTCCATCAACCTTCATCTACCTTCATTTACCTCCATCAGTCTACCTTCATTTACCTCCATCTCAACCTTCATCTACCTTCATCTACCTCCATCAACCTTTATCTACATTCATCTACCTCCATCTACCTTCATCTACCTTCATTTACCTTCATTTACCTTCATCTACCTTCATCTACTTCCATTCCATCAACCTTCATCTACCTTCATTTACCTTCATCTACCTTCATTTACCTTCATCTAGCTAAACGGGACCACTGACTGGAGACCCAAAGGAGACGTGGAAACAGTTCAGGTAAGTGATAACAGAAAAAGCAAAGGCAGCCAATGACTTCAAGAGTCGGAAACACCAGAATTAGTTTGATGAGAACGGCAAAGAAATTGAAGACCTGCTGGCCAGAAAGAAGGCATTCATGGAGTGGCAAAACGATCCGGGCTCCATCCCCAAGAAGAACAGATTCAAGTCTCTGCAGGCCTTGTACCAGAAGGAAATCAGGATGCACGACCACTGGTGGGAGGGAAAAGCTGAATAGATTCAAGACTTCACAGACTCGAACAACTCGAAGCAGTCGTTTAGCTCCCACGAATCAGTATTTATTTTAAAACGCGTAACGAGTAAGAGATGTAGGTGAAGGTAAACGGTTATAGATGAAAGTAAATGAATATGAATGACTAAATAATGGTATATTGAATAATGAACGTGTATTACGTAGTTGGGGACTCGTGGTGGGTATATACATGAGGTCTTTCCCCTTCTAGTAGATCCCAATACTAAATCGTGTTTGGATACTAGTTACCAATCGACAACGGTCAGTGGTAGCCATCTTGAAGTGGGCGTAAAAAAAAATTGCCCGAAGAGAGGGTGCTACCATAAATTTCAGATAGGTGAGTGGCGCAAAGGGTCTTAAACCCTGACCCTATCTTAGGATGAAGCAAACGAAAATTGATACTCTATTTCAGGCCCAAACCCGAAAAATAACACTCTATGCAAGGGAAAAACAAACTAAAAATAGCTTGAACGGAAAAACGCAATCTTTATAAAATCGCTTTGCTGATACTTTAACTTTAACAGATCATTTGTTTTCCGCTTAACTGGGTATTTACTCACCTATGGGAGGCCATACCAGTCAAAAGTGGTATGAGTTCACGATTGGTGATTGAAAACATCGATCGCTATGGTTGAGTTCACGATTGGTGATTGAAAACATCGATCGCTATGGTTGAGTTTATCGATTGGTGATCGAAAATGTCGATCGCTGTAATTGAGATTATCGATTGGTGACTGAGAATGTCGATCGCCATGGTTGAAATTATCGATTGCTGATTGAGAATGATGGTCATTTTTAGTCAACAATCTTTTTTCGACCATGGCAATCGTCAGTCTTGATATTCAATCGATTATTGGACCCTAGCGACCGTTATTCTCAATCAGCAATCGATAATCTCGATTACAGCGCTCGATGTTTTCAATCACCAATCGATAAACTCAACCATAGCGATCGATGTTTTCAATCACCAGTCGTGAACTCAACCATAGCGATCGATGTTTTTAATCACCAATCGTGAACTCACACCACTTTTGACTGATATGGCCTCCCATACTCACCGCCATCCATGTTAGCTGATACAATTTAGGCAACCTATCTAAGGATTACACTTGGAACACTATGCCAACATGGGCAAAATTGATATCCTATTTAAGGATTGAGAACCTCAAACACCATGCCCTATCCCGCGGCACATACCCACCTAGCCCATATATGGGAGTACCTCGGGGGGGGGGGGGGGGGGGGGTAAGAGCACTATATGTCGCTTTACCCACTTAATCGTCCGTCAACAAATAAGCCTGCAGCGTGTGCATAAGCCACTAACGCAACTAATATATCTGTTGGAAGCGTTATTGAATTCCAAAGAATGAATCTAAAATTATGCAATAAAGCACTGTGTCAAACCGAAGCTGGTAGATGGCACAACTAACTAACTAAGGTTGCTTTCCCTCTAGTAAGACAAGAGCAGCGCACATACCACGGACTTGAGAGCACTTTCCACATGTACGCAGTGCGTACCTACTTTTGACGAGTACAAATGTACATGTGGAGGCACAGTACGTAGTGTAGTGGTTACCGTGTCGGACACCTGAGCAGGAAGTTTGGAGTTCGAGCCCTGGTGCTATCGCTTTGTTGTTTCCTTAGACATGAAACTTTACTCCACACTGTCTCTCTCCACCCAGGTGTATAAATTATTACAAGCGACATAATACTGAGGTTAACCCTGAGATGAAAAATGGTAGGTGATGAAAAATGGTAGGTGATGAAAAATGGTAGGTGATGAAAAATGGTCGGTGATGAAAAATGGTCGGTGATGAAAAATGGTCGGTGATGAAAAATGGTCGGTGATGAAAAATGGTCGGTGATGAAAAATGGTCGGTGATGAAAAATGGTCGGTGATGAAAAATGGTAGGTGATGAAAAAATTAATGGTAGGGTTGTGGGATGTGGCTTGAAATGACAACGTCAAAATGTAATAAGTGTAAGTTGAAGCCACACATACGAGCACTGAGGCGACAGTGGTAAAAGAGATAAAACCCTGTTGCTAACAAAAAAAAAAAATTGAGCTCAAAAGCCAGCAGCCATGGACTAGCATACCACCAGGGGCGGAGTAATAATTCTCCTAGGTGCTATATGCTATTGAAACCGTGATAAGCTCCGGCCGTGTGGGCTTTTGGCTTGAGTGCGCCTTTATCTACCTACCTACCTTACCCATGTACTTAGGGACGGACCATTAGAAAAGTGATGGGAAGGGGGGGGGGGGCGGGGCGGGGGTGGGGAATTTTCAGCTTGCACGAATTTTTTTTTTTTTTTCGCTAGCTGCTTGTGCAGGAATTTTTTTTTCAGGTGAACCCCTCTGCACGAATTTTTTTTACTACGTGTGAAAAAGTCACAATTGGACCTTCCTTCTGCATGAATTTTTTTTTACCTTCTTCCTTGCACGAATTTTTTTTCTTGGCATTTTCCCTTTCATGAATTTTTTTTTTGTTTCCCCCCCCCCCCCCCCAATTACTTTTCTAATGGTCCGTCCCTTGGAAAACAGTCCTAAGAAAATACGCGCGCTGATTGGTTAGAATTCATGTTTCTATTAAACAATTAGATTATGAGCTCTCGATTTCTATCGCGTGATAGTTGATTGCGCCCTCGTCAACTATCACGCATAGAAATCGAGAACTAATAATCTAATTGTTTTAGTATAAATCTACTAGTCGTTCAAAACGTTGTCTTTTCTGGAGCAGATGAATTGGCAGAAAAACGTAGGGTGGCCCTGGTTGAGTTCGTTACACTGTAACACTTCCCCTCAAGTTTTGATTTCTGGCCAAAGTATCAGTCTGATTGATGTTAACTACCATTCAAAATGGTATCCTTTAATTCCCAAAAGTGAAACATATAAAGCTTGTCTGGATGTGCCCATGGCGCTGCGCCACAGAAAGTATAACGGAGCTTTAAGGCACTCCTTCAAACTTGATAAAAAGAAAAGGGTAAATAAACTTAAATTATATTTGGGGTCACAATGAATGTGAGTTTAACTATTGATTGACTAACACTGTCATACAGTTTAGTCACGAACAGAAGGTACTCAATATGCAACGTTTCAAGTGTAATATCACTTCTTATACAAGCAAACAGACGACAACAAAGAACATCAAAAACTCAACGAATTTTCGTTATACAAACAGACTTGCAATTGTGTTTAAGAGAATTTGAGAGCTAATTGCACCTGCTCAACAAATCACCCCATTGCACCAAGGTTTGTATGAGCCTGTACAAACACAGTACATAAGTTTTATTTGTTTTGTAAAAACTTAACTCAAATTTTTAATGCTGCCAGCCATTACTGTGTTAGTGACGTCAAAACCATGTTTGTACAGGCTAATATAAACGCAGCTATTACCTTGGAATTTCATAAATAGGTTTACTACCAGCTTCTTTAATGAACTGTAATTATATGGAGGTAAGTGCCAAGAATAAGGGTTAAATGTTGCTGGGATGAAGGACTTCCCACTGAAATACAAATTAAGACAAAGTTCAAATATCTCAGACTGAAGCTTTTATTTTTACAACCACACTGAAAAGTGTACATTTTGATTGCAAGGTTAAAAATAATTTTCTAATATTATTCATGTTCAAAGTAAAAAAAGATGTACTGGTAATCACATAAAAAAAATATAATTATATATGAAAAAATAAGCATAAAACACACTCAAAATGTTTTTAAAACACACTGGAATTATGCAAGTCCAAAATGTTTCATGTTCAACTCTCTTGACTTAACCCTCTTCCTTCAGCATTGTGGTACAAGAGGCAAAATTCTATCCACACCGATATACATATCAATTCTCGTAATATGAAGTGCTGAGCTTGCTTGATTTCACTTTGGAGGCACGTGATTAACGATTGAGGAATAGGTGTGGTTTGCTGTGCATCTCTTTAGTTCCTTAAGCATTCAAAGCTGGAGAAAACTCTTTAAGGCACCCTATTAGATCCTCAGAATTACACTAGTACTGTACAGTTATCAAATGTTATGGCAAAATATCACTTGACCCTCATACTATTACACTGATTAAGATGAGTTCCCATTAGTAAGAACTATGCAACAAGGAGATCTTGTTCAAAATTGTGGTGATAAAAGTCTTTTCACTGCTTAAAGTGGTGGTTTATGAAGCTGCACTGATCGTAACTGCTGATTATTAATCAACTCTTGTACCCTAGAAACAAAAATTCCTTGAAAATTCACTGTCCATTCTCAGGACATGATTCTCCTTCCTGGTACTAAATCAGTACAAGTAATGAAATTGTGTGAGAAATAATTATACCAACACTGTTCATAATGGTCATTCCTTCTATTCCCAATACAATGCACCTGTGTATGTAACTAGGCAGAGATTGCACAAGTAGGAATAGGATACCAATTGTTACAATTAGGACTAAAAGGGGTAAAAATCCTGGCCATGGCCCTTTAGAGCATCAACCATTGCATGCCTTATAAACAGCTGAAAGCAGCCCTGTAGAATACTTCTATATCTCACAATTGTGGCTGATATTATAACCATAATGACTACAATAATTATTAATTATGAGGTCAGGGTTGTGATAGCAAAGGTGCTAAAAAAAGAAAAATGTTATTTAATATGACTTAAATAATAACTTTACTTCAATATGGAGCCTCGCTGGCTCAAACATTAATTGAGCTTTAACAACAGCATAGTCAAAATGCATAGTGCTATTCTGACCTCTTCATGAACACTTGGAAAAAAAAACAGAGAATCACTGGAAAGCAGAAAAAAATAGATTTTCCAAACAAAACGTTTATATAATTATAAGTTAACTTTGTACTACTGAAGCTAGTGCAGCAGCAATAGAAATTTTAACTTCATTATAATTTATGACAGTTAGCACGTAAATTATTAATTCACATGCTTTACTAAATAATTACAGCTAAGCATAATGCCATTAAATATTATAAATTACTGCTAAGTGAATCTTTGCCAACATTATGTAGTAGTACAGTAATTCCAGTTGATGTATAAACTGTGCTAGTAACTATAAGACATGCTCGTGCCCATACAGTGTATCTCACCCATGAAATGAAATTACAACTAGAAAAGTTGTAGCCTATACATGTATGCACAGTTTACGAAGTCTAACATTATTTTAAGCCTTATCATCTATGCAATATAATCATGCATATAAAAACATGTACCCAGTGGTATCACTAATGGCCAGGTACTTGGCATTTTGACTGGCGGTGAAGATGACCTTGTCTAGCCGTTTTCAACAAATCAACAAAAAGAACAAGACATAAGTTCTTGCCAAGTGTAACACTGAGTAACCTATGCCCAGATTCTAGATCCAGATGCCATCATACTCCAAATCTCAGTCAATGAAACCCCTATGTACCAGTATGTGATATCTCAAACATAACAAGTTGTTTGAGCACTCACTGGTGATTTAAACTGAGGCACATGTATATGTACCATACCTAATTCCAACTAAGGCAATATTGCTCTTAGGATTAGGTGCCGCGTCAGAGGGGAGTTGAAGCACTTGTAAGAAATTGGGATTATCACGAATTGATAAAGTAAGTTAAACCACCATAAAGTAGAAGGGGGGTGCTGACATTTCGAGCATTAGCCCTTTCACGGAGTGAATGATGAAGGGTTAACATTCAAAACGTTAGCAACTGCCTTTTACCTTCTGTATTACTTTATCATTCGTTTGATTATCCCATATTGTTCTAAGACTGATAAAAGTAGCCACACATTATTAAAACACACTTTGCGACTTTAATTAACCAAAATTGATTTAATCTGATTAATTCCCCATATGTTTCTAGCCAAAAATAATGATTATCTTCTCCTTTTTGATGCTTAACATCAAATTATTTTATGTGCCACATAAACTGATATTTTTTTTTATAAAACCGCAGAGCTCCATTCACTCTCCTGTCAAATGGTAACTTGCTTTTACCAAAACATGGAGAATTAAAAAAAATAACTATGTGTTTCTGTTTAGTTGAACAGGCAATAACAACAAAACAAAGGCAAAAAAAAAAAAAAGAAAAATGAAACTTCCGACTTAAACTCTCTTTTCTTGGATAGTTTTAGAGATACTTTAGGTATTTTAATTCAAACTAATGGATATTCTGTATGTACACTATTAATCCCAAGCTTAGCAAACAAGCACTCCTTCATAGCTTTTAAAACAAATAGAACATCCTCCCTTAAACAGGCCCTCTCATTGGGTGCGATAAACAAAAATGCAAATATTTATGCAAAATTCACAGGGCAGATTATATGATTAGAGAGGCCAATTATGCGATAAATAATGAAGATGTAATTTTTTTCTGAGCAATTTTAAGCTTGTTTTATAAGGTTTCAGGATAAGAAAAACACTTTTTTGCTGCTCTAAAGACATTTTGAACACAAGGGGACAGTAATTATGCATCTTGATCGATATAAGTTGGGATAAAAATATAATTGTTTGCACATGTGTAAACAAAACACTGACATAGATAGACATAATACCAAAATACTCGACGCATCAGTGAAAAATTAACGGTTAGCACTGCCTTCATTTAAAAGTATACTTTCCCGTTTCAAGTGATTTCTAAGACCCAGAAGATCCCAAGATATTGTTTTTTGAGGAAATTGCGAACCAAATGTTACAAGTTTGTTCAATTCTCATTGAAAATCAAAAACAATGGTTGTGAAAACTTGCTAATAGCATGCTGAAAAATATTTTGTGAAACAAAAACAATGAATAAAATTTTCTTCGATTCTAATAATTATAGAAGGTTAGCTGACTCAATAAGTTTTAAAAACATCTATCATTTACGAGTCAATTACGAGTACAATTAAACACAAGTACAATTAAAAAATGCCTGAAAGACTCAGAGCAATTTTCAAATCATTTTGGCAAAAATTAATCACCGGTGAGGGTAATCTGGGTGCGGGTAAACGGCCGGAAATTACAGCCAATCAGATTGGCTAATCTGAACAAGGGGCGTGTTCAGGGGTGTAGCCAGGATTTTTCAAGGGGGAGTCACAGAGGCTACTCACCAGAATTTGTCATGTCGACCTCCACGCCGTGCATGTTTTACTTAATGTTACAGTTTTGGGATGAGCAGTGAGAGTATAGTGGGCAGGACAAGCCTACAAAATAGCTTCTAGCCAGCAGTTAAGTTCCACAAAGAAGGCCTACCAAGGGGGGGTCACGGGCACACCAGGACCCCACCTAGCTACGCCCCTGGTGTTTGTGTTACACCAATAAGTGACTCTTTAAGAATGAGACTCGTACCAGGCCCTTGACATTCAAAATAATGCCTTCAACTTCAAATGAATACGAAATCGATGGTGAAAAAGTCTTGCTAGCCTTTTTCCAAAGTAAATCATCTTAAAAATGGCATATTTATGCAGGAATTCCAAAGAAACTTGTTGATTCATGTTTTATTTTATGAATGTTGTGCATTATTTTTTTAATTATGCGATTTTTCGTGAATTGTGCGATTGGATGCGATTTGAGGTCGATTGTGCGAAATTGCACCATCGCGTAATACCCGGAGGCTTGCCTTAAGTAACAACATTTTGTTACAAAAATTGCTTAAGACATTGAAGGATGCACACACTTTGGTTAAAATCCTTTCAGTGATTAATGACACTTCCTGCCAAGAAGATAAGAACTTAAGACTTTCTCAACTTAAGCCAGTTTAAACCCAACTACATATAAAATTCTCTCACCAAGCAAATTAACATTTCAAAATCACTACAAGCAAGCTTATTTCTAGCAGCTGCTTTCTAACAAAACAGCTGTTAAGAGAATTTTGGAGTTCAGGGTTAGAATTCTCAGCTGCACTCATAACTCCTTTAACTCTGCTTAGAAAACTAAGCAGCTGAGTGTAAGGTAGTTCAATTAATTCACAAGCTCACCAAAATGTCAAATTTGGTTACAACAGCTGTTACAAATAGTTGGTTACTATTTACTATCCATGATTCTAAAAAAGTCTTTAAAAAAACAGAACTTATTTTAAAACTATATACATGTTTTTTGTTGTACCCTACAACAGAGGTTATAGGCATGTACAATACATCTCAACATGTGAGTACAGGACTGTAGCATGAACTCTGCTTTACCAAAATACAAAATTTCAACTTGCTATACACTAATGACAATATCTTCATAAATTATAAACCTTACTAAAATCATAACAAAAATTATGTAATGTAGAATAATCTACACACTTGCATGTACAGAGCATTTTGCTGGTGTTTGGCCTGTTAAATCTTTAAGCACCAGTAATGACCAGCATTCAATTTCTCATTACAACAAACACTGGTCATCAACCATTCAGGTTATGAGAATAACAAAATTGACAACCAAAAAGAGTTGAATTGATATCTAAACAAATTCTCCTCACTAGTACCATGACAACTATATGAGAACAGTTAGGAGAAAATTAATATTGGTACTGGGGCTTAAAGGGTTGTGAACTGCATTGTACCTGAGTGCATTTTCAGCCTATGAACACTGCAATTTTCTGTCATCTAATTTACTGTTCAAGGGAAAACTAACACTGCTAGACACTAAACACAATTTAAATCTTTGCCCGATGTTAAGTTGTGCAGTGGCCTCTTCTATGCTACCAAGCAATGAGCAACATACCTGTCCATTGAATGCTAGATGTGCATCAGACTATAATTACAATCAGTATCCATGTAATATTACCAATGCCTGCAATGCAACAACCACAGTGATGGCTCCCACGACTTGATTAATGTATTGGTCAGTTCCTAGGTCACTTTTGGCATTTTGTATACAGTACTGTAGAGGCAGTAGCAGATACAAGAAGAAAACACTTGAAACAAACTACCCACTGTTGTGGCTGTACTGTAGGTTATCAGCTGTTCAAAGATTTCTCCTTGCGCTCATTTGACATCTGTAGTAAAGCTCTTGTAGATGCTTCATTAATATATGTGTAGTGGGTACTTCCTCCCCTTCGTGGTGTCGGGTTAAAAGGTGTTTTAACATTACCTCTGTCAACAATCTGGACTTCTGTATACTGCAGGTCTCTTCTTCTTCTCTGCTCAACCTACAGAATAAATGAACATTAAATATGGATAATGTAACAACCTTCGTCAAACTTACTGTACCAAAGTGTTCCCATTACTGATGAACAAATGCATTCATTAATCAATTCAAAAATATGTTTCATTAGCAGATTAAGTAATCTATCAAAAAATTATGTTGCATAGTGAGTCTAAGTTCTAATCAATAAACCTTTTTCAAGTTAATAGTACATGTATGAGAGACCAAATAAAATTGTTGATTATTACCAACAGTAAGGAGCCTGTAGAATAATTCTTCAATGCTGGTTCGATAAAGATTTGACTTGATTTGGATGAATTACGAACGATACATCTTTAATGTAAACAGGTCACTTCACTGCCATCTTGAAGGCCTGCTCAATACACATACCATGAGGCATTGCGTTCTCACAGTTACATGTACAATAGTGTGATAATGAGTAACAATAAGTCTGTGACAACATCCGTACCAGGAGCCTTTGTTTCCTAATGTTTCTAACATAGTGGCTTCAGGGCCTATACTATGTGTTAAGCTCTGAAAATATACAAAAATATATGGCAAGGCTTTTGTTCATTTATGTAATCAACACTTGAAGATGCAATGACGCTCAATTTGAATGTTGTATTATCTATTGTACCATGGGAAAATGCAATGAGCTGACAAATAAAGAACACAGTTATCGCGTGTAGTTCATTGATGATAGAAACACTTATAATGGTACAGTGTAGGTGTGAAAGTACATGTAACATTAAAAAACATGCACATTCAGTGACCAAAATCAAAGTACACTTAAATTCTACATCATACATGTAGGTTCAACCTATCACACACACACAAAAAATGCTTTGAATGAACAATTCTGGCTTCAAATGATGCACATTGCACTGGGTATTGAATGATGAGATGAGTTTTCAAATGACAATCATGATATTCACAATGACTGCAGTTACACTATCAGTTGATACATAGCAATTCACAATACTGGCTCTGACAGCTCACCTGTACAGGCAAAGAAGAGGACAAGGTCTGTGGCCCCATCTGAGTGTAAGTACTCTCACTACTCTCACTGTCATCTAAAGATGATGACGAAGAGCTACTGCATGTGCCAGGTTTCCCTGAGGCATGGATTGGCGACATGTCCACATAGGACTGGTCACTACTTGCTGACGCTCTTCTGCCATCCTTGCTGAAGCTGTAACAGCGACTTTCCTCACCCCGTGTAGGTTCCATTTCACAATAGTCCCCACTATCTTGTGTGACAAACCACTGGTTTGACTGGTTTGGAAGTGAACAAGAGTAAAGGTTCTGGAGCGGGAGATTTTGAGGACGGGGAGGTTTTACGCAGTTGATGTAACTGTGATCTGCATGGCTGACACTGGTAATGCTATCGCGGGGTTTGGAAACCCGATTTACTGGAGGTGGCATATTACTGTATTGTGGATTGCTTGTAGATGACTTGGGCTTGATTGACCGGTTCACCCTAGGGGGAGGCTTATTGGAACGATCTATAACTGGCTGGTCTGCTACTGAAATCAATGTAACATGTAAGGTATTAGAACATAAATACTAAAAAAAAGACACACGCATGGGGCTTATTCCCAGTTTCAGACAAGAACACAAGACTGTTCTCCTTCTCCATCTGATGGAGTGCTGTATTGCCAGGCCCCGGTGCATTCTAATTAACAATTAGACAGTAGCCCTTGAGGGCGAAGGGTCTAATTGTTTTAGTATCACCCAACTAGTCGGACAGAAAAAGCAATAATAAAAGAAAGTTGAAAGAAAGATTTATTTGGGAATAAAACAAAGAAAGCGCCACGAATTTCGCTACTCGAGGACTATAATAGTCCTCTAGTAGCATAGCCAATCAGATTGCGGCATTTGCATTAGTCCACTAGTTGGGTGATACTAACATCATTTAACCCACCTACAATACATGTACCATCCTCAATTATCCAGACTTCCATCATCTGCAATCTTTCCATTGTCCAGACTTGTTTATTTTGTTTGGTCACAGAATCTCACAAAATTAAGGTTACACTTCCCACCTGTTTCAAACAAAGTTTGTACAACTCTCTACATTTGTACATTTTAATAATACAACAAAATCACCATGTGGTATGGAACGTACTTCTATCTTGTGCAATTTCTTGTTGATGAGGAGGAACATCATAGATATCATTACTGCCACTGGGTAGAACATCGTAATTGTCTCCTGGATGCCTTGGAGGGATATCATATATGTCATCTCTTTTAGGGACATAGTCATATAGTTGTTGGGTGTCTGCACAAGGTAATGGGGGTGTATCATAGTCTGGTGATTCATCACTTAATGATCCAGAGTCCCTGTTAGGTGGCAATTCAGGAAGAGGACTGTCATATGTGTCAACATCATGAGTCAACATGCTGTTTTCAGATCTTAACGAACACATGCTTGAGAATGAAGCATTGAGCCCAGAATCAGCAGAAACTGGCCGATTGGTTACTGACTCAGAGACATTATCATAGACATCTGATTGCCTGTTGGGGTTATAAGGAGTTGGCGCAGGTACCCAGTCATACACATCCTGGGAATACGTGTTGGGTGGAATGTCATAAATGTCACTCATGCTACTTTCCACAGGTCTCGCAATACGAGACTCTTGCCCTGTATGAGTGGCTCTCGGACGTGGGACATCATCATAAACCTCTTGTGCAGTGGGTCGATGTTTTGGCACAATGTCATACATTGAATCTTCGGGTTCAAGGCTGCACTGACATTCCTTTGGAGGAGGAGGAATGGCATAATCCTCAGATGTTGTTCTTGGAGGGGGCACAACGTCATACATTTCCTGTGAAACTGGTCGTGCTGCTGGTCCAGGTTCAAGGGTGCGCTGGCTTCTCTTAAGAGCAGGGGGGATGTCATAATTCTCCCACTCACCAGATGTTACCTGAGGAGGCCGCACATAATCATACATTTCCTGTGAAACTGGTCGTGCCGCTGGTCCAGGTTCAAGGGTGCATTGACTTCTCTTTACAGCAGGGGGGATGTCATAATCCTCCCACTCATCAGATGTTACTCGGGGAGGAGGCACAACATCGTACATTTCCTGTGAAACTGGTTGTGGTGCTGGAACAACATCATAATCCTCTTGAGGTGAAGACAAGCGATTAGCTAGTCTTGTTTTAGGTGATGGTAGATTATCTCTGAAGTTTCTGGTTGGCTGATATGGTAAACCAGAATCCGGATACTGTCCGACCTGGCCAGTATGGACATTTTGATGATCTACTATCTTTGGCTGTGGCAAAATGTCATAAACCTCTTGAGACATTGGTCTTAGCCTAGGTACCACATCATAGTTCTCTGAAGTGCAATGTTCAGTCATTTTCACTCCAGTGCCATTGGCAGGGTACAAGCTATGCATATTAACAGGGCACAGCGGAGACCGAAGTTGTTCTGACTGCCTTCTGAGTTTTCTGTACTTTACCTCTGAGCTTACATTTGGGTCATGTTCTGATGGAATGCTACAAGACCTTGGTTTGGTCAATCCATTTCCAATATCCCTAGGTACTGACATTGGGCAGGGTCTAGTTGGAGAGGTAACACTTGAGTCTGATGATGACACACTGGATGGCGAGTGAAACAATCTTTCTGGATAACGGTTGGTGGGTGCAATAGGATGAGGACGGGTTCTATCCGAGTATTCGTTTTCTCTTGCACCTATAGTCATGGAGACGCAACATGAGTGTGAAACTTATTTGTAACATGATCTCTACCAGCTTATGTTGCTCTCAAGTGCAGTAAATCTCTGTCTGTCTACTATGCTACTGAACCTTACTGATCACAGAGTACATGTATGAGTGTAGTGAGCAACCCTCTTGCATAAATGAAGTGACAATCTACTGTACATGAAATAGTCTACTTCTCTGGATGCTATAGATTGCAAACAAAATTCTCACTCAGAGAGGAGATCTTGTGCTCAATTTGAAAAATTTCTTTACTAGGATCCTACTCAGTACATGTATGCAGAATTTTCCCAATATAGTTTTGGCATAATTTTGTTTCTCATAAAACTATGGCAGCTTTGCATGTATTTGAGTTACACTTGGGTGTGCAGTGATCTGACTTCCATGGGGGATATTGATAAAGGAATTGGTCTGTAAAATAAGAAACCTGCATTCAAAGAAAAGTGCATTGCAGGTCTTGCAAAATTTGTGGTTTGTGGGCTCTTGTTGCCTTCTTTTCCATACATTAATACACTTTTCTCCTTCACATGATGTATGTACAGAACTTTGTATGCACACAGAAAACTTCTAGTCTTATTAGTTACAACCCCAACAACTGCTGTCCATACACCGCCAATCACAATTCAATAACTTTCCAATGTAATTCAGTATGCACACAGTAAACTTTTAGTCTTTTTAAGGTACAACCCCAACAGCTGTTGTCCATACACCACCAATCACAATTTAATAACTTTCCAATGTAATTCAGTATGCACACAGTAAACTTTCAGGTTTTAGTCACAAACACAACCACACTTGTCCACACACTACCACCCATGATTCAATGACTTTCCAATGTAATTACATGTATTTTTAGTTCCTTACCAGGTGGGGAGTTCAGTCCTTCTGTTCTTTGGAAACCACACACCTCACAGAGATTTTTCACCCAGTTTTCCATGTCAAACTGGGTGTCTGCCACAAGGTAGTACGTCCTCTGATCTGTCACAATGCTGAACACATGTTTGAAACTCTTGTGGTTCAAATTTGACTCAACCCACTTGCAGGTCCTCAGGTTGATTGGTTCTTTTACAGGGTTTTTATCCTTGTCACTCTTGAAGTAGTAAAGGGATTTGTTTGCATGCAGCACAAAGAACCGTTTCTGCCACTAACAAGAAGAGAATATGTCAATTAGTCCCAGCACTGAAGGAAACAACTACTGTCCTATGAGTAACTAACATAAGGATCACACTGATTTGGTCTCTATTCAACTCTACTTGTTAACATTAATTACCTAAACATGGACTAACATACCAACCTGAAACAAATTTCCTGGAGCTTTGTCTGCTCCTAGCCCAAGGTGTTATACTTTAACCCTCCCACTTCTAAGATCTCAGAAAATATTTTCCTTGGCAAATGCCTTTAATTTGGTGCCCAGATCCATAGAGTGTCCTTGCATTAGAAATTTATTGCTTGTGATATTTTGTTCACTTGAAAATGTATTGATATTGATCACTAGCAGAAAAAAAATGAGCCAGAAGTAATAATAATTCATTCATTTATTACTCTTATTATTATTATTATTATTATTTGAGCCTTATAACACATTGCACATAAAATGCGCATACAGTAGAGTGTACTGATGGCACTAAAAAAGTTTAAAATATCAATGTTTTGCTGTAGCTACATGTATAATTATAAAAGCTGCTTTGTTAAGACCAAACTTCCTGTTATATTATGCAAAATTTACATGTAGTCGCAACCACAGTAATTAAGTGGACTTAACCTGTCAATAAAACAATAAGCAATCAAAATACTAGTTATGACAGCAGTTCTCTTCTACAATGGCAACACAACCAGGAAACCGAAACAGCCCTTACTATAGTCACTGTTGTCATGCATGGGGTCAGACCCCAGATACAGAATTCCCTTTCTGAAACTGCTTATTTGCAGAGTTTACAGGGCAACCCTAAAACGCGGAACGACGGAATGGCGGAACGGCGGAATGACGGAAAATAACCCCGAATCCTAAAAGACGGAACGGCGGAAAATTACTGCAAACCCTAAAAGACGGAATGGCGGAAAATTGCCGCGAACCCTAAAAGACGGAACGGCGGAAAATTACTGCAAACCCTAAAAGACGGTCCAGCGGAAAATTACTGCAAACCCTAAAAGATGGAATGGCGGAAAATTGCCGCGAACCCTAAAAGATGGAACGGAGGAAAATTACCCCAAACCCTAAACGATGGAATGGCGGGAAAATTACCTTAAAGGCGGAATAGCGAAAAAATGATAATAATAGTAATAATAATAGAGGAATAAAAATACACTTAACAACTTCATGTATGTGTTAATCGTCAATTGGAATTTTAAACTCGCTCACCCCAACGATCTGATTCTTCACTCGAAATCTCACCTGCTTGGGACAAAAAAAATCACGCATCCTCTCATAAGAAAACAAAATACGCATTTTTAACACAGAGCGAAATCATTCAGTTAAACCCCTGGGGCTGCGGCATTAAATGTAAAATGTAAATGTGGCTGTGACGTATGAAGGTGGGAAATCTAAATGAAGACGGTGGGACTCAAACAATGTTTTCACTGCTTATATTTTCACTTTCTAAAGTGGGGGATATTAACTGGAGGAAACGCAAACGAATCAAGCCTCCATGCAATCGCCTATTCGCGTGACAACGGAAGTACTATCATTAATTAACTTACATTAACACGTTATACCAAAGATAATTGACCCGACGCCTGGCATAGCAATTCCCACGTCGCAATTACACTCGCGCCACTTGCAGATAAATTTTGTAGTCTATATTAAAGCAGAGTATAGCTTGTCGTAATTGTTGAATTCTATGGCTTTTAAATTGCCCTCCCTAAATGGGAGGGTAAATTCCGAAAAACCCTTTATCGAAGATTATACGCGCCTAACACTGTTTGACTGGAGTCTTCTACAAAACAAGGAGGAGACAATCGGCCGTGGCTCCATTGGATTGTTTTTTGTTGCAAAAGCGAAGGGGGAGAAGGTCGTGATCAAAAAATTACTGAGTGACGAGGTCAATGAAAAGTGACTGTTCCTTAAAGAAGGGAAGATTCTTCAAGGTATCTGAAGTGAACATGTCATTAAGTTCAAAGCCGCTAGCATCGAACCGTGCGCAATGACGCTCGAATATTTGTACTTCGACTTTGCTCCATTCAGAGTGTCACAGGTGAGCAGCCTCGATAAATTTCTTCAGTACATCCATTCCAATAAGGCAGTCGAACAGTTTGCCTTTCAAGAAAGGATCGCCCGAGAAACGGCGGCAGGGCTTGCACATTTGCTTAAATAAACAAAGTTAACAAGTTAAGTTTAATTTGCTGTTATCTGGCATAAATGATGTTGACCGTCTAAGGACTAGTTACTGAAAAAGATTAATAATAACAAAATAAGTTGAAGGAGAAACGTAAATCTCTGCAGACGTCTTTTGCAGTGTCCTTCGGTATCCTTTGGAAGGGGACGAAGTGTGGGAATATGAAAAAACTGCCAAACTGATAAAGACAAACAGAAGTCAAAAACTCATGTTGTATAAGCCTGAGCGAGCGGAAATTGGCGCTAGCGCTTGAAGACAAGACCTCGCAAATGTTACACGAAAGATCCTCCAAAAACTAAAATTAAAACATCTTGTCGGGAGGTGGGAATTAAGAATTAATTTCCTCTTTTCTTTTTATATTTTTTGTTTTTATTATTATTTTAGGATTTGGGGTAATTTTCCGCCGTTCCGTCTTTTAGGGTTTGCAGTAATTTTCCGCCGTTCCGTCTTTTAGGATTCGAGGTTATTTTCCGCCATTCCATCTTTTAGGGTTTGCAGTAATTTTCCGCCGTTCCGTCTTTTAGGATTCGGGGTTATTTTCCGCCATTCCGCCGTTCCGCCATTCCGTCGTTCCTCGTTTTAGGGTCGCCCGAGTTTACAAGCCATAGACATGTATTTTACTTCGTAGCAGTTTAGGCTATACAACTGAAAATTTGGGATATAGAAATTGAGATTTAGGTTGCGGTGTTTTGGTGCTAACTGGGAAATGTTTAAAATAGTTTAAGGGAAAATACTGAGTAAGGATTGGAAAAATACTTCACCATTACTGGGTCTGACAAGCATAGAATTTTATCAAAAACTATCAATACCATAACAATTACATGTATTTCACTACTGTTTGATAACTTGATGATAACTTGACTAAATACTGAATACAGCACTCTACAGAGTCCCTCAAAGAAAAAAAAAACTGCCAATTCAGTGAAAAAAATTACTAGGAAACATTTTGATGTTCATTAATTTTTTGTCCTACAGCTGTAGGTGTGATTTCATTTATGTATCAGTGGGTGCAATGAAAAAAATCGAACCCAGTTAAGTCATAATCAGAGGATAAACAACAAAATAACAAAAAAAAGAACATTTAAGTTCCTGTCTAAATTCTTGTTTAGAACAACAGAACTCCTGTTGCATATCATGTATAAATGTACATGTATGCATATGTATTTATTAGGGAAGCATCTACTAGACAGTAAAACTGCAGCATGCTTAAATTATTGTCTGTCTTGTACACGTATAGGCAGCGGCAAAGGGTAAAGACAGAAGACTAATGGCTTACTATTCCAGCCAAATTTCCCTGTTTACTTCCACTGCTGAAACCACAAACACCAAATAAGGAAATAAAAGCCAAGAAAACGAAAAATCCAATTTTAACACCATATTATTGCAGTAATACATTGACTATTAAACCACAAGTCTAATGGCCTGCTTCTTAATACAAACCTGCGTACAGTCTCTTTTCTCAGAAAGTGTGTCCAGCTAAAACAGTGTTCAGGAAATGGCCAAACCTTGCCACACTGGCACAATTACAACGGCAAGATTTCCGCACAGGTCCCTACTTCATTATGCATTCTGTAACTATTCTATTTCGTTCTTCGAACACAAGAAATTTTTGCACGTGTATTACACCAGACAAGACAGCTTTAGCATGCATAATGAAGTAGGGATCTGTGCGGAAATCATTCCATTACAACTTCCGCAAGACTAAGTGAATGCACAACAATTTGTCTCGACACGAGAAACTTGTCATTAATTTTGTCGAGGTTGTGCTCGCAGCAATACAAATAACAACAAAATAGAGCCGTTGGATACTATGCCTTTGAATGCAGAAAAAATGTGTAAATGTGTCTTACAAATACAAAAGACAAGCTGAAGCTTATTTACCAGCAGCAGGAATGAGAGATCGTACATGTTCACTCGCCCACTTCCGATCGTCTTCGACTTGGCCTTCGATCATAGTCATGACTCAGACTTTGAAATATTTATGCATTCTCGTTCAAAACGGTCCCCCGATGAATCTACGTGGAGCCTTTCTCCAAAAATTCGAAAACCCACAGAGAAGACACTATAGAGTTTTGGAAGTGAGCTAAAACAACATCAGACACAATCTGTTACTTAACGACGTGGATAATGCTCTGTAAACTCATCTGTATCAGTATCTGCCTAGAGATCTAAATCCTGTATTAGTAGTTGGCGAAATTCGAACGGCTTATTATGATGGCTGTTCACGAACAAAATGAAGGCACAGAATAGTAGTGTTTCTAGCCAATAACTTAGTGGCAAGATCGCAGTTTTCCGTTAATACTTCCTGACGCAATGAGATAGCGAGCAGACATAAAGCTTCGTGAGCACTTACCGAGTTTAAACTGAACAACTTGTTTCGAGGCGGCGATTTCCTCAAGAAACCAGACAGCACAACGTCTTCATCTTCCATTTTTGTCATGAGCGGGTTTGCTTGCGGTACCCTATCCGTGATCTGAACGCATTGCAAGCGAGGATAAGCTCGTTGGTTCAAAATGGATGTAACACGGAAGTCGGCAAAACTGCGCGGAACGTAGAGAGCATCAGAGGGCGGTCTTCGATTGGGTAATTCTTATCACGTGGTACGTTATGACTGCATTTATTGCAAATCACTAGTCACTACACCCCTCGATGCTCACGTAGTAGCTGACCCTCAGCAGGGAAGGAAGCCGTAAATCTTTAAATTGTTTGTTTCAACAGTTGTGGAGGCATAAGTCTCGGACGCGCTATAGGTGTTAATGCATTTGAGGGCAAAATATCTCGAGATCTGACGATATTCAAGTAAGCAATTCGGAATTTTGTCTGCCATTTCATAATAAGGTGGTGGTGCTGTGGGAGTGTTGGCTTGTGCGTCACTCGAAGCGGTAAGTAACGTGAGTCAAAAATATTCTGTGAAAAACTTTCCTTTCGAGATTCGGCTTGGGATTGCGAACCAAAACCTAAGTTTAGTAACTGTATTCACGTTCTCGTGTAAAATCCGATTGACAGTCCACTGGCGACCATCATCTCCGTCTTACGTGGGCTGAGTCAGCTCTCGGTGACTATGACAAAGTAGTTTGGATTCGGGTGTATTTCATCAATTAGTAAAAAACACCTTTGTTCTTACCTACGTCTTCCTTCCTGCTAAAGCAGGCTTCTTTTGTTGTTCCGAAGCGGAAATGAGTGTGGACTGAAAGGGCGAGGAGGTCGTTGGATCGCTCCCTTTTTATCACTCCTTTTTATGTTACATATTTTCTCTTGCTATGAAATTGTCGGGGTGGACATTTGCCCCACCCCCACCCCCTTCCCTTCGTCAAATCACATACACAATTAAAATAGGGTGGGGGGAGGGGAGAGCAAAGAAAGAAATGAATGATCCGAGAGTGCTTACATATATAATAAAGCTCACCCTGTCAAGCGTCCCGGGATGATTTCTTGATTTCGTTTTACGCGCGTGAGTTTTCCCGTTTACATGACACCAAAATGACGCGTTCATGTCAAAACAAGTGGTCGTGTTTCGTTTACATCATAGCGTTGCGAGATTTCGTACTAATATTATGAGATTCTAGCCGAAATTGCTCCTATACGAGATCCTAGTAGTGTCGATATGATTTAAGCAAATACAGAGCCATAATTGGGAAGGGGAGTGAAATCGAGCCGGAGTGAAATTGGTCCGGGTAGACCCCGTATGCCTAGTAATTGGAAGGTTGTTGACTCCTCTCCAATTGGGAGAACACGGATATATCCTTTTTCCCGAGTGTACTATGACATGCTAAAAATTTGTCATTAATTCATTGGGATTTGCAGATCCCATATTCATTATTTGATTAAGTTTGCCTGTTGCAAACAAGTCGCTCATCAGAATGCGTGTGATTCTTGTAGAACATCAACAACAGTAAAAAAATAGTTAATAACCAATTACTCAATTACCAATGCTCTGTTCTCATTTGGTTTAAAATATTTGATATATGACATTGATAATTTTGATGCAAGATATTGATAATATTTGATGCAAGATATTGATAATATTTGATGCAAGATATTGATAATATTTGATGCATGATATTGATAATCCCCAATCATGATTGCTATGCTCTTTACGGACTCCGAGCAGTTTCATCATCAATTCACAAGATTCTCAGGAGCGGGCTTATCTACTCGTCAAAGCCTCTAGAACTAACAAACTTTTGTTCTCTTTTGCTAGAATAGGTGTAAGATTGAGGAATAGCATCCCAAAAGAACTTCGTATTGAATAACAGAATAACAGAACCCCGTTTAAGCGTGAACGTAAAAATCGGCTGCTTATGGACACTGAGAAGATGAATGTTGATTTGCGCTGCTCAGAAATTTGCAAATATCTCTCGTCCGCTAGTTAATGTAATTTTTCGATTAATCTTTTGACTTTGAAATCTTGATAACTTTGTAATAAATTAATTAATTAAATAACTAAAGAACGGACTTCACGATTTTCATGTTCTTTGTAATTTTATTTTATTATACTAAATAGGATGAGATCATTAGCAGAGACAGCACTTATTTTTGAAAGGTGGCCCGCCTAGAATAGCTTTTCTAATGGCGGGTCGCCTAGGACTGTGCGCCAAAGTTTAGGAATAGATAACCACAAAACCGCGATGGATGCGACTCAACCAGAACATCGCTTTCTTTTACTTTCTTGACAGCGGGACCAGGTGGAAGGCTGATGTGAGATCAGTGACGATAAGGTACTTCCACTTGGAGATGATCCGAAGTGTTGTTGACATCTGGCAAAAGGGACGGCTGGGGTTTGCAGTATTTGGCGACCTCTGAGAATGCAGTGACTAGACGGTGACCACCATCTGGCTTCCTAACCAAGAAAGATGGGTTGAGATACTCAACAGAGACGCCCACCATCACGGCCTTTCCTCTGCGGGTGAAGTGAGGGGCCAATGTTAACAACTGCCTGAAATTGGCCCACCGCCCCGCTGTACCCCTTGAAATCAGGCTCGAAGATCGATAGAAAATGACGAGTGATTTCACGGAGGAGGGCTTTATCTTGTTCAAGGAGAATGTTGTCCAGGTAAATTCTCACTGTATCGACCGGGTGTTCAGTAGGGGTGGTTGTCATCACTACTGGGGCCTTATACGAACCGATGAGTACTTCCTGGAGTTCTGGAGAATCCACGGGGACAGACAGGCACACATTGAAGAGAGAACAGTAATGGGGGCCATCAAGGTCGGGGGACAGTGCCACTGTGCCATCTTCAGCGACGACTGCCATGGTGGGTTTCAGGATCCCTGCAATTAACGGGTCACAATCATGTCTAGGATCCAGCAGTAACTCATCACCGGGCTTAACCTCGGGTGTCTTCAGGTAGACTGCTTCATTAGGCCACCAGATGGAAGACTTAGATTTTGACCTTATCAGTATACGACCCAGTCGTGGCTTGTTATTGACTTGGGGTGAATCATACATTAGTGTTGTACTGTCTGGTAATGTGATGGTTCGTGACCTACCACTAATGTCAATACCGTCGTCCTCCACAAACGAAATTCCTGCCACTATTGGAGATGCTAACTTGTCGACCACAACAGCGTCCATATGGAGCTTGTTAGCATGGCATAGGAAGTTGATGCGCGTATCGCCCAGGACACATAGACTACTCATGCCATCTGCCGTGGTAGGGCGCTGGCTAGTGTTCTTTTCCAAGCGCACGCCTAGAGGTCGGGCCTCATCTATTCAAATGAAACTAGATTCCGCACCTGTGTCCAGGAGGATCCTTACAGGGGCCTTGTTGCTTGCATCCAGGATCGTTGAACGTCGGGCACTAACGCTTGAGAGACGAGATCTCTCAGGGACAGAGGTGTGAATGACTTCAAGGCTTGTGTCCTCATGGGCGTAAAAATCATCTTCCACAAAGTTGTACTCATCAGTGTTGTCGTCTTCTCCCACGCCTCATTTGCAGGCGCAGATCATAAAGCGGCGGTCGGACTCAGGAAGGAAGGAAGGGACAGGCGCTCAGGAAGTCGTCTTTTCTTGGTCGACTAGCTTGTTAACACAGAGGGAAGTTCCTCATATATTTCGTCGATTTCCACGTAAAGGGTCCACTCCTCTGAGAGGGGGCCAGGACTGGGCTCAGAGATGCTCAGTGACCTAACAGCTTCTGTTAGTTTGAGTTCACTGAGAAGTGCATTCAGGGCGTGAGAGATCTCTAGTTTGATACTGGCAGGGGAGAGTTGACGCAGCTCTGGGCCGTACCTTGGCTGGGAGGAGTAGGGGGGAAACGACAGTTCTGGGACAGCACTTCAAGACAAAATCATGCACGCGTGCAGGATTCCAAAATGCGATCAAAAAAATCGTCTTAAAGGAATGACCTTGCACATCCAAACACTCATCATGCCCAATCAACGTCAAACCGTCAAAGAGCTCCGCGCCATTGCCAAGGATCGCAAGATAGCCGAATATTACAAGATGCGCCGGGGAGAGCTACTGGAGGCGCTGGGGATGGAAGAGGTACCTAGTGCTAGTGGTGGAGCTAGTGGTGGTGATGGTGGTGGGGGTGGTGGTGGAACAACTCATATTCTCGATGAGCCTGTCCCAGAAATAAATGTCCCGATTCTTAGGCCCACAAGATATGTACCTCCCAGTCGGAATAGAACACTTCGTTCGGCGTATAACAAAGATGTACAAAAGAAAATAAACAAGTTTGCGAATTGGATTTTGAATTATGTACCAAAGAGAATCAAAAAGCCTGTGAGCGAGAAACTCAGGAAGTTGAAGGAGGAAATAAGGAACATCTGGGCTGCAAAGGAGCCGTTCAGTGTAAAAGAAAAGGAAACTGCAATGAAAGGGTTCTTCAAGACCTATCGGATCGATGGTAAGAGGGGGTACGGTCCTGGAGAGTTCATCAATAAAGTAAAACCAAAGGTTTTGGAGTTGCTTTATACCAGAAGGAAACCTATCAAGTTGAAGTTTATACTAACATGTAGATTCGTAAAAGAAGATCTTGTTACGGGTAATGTTGAATACACCGAGGGTTACTTTCATACCACACTTGAGATAGTAACGGAATCAACTGACACAAACAACTTATTCGATGCAATGACGGGATTACAACTTGAAAATGTCGCCAAGTTTGAAGGTGAACAGTCTGGGTGGCAATTTGATAGAGTTGAGTACTTTGATATACACATTAATCCGTTTGAGCCTATCTCTGGGACTTCTTACATACCTCTACCAAAGGCTCTGGCTGACAAGAAGGCCGTAATCAATGTCAAGAATGAGAAAGACCATGAGTGTTTCAAGTGGGCGGTGACATCTGCTGTATTTCCCAAAGAGGATCACGGTGAAAGACTGAATGCTGAGATGAGAAAGAACTCTGAGAAGTTTGACTGGACGGGAATGGAGTTCCCTTTTACACTAAGGGACATTACCAAGTTTGAAAAGCAAAATCCTTACGCCATTAACGTATATGGATACGAGTCTGAGGTGAACGTTTTGAGAATCAGTAAGCGGCGAGAGGTGAGAGTGATAAACTTACTTTTGTTACACAAAGATGAAACGAATCACTACTGTTGGATTAAGAACTTGAGTAGGCTCTTGTCATCACAAGTTGATAAACACGATGGTAGAAAATACTTTTGCCACAGATGTCTTAACCCTTTCAATACACAATCCTCACTGGACAAGCATCTAGAGTTTTGCAGCAATCATCAAGCAGTCAAGACGACAGTCCCCATGAACGAAGATGGGAGCCCGCAGTTCTTACGTTTCAAGAATCACAACAGGAAGATGGAGGTACCGTTTGTTGTGTATGCAGATTTTGAGTGCTACACTGAAAAGATGTATACTTGTTACCAAGATGAGGGTAGGAGCTTCACCAATAGATATCAAAAGCATAAACCATCAGGCTTCTGTTACCTGATCAAGTGCTTTGATAACGCTATATTCAAACCCAAACTTGTGAGGCACACAGCTGAGTCACCAGACGAAGATGTACCCAAGATGTTTATGGAGAGCTTGGAGTCGGATGTCAAACAAGTCTATGATAGGTTCAAGCTACTCAAAAATCCTCGTGTCAGTCAGGATGAGAGAATAGCCTATGAAAATGCCACACATTGTTACATCTGCGGATCGACGCTTGGCCATGACAAGGTGTTGGACCATTGTCATCTTAGTGGAAAGTACAGAGGCGCCGCGCACCAAGACTGCAACTTGAATTACAAGGTGCCTAATTTCATACCAGTTATATTCCATAACCTATCCGCATACGATGGCCATTTATTTGTGAGGAACATAGGGGAATCGAAAGGTAAGCTGAATTGCATACCAGTCAACGATGAAAAATACATTTCGTTCACGAAGGAGATTGTTATCGACTCTTACCAGAACAAGGAAGGGAAAATGGTTGAGATTAAACGGGGAATCAGGTTCATTGACAGCTTTCGGTTTATGGCAGCGAGCCTCAGAAGGTTGTCAGACAACCTACCACAATCTTCTCTGGTGAATGTAAAGAGTTGGTTTGAAAGGGTGATGTCACAAAAGGAGAAACTCAAGCATGAAGAGAGAATCATTCGCAGCATCGTAGGAAATGCTGATTCAGATGTTGTAACAATGCGTATGGTCATGGAAGAGTTTTATCATCGATTGGATCGTGAGGCTGTAATGAGTAGGAAGGAAATCAGAGCCTTTGTGGACGGAATCCTTCAAAAAGAAATAGACGATTACCTTGAGGAAGAAGATGGTACAGACCTGCAGTTACTGACAAGGAAGGGGGTATTTCCGTACGATTGGTTTGATGGGTTTGATAAGCTCAGTGAAACCCATCTCCCACCAAAGGATGAGTTCTACTCGAAGCTCAACGATGCCGAAATATCGGATGAGGATTACCAGCATGCTCAGAACGTGTGGAAAGTCTTTGGGATTGAGAACTTCAGGGAATACCACGACCTTTACCTTGAACTGGATGTCTTGTTGTTAGCTGATGTTTTCGAGAACTTCAGGGAAGTTTGTAGGAAGAACTACGACTTGGATCCAGCTTGGTACTACACTGCACCTGGATTGGCGTGGGACGCGGCCCTGAAAATGACCAATGTGAGATTGGAACTTTTGAATGACCCTGACATGCTTCTCATGTTTGAGGAGGGCATCCGAGGGGGCATTTCCATGATCTCAACTAGATATGGCAAAGCCAACAATCCATACATGAAAGATTATGACCCATCATTACCCACAAAGTACATCACATACATGGATGCAAACAGTTTGTACGGGTGTGCAATGAGTAAACCTTTACCAACACATGACTTTCGATGGTTGACTGAAGAAGAGCTTGTATTGAACTGGAAAGATCTACCATGCATACTAGAGGTTAATCTAATGTACCCAAAGCACCTTCACAAACTGCACAATGACTATCCATTAGCACCAGAGAGAGTTACGGTAAATGGTGTGGATAAGCTAATCCCAAACCTAAGGGACAAACGAAAATACATCATTCACCACGAGACACTGAAACAGTATTTGAGTCTCGGGTTGAAACTCTACAAGATATACAGAGGCATCACATTCAAAGAGTCCGCGTGGCTGAGGCCCTATATTGACCTGAACACCGAACTAAGGACCAAAGCAACAAACGACTTCGAGAAGGACTTTTTCAAGTTGATGAACAACTCATTCTTTGGGAAAACGATGGAGAACGTGAGGAACAGGGTGGACGTTCGTTTGGTCACTGAAGAGTCAAAAGCCAAGAAGTTGGTATCGAAGCCGAATTTCCACCACAGCACGATCTTTTGCGAGAATCTGGTTGCAGTACAAATGAAAAAGACAACGTTGCTGCTGGACAAACCCATTTACCTAGGCTTTTCAGTCCTGGAAATAAGCAAGACCATAATGTACGACTTTCACTACAACTACATCAAGCCCAAGTACGGTGACAAGGCCAAGTTGTTGTTTACAGACACAGATTCACTGGCCTACGAGGTGGAGACGGATGACTTCTACAAGGACATTAGCCCAGATGTGAGGGACAGGTTCGACACCAGCAACTACCCTGAAGACCATCCATCAGGCATTGAGGTGGGCGTGAACAAGAAAGTCGGGGGCATGTTCAAGGATGAAGCGGGTGGCCAACAGATCATAGAATTCGTGGGTCTCCGGGCCAAGCTATATTCATATATGATGGATGAGGGAAAGGAGGAAAAGAAGTGCAAGGGTGTGAAGAAGGCTGTGGTGAAAAAGAGCATAAGCTTCAAAGACTACAAGGATTGCCTCTTCAATCAAAAATCACAGAGGAGGACGATGAATATAATCAGGAGTCACCTGCACGACGTGTACACAGAGACTGTGAACAAGGTGGCTCTATCATGCGAAGATGACAAAAGGCTGGTAAGGGAGGATGGGATACACACAT
This sequence comes from Ricordea florida, assembly GCA_949710005.1. Lineage (NCBI taxonomy): Eukaryota > Metazoa > Cnidaria > Anthozoa > Corallimorpharia > Ricordeidae > Ricordea > Ricordea florida. The sequence goes on along the minus strand of OX453278.1, from coordinate 22,826,231 downwards.
ACGCATATGGTCACTTTAGGACTCTGATTTCGGTAAAAACTTAAAGATTTAACTAAACAAATTACCCAACCAGACAAAGTCGGTATGGATTACGATTTGGATGAAACTTACCAAAGCCTTGTCGATCATTTTCAGTCTATGTTCAAGAAAGCTGATGAAGAGGACGAACAGGTTTGTAAGCATGAAAGTGTTTATGGGGATGAGACAGGGATTGTTCTTTGTAGCCTCTGTAAGACTGAACTAGAACGGATGGACTATTCCAAACTACAATGGACGTACAACCCATCAGACATTTCGTATGATCTTCGTAGATCAAAACCAAAGGGAGTTCGTACTGTATTCGAGAGACATAACTTGAATGTGTCTTCTATGATGATCGATATCGTAGAAGCCAAGTATCAAGAGATCGTAAAGTCCAAGTGTAAAAATCGCGGCCAGATTCGTACGTCTTTGGTGGCTGCATGCTTGTTTTACACTTACCAAGAATTTGGTGAGTATCGAACGTTAGATTACATTATGAATTTGTTTGGCATCAAGAAAAGATCCATGACACGTGGTTTGGAAATGTACTTGGAAGCATTCCCAGAGGCGAGAACCAACAACATTACACCAGAGAAACTTATTCCCTGGGTAATGAGAGTTACTGGGGTTGATGAAACTCACCAAAGACGTATTTTGTCCATTGCCAAGTACTTTCGAGGAACATCACAGATTCTTGAGCGCTGTACTAGCGGTGTAGTTGCAGCGGGTATTGTCTTCTTTTACTTGTGTATGAACCAGGAGTACAAAAATCAAATAGGCATGACAAAGAAGATCTTTGCCGGCAAACTTGAAATTTCGGACATTGCATTGATCAAGATAGTTCGTGAAATGGCTGACATCTCAACAACGTCACTTAAGTACCCTAGAGGGTGGTAATTCAGTATCATCGGGGACAACTTGGAGTTCCTCGCGCACAAACCCTCGCTTCGGTACTCCATCCAAATAGTACACCACTGGCTGATCTGGTGAAATTACCGTTCTCGCTATGTCGTAAACCTCAAGGCTCCACACAGGATCAGTGGCTCTTCGTTTCTCACCACCTTCATCTTCACCGGGCGAATACAAATACCTAACTTCGACTCCCGGGGGCAACCTCTTCTCATTCAAACCCACAGCTCTCTTGTATTCCATAGGCTTAACATCAACCTCTTTCAATTCCAAAGCTTCATCAGGCTCTTTACCTGTGATGCGTGTTGGTTCAGAATTCAAAGTCTTCATGATGGCGGGCAGCCTTTTCACCCAAACCCTGGACCTAACATCACTCACCATCTCCTGCGCGTATTGATGGCTAAACAATTTCTCACCAAGCGTTCTGTTAGCCCTCTCTACAAAAGCCTGCGCTCGATGATTACCAGCTTTACTTCGCTGTACGTCTACTTGATACTTATCCATCAAGTGAGTGACACTACCCATGAATTCTCTACCGGGATCCACCATTAATGTCTTTGGCCACTTTAGCCTCCGAGCATAAATCCTCTCAAACGCCCTGGCCACTTCACCACTATCTTTGGAGGTCAGAGCCTCAGCATCCTTGTACCTAGACGCGACATCAGCCACAACCAGCGCATAGCGGTATGTTTTTCTTCTCACTGTATCGTGAGGAAGAAACAGCAAGTCCGCTTGATGAACTTGATTTGGTTTGCCAACGACCCAATGTGGTCTGGGTATGTACCTTGGTGGAGGAACATAAATCTGCCACAATGCTTGCTTCTCCAACCAATCTCTAGCAACACTTTCGGTCACTTTGGCCGCACTCGCCAACTTTGCTATGGCCGAGTACCCTTTCCAGTATCCATCGGTAGAGTAGTATAATCGACTTAAACCATCGTCACTAGACATTTACAACAAGATTCAGTGCACTTAAGAGAGCTTGACTACAAGATTCGCATTAACTGCGGCGGATGTCAAAAAATCGAATTTCTTCAAATGACCTGAAACTTACGTTATGTTGAAAGGGTCCCAGGCGCTTTAGATTGATGTCATTTATTCTTAGTATTTTTGCAAAATTGCCTCAGAAAAGGAATTAAAAGATAGCGAGCTAATACTGTCGAAAATTATGATAAATTGCGTCCAATTTATGGGCAGATTTGTTGTATCAATGACAGACCAATATTACTTCCCGATGCAAATAACTTTATTCACTATAAGTAACATGCTTTAACTTTAGAAATATAGCTACAAAACCAAGGAACAAGTTGTCAATGTCCATTTACATTAGTTCAAATAGTTCCTAGTAAGTTTCACTTTGCTGAAAACAGAAAAAGTCGCTCAACTGTTTGAGTGTTTAGGCAGGGTCCAACCCACTTCTAGGGATAAAAACTATACTGCCGTGTCCCTAGTACTTTGCCATTGATGGCCCATGTGTTAAAAGTTTGGGTTTCTGTTTTTCAAGGATTGTTAACGTGATAAGAAAATGACACTCACAGACCCCCTGTGAAGAAACGAAAAATATACATTTTTACCTTAATTGTGGTTTCTACGGCTTTTGGTGAGATGGATGTTTCTATAACAAGCAGCCTAGAAGAACTGAAGTTGTAAACGCGAAATTCTTAACAAAAAAAAATTAAAAAATATAAATTGAGAGTATCTGAATTATTATTTTTCTTAAGTGCCTTGATTCATTTTATGAAACAGGGCTTTATGTACTTTTCAGTTCAACATTAATGTAAGCTATTGACAATGCTGTTAATAGCTGTTATTACGCGGGATGACGTAGTCAGCCAGCGTATAAAATTCGGTAGCGCATTCCTTTCGTCGTCTTGGGAGTCAAAAATTGCCTTGTCTTTTTAACTTTCCGGTATCCCGAGCCCGTCCCGCAAAAATTGTGTGATTTTTATTGGCTGTAACTCCGAATCACGTGCAAGTCAGGTTGGATTGCACCATGGATATCCATGATCGCACAATCAGCAAAAGAACACACCGCGTCAGCAATTTTAAACCAACACATCCCGCGTTAACGCCTTCAGGCGTCTTCCTGTTTACTAATAACACACAACATAAACTCGCGTGACCGATTTTTCTAAACTACGTTAACACAAAAGGCTATTCAACTTTTTGAGATAATGAAATCTTGGCTTCTTTTCCCCCAGAAACAACAACTTCTCTGGCTTCATGTAAAGATTCCATCACCCCAGATTGTACCAATTAAGACTTACGTGTTATGTTGAACATGAAGTCACTGGGCTGATTTTCTAAGTCATGCAACCACAATCTTGATCCAAATGGTAGTTACATACACCAAACTAAATTTCTGCTGTGTCCAAGGCAAGTAATTTAATCACATACGATCTTTTTTTTTCTCTTTTCATGAAACGTTTTTGAGCTTCAGTTGCATAAACCAGCATTTCTATGTAATGAACATCTACCTTAGTAATTTTAACTGAAACAGTTACATATTACAGCTGCAACTTCCAATGAGCTCTTTGATTTGATTAATAAAACCCTCCTTTCTGTTTCTGGAAAGAGTGGCGATGTCTAATTCAAAATGCTCACAAATCCTTACAAGCATGTCTACGTTGAACTTTTTCAACTTGTTTTGTTGACTTAGTTCACACAGGTTGAAGCGGTCATAACAAATAGGGTGCTTCTCTGCGACCTCAGCGATGATACCTTCACGCAGCTCTCGCAATTCCGTCTCATACTGCTCTGCTTGAGTATCACTCTCTAGATCTCGTACTTCGTCCTCAATTAGATCTGCTGGGCTTTGCACCTTCTTTCTCTGTGCCGCGGCAAGCCTAGAAAAAAATGAACGGATCTGCTGTGTTTGAAGGCATTCGCTTGCGGCAAATAAACGCTTACCAAGCTCATCTCTTGCACATCTCATGTCAATGGAAACTTGCACAGGATCAGCTTTATGTCCTGTAGCATAACCGACGTCGAATTTCTCTTGGAGGTAATTTCTGACCTTGTCAGGAAAACGTGTTGCCCGCTTAGGTACCTTCAAAGCCCAGCCTTTCTGAAGAACCTGATGTGTGGTCACGCTGAGGTCTTCTGTGAGACGGAGTGAGGAAAGTTTGTTTACCAATTGGGATGAAAGATTCAGTGACGTTACCTGTTGAAACCGTTCGGCCCATTTCTTGATTACTTTATCTCCAAGGGGTTCAGAAACGTCTTGAAAGGAGTGTTTCTCTGCAGCGATGTGCTTTTCAAGCTTGCCCATTGTAATGTACTGCCTGACGCATCCTGGTTCAGGGCAGCTGAACAGACCGCAATCTCTGTCCTCGTTTCCAGATTCTTCGGGTGACCTTACAGGTTTCACCGGACCAGGCAGTTCGGCCGCCAAGCAAGTATTCTCTTTCTTAATAGATTCCCTATTCCCCTGTGATCCGCTCTCAATGATTCTAATTTCAGACGGTAGTATCTTGCCATCCTTATCAAGATTCTCCCATGCAACTAGTTTCCCGGTGCCAATATTGTATGCTTTCCATACCTTTAGGCCGTGGTTACAATAGTGGTAGTTATGAAGAAGACTTACGTCTGGAATGCGCGGTGTGGGGCACTTACCGGCTGACTCTGGATACTCCACCACATACGGAACAACACTTCGTACGCCGCCATGTGACTCCAAAGCTTTTTTGACTTGCTCTGCGGATATTACATCATTTCCCTCATTAAGAAACCGGTTACATGGGATTTCTGGTGGGCGGAGCTCCTGTCACACGGTCCCTTGCCTGCTTGTGGCTCTGAGAAATCATAGCGTTTGATGGAGATACCAGTCAACCTACCCATGTGCCGTATAGGAACAAGTAGTCCACCTGATGCATACGATCCTGCACAGTCGCTTCGATAAAATGCTTCATTAATCTCTGGGTGTCTTGCCTTTTCTTCCTGGAGGGTGTGACACATAACTGCAGCAACAACTTCACTGTTCTGGCTGATTGACTGACGAAATAAGTGCGAGTACACAGAGACTTCACATTCCTTTGAGCTGGTGCGACGTACACAGTGCGAAATGTGCCAACTTATTCCACGTTTACCAAACCATTCCATCTGTGTTTCTTTGAAACGGCGTGGCAAGAATTTCATTGCAAAATCTTGCGTGATGAAGATCTTGCTTGAATCGATTTCATTCAAGATTTCTTGCCTTGCTCTGTCCTGGTGTATCGCCCTTAGCAGATGACGTTTCCAGGCATAGATTGACTCCAGAGAAACTTGCACATCGTGGAGTTTATCTTCCTTTTCATCACTGCTGTAAAAAACAACTTCAGGGTCTGAGAAAGCATTCTTCATCAAGCTTTCTAGATGGTAAGGATTTTCACAGTCATTGCACACCAAATCATGGGAGTGATCACATTCTTCAGAAAATTCTGGCTCTGATGGATCACCCAAAGCAAACGTGCTGCAGTGGTCTGGACATCTCGAGGAAGTGGAGACATGCAGACCATAGCTGTCCTTCAGGTAACTTTTGAAAGCCATCAAAAGGTTGATCACTCCAGTTACCCATTCAGAGCTCTTGCCCCTTTCTCCAAGCTTCCTGATAACATTTTCAAGCTTCTCAACTCCACACAGTCCATCAGCGCTAATGTTGTCCAGGCCCTGTAGTGCTTTTTTCTGTTGAGCAGGACAATACTTTAAAACCCTGTACAGCTCTCTTTCACTTAAATGGTTGAATGCGATTTCTTTGCAATATGATACGTATTGCTTGATTATCCTCGCTGCAACCATATTGCGTACAACATTAGGCATACTGATTGTCTCTCCCGAAGTTAACTTCAGTGTGCGCGTACCGTGGGCAACATCTTGAAAAAAATGAGGACTTGATATGAACCCAATGAAGTGGTCTATTTTGGGCAAAGTTACGCTAACGCGGTATTTAGGAATAGCTGGTAAGGGTTGCCCTCTTCCATACGAAATTAAATGCTTTTTAGCTTGAAACAGTTGGTACTTTGTAATTTCAGGGAGTAGATCTTGAATTTGCGGTTGTGGGAATATATCGACAATGATTGACAAAATCTGCAACTTAGTAACCCTTGCCTCTGATTGGCGGTAAGCAGCAGCTAGTGCATGTATTGAATGGTCCGCTTCTACCTGCATTCTAGATCTCCCCATCTTTCTAGCATTAAATTGAGCATCCAAGATACCAGACCGTGTCAGCTCTGCCCAGGTTTCATCTTCCTGTCCCGTTGCAATTGTTTCTACAACAGCAACAATACCTTGCCTAACTTTTCTTAGATGTTCTCTTTTAGTGCGTTCGGCTGCCTCGGACAACATACCTTTAACAAGGTACCGCAATGGACTACAGTCACGACTCACCAAAAAGTCATTCAGCTTCTTAAGAGAGTCGTCTTCTTCTTTGCACTGAGGCTGATCACGATGAAGTGCAAAGGGTTGATAACCAGGAGTCTCAGGGATTTCACCCAGAGATGACTCTTGACCAAATGGCAGCGGAGTTTCCGGTGGCAAAAACAGATTCTTAAAGCTGACTGGACTCTTCTCAGTGAACCTAGAGCTCCTTCTAACTTCTGGTTCATCTTCTGGTTCATCTTCATCTGTTTTGTTGGCAGTTACGCCCTTCATGAGCATGGCAAGTTTCTTTCGGCAGCTGGTGCAGATACCTAACCAAGAAATGTCATATCTAGAGTAAAACAGATCTCTACAAAACCGCAATTTGCGCCAGATGGAACGGGAAGGCAAAAAAATCCTCGGATATAGGTGGGGTGAGCGGAAGGTGGCGTAGAGAGGAGGTTTCTGCTCCTGCCCCAGACTCCGGGCCGGCTTGCCTTTTTGACTTTGCTCACAGGCTATCGTTAAGTCCAAACGGCGCTTGACATCATTTGTTTGAGTGTCTCTTTTTGTTACGACAAAATCGGAAAATTAAACTTGAAAAACATGAATACAAGGGGTAAGTTTCTAAAGAAACTGTGTGCTGCGTCGGCGAGAAGTATAACACGATAATTTGGAAACGTCAGCTTTCGAATCTCTTTACGGTGGCCAATTCACGTTATCAACCTAGTTGATAAAACCAAATTATCCAATGGAAAAACATGCAATGATGGCATTTCTACATCAGCACGAATAACTTAATCTTACCTGAACCCACCGGCACTAAATTTTTCAACTCATGAAATATGATTTTGGACTGTAGTTTGTTAATACTACGATCTGGCTTGGCTTTGCCTGTGTGGTCTGGGCAGCGACAGACTCTTTTCTGGAACCATCCTCCACCGAGCTGTTGGCACACTGTTGTTCTTGATATATACTCCTCATCATACTCAAATACACCTGCCCTTGTCAGTATTAGGTCATATTCTGTGCGGATATCAGTCACACTTGTCGTATGCAAGTGACTAGTCACATCCTTCTGGCAAAGTGAAATAGGAATTATCTCTTGCGTTAAGTTTAATTTCGACGACGTAGTTCCACGCTCACTTCCAATCAAGGTACCGATAGAGCAGCTCATCGAATTGTACTTTCCGTGTGGGTAGCTAGTCGCCAAACTCTCTAATTGAATGTAATATAAAGAATGATGTCACTTAACCAGTGAAAAGCCTGCTACTTTGAAAAAGCAAAACCTTTGTACCGCATTTTAGCCGTAGGAAAGTTTTGAGCATACGATTCAATGAAAGCAAATAATATTAAACAACGCTGTTCTTTGATGTTTACTTTTCAGTTGAACACGAAAATAGTTGCGTTTGCATTGGCCCGTCCAGAGTATATTATACTAATTCAACCAAGAGCGAATAAAGTTTGAAGTATTCATATTTGTAATTCATCAAATATGTATTCTTTATGTATTATTCGCTGGTTATTATCCTTTTCCATCGTTTAGTTTGAGCTCAGTGGTCAGTAATAAAGCTTGTTTTGTGCGTAGTATCGAAACCAGATTTTTCGTTTCCCAGTAACCGAATGCGAGACGCGCACTGACCCATTGTAACTAGAAAAAAACACCTGAAGAAAATATATCGAACTCACCTTTTAGCGATGAATAAAAGATCCAGAAGTATAGCAACAACAGTACAAAACAAATGTACCGAAGTTCATCACAAATATGAAATGAACATGTTCAGTTCGCCGGTAATACGATCCAGCAGAAATTAATTCACTTTCATTTGCTTTCATATCCACTAAAAATGATTGGCAGCTTGTACAACTTTTTATGGCTCTATTGCAACAAATTAATTTTGAAATGGAAGTATCAATGTAATTTTAAAATGGCAATAACAAGCCATACTTTTCTAGAGCTTGTTTGTCGGAAAGCAAACATGCATAAATTAAAGTTCCAGTCGGCTCGTTGTTTGTAGTAAGTTTTGTGATGAAAGACGGATTAAAATAAGAAATCCCAAACAAATTTTTCATTTTATCATCAGAGGGATACGTTATCTAAGGTATCAATAACAAATCAGCCTGAATAATTGGTTGGACCCACAGAATTTTGCACTTTTTTTCTCACGCAATTTTTAAGCAACCGTTTTGGCTAGTTTAGCGTTTTCGAGATTTAAACTCCGTTTATTAAACAACTATCAAAAGAAAACAACTTTTGACCTGAAATTCACAAAATAATACATATCTGAATGGCACTGGCAAAAAATCAGCGCTGTTGAAATGCCCGAACCCGCGATTTCCTTTTTTATACTTAGCCAGCTGAAGTTGGACATTTTGACACTGGGATATTAGTCACGTCATTTGGTGTGAACTTCAAAGCGTCATTTCTTCCGAAATAAAACCACCATGACCTCCATATTGCACGTATTGCTTTTTCTATAGGAACTCAACCTGCACAATGTTTTTGAAGAAAATTGGAAAAAAAATTATTTTTGCCATCCGCCGCAAAAAAGCTTTTTTTCTCGATTTTTACAGTCAAGCTCTCTTAAATGGCAGGAATATCATACATTCTTGACACTGATCGTGTTCCCAGGATGCGTAAAGGTTTGAGGGCCGAGACCTCATTGAATCGGGTCACGCTAAACCCCTCATCAGCCAATCCTGGCGAGACATTATACATTGAAATACCAAAACTGGCTGACAACCTGGTGATTGTGCCTGGCAGTGTGTACATCACCTTCGATATGAATGTGACAGGTCACAAGAACAACACACTTGTCAACAACTTGGGAAGGAACCTCGTTTCACGATACAAGGTTCTATTCGGGGGTGAAATCATAGAGGACCTTGACAGGTTTGATTTGTTCAAGACTTACCACGATTTGTTTTTGTCAGAGACCGATCGCAATAACAGATTGAGACACGGCATTTCATCCGAGAATGTAAGGAAAATCAGGACCAATGCCGGTGACAAAGTTACCTCAAATGCAGCAGAAAATACTCTAGGTGCAGTCCATAACACTAGGTACGAAATACCATTGGACCACACGATACTGAAAGATCATGGAATCTTCTATCCAAAAGCCTTACCACATCCACTCAGATTCGAAATAACTCTAGCTTCAGTCTCTGATGTCGTCGTTTACTCAAACGCTGAAACACCACCTGATTACAAACTAACAAACATGGAGCTGGAGTATCAATGCATATCCAGTGACCGATTAGCCAGTCAAGCCATTGCCTCGTACCAGAATGGAAGGGTTTTCACGTATGAGAAGATACTTCTTCACAAAACGTTCCCAATCTCTGAGAACAATGATGGTGTGATCAATGAGCATATTAACGTGCCCAGGAAGTCCATGACTGGGATACTATGTATTTTCACAGCCCCATATGCAGCAGGTGCCAGGGACTCTGAGATTTTTGTGAACCCAAAGATCACATCGGTCAAGATTGACAAAGATGGAGTACCAAACAAACTTTATTCGAAAGGCATGTTACCAACTGACTTATGGCAGGCCATAATCAAACGAGTTGGCATCGATGATTCCATCAAGGAGTCTGAGTTCTATACGAACAAGTTTGCTTTGTGGATCGATCTGAGGAGTTACCCCGACAACGATGTTCATGGGAACGGTTTGGAGCTAACCAGTACTCGAGATGGCATAAGACTCGAGATTAACAGGGAGAAGAGAGGAGGCAGGGTCCTTACCTGTTACATGTTCGTGGTTGCTGACGCTGCTATGGAGATTATGAACTCAAGTTTAAAAAAGATAGTGTACTAGAACACAATTGAAAGATGAATGAGTTAGTGGACAAAATCCCATTCAACTGTATCATTACTGGACCTACGAATTGTGGAAAGACTCAATACATAGTGGACCAGCTTCGAGGACACTTTAGGGGCGTGTTCGACCACATTGTCTTGATCTGCCCCACTTACATCCATAACAAGACTTACAGAGGCTTTGCAAAGGGGAACAAGAGATTTTGGGTGTTCTCACCAGACTCCAGTAATGAGGACGAGATTGACTATTTGCTAGCGCTTTGTTCAACGTTATTCTCGGGTGAGAACACACTCATAATACTGGACGATTGCGCTGTTTCGAAAGACTTGAAGAACCGGACAAACAAATTCATCAATCTGGCCTTCTCCGGGAGGCACATTGGCATATCGGTGTGGGTTCTCACCCAACAGCTCACATCGATCTCGAAACCATTTCGAGAGAATGTCGCATGCGTGGTGTCGTTTTACAACCCGTCTGAAACTGCGATGAAAATGTTATTTGAGGAATATGGTGGTGCATTAGATGCTGAAAAACGCAAGAGGTACAAGAAGCTACTCGAGACTGAAAAGTACGCCAGACTTTGCTTTTCACTGCGCCATCCGTTTGAAAAATACTTAGAGATACCCTCGTCCGAGGCTAAACATGGCTAACCCTGAAGAGATACTGAACGGTGCAGCATCAGTTGGTACAACACCATCACCAATCGATGATTTGGAGTCAAAGAGGGAATCTCTTTCAATCCTGGCTTGTCTGGGTTCGACAAAAGAATACACGGGTGTGGTCATGGACCTCCCCGAAGTAACCAAGCTATCGGACAAGGATGTGGAAAAGTATTACAAAAGGTACCAAGTTAGGTCGGGCAAGAAGATTGCCGATGGCTTGGCGGACTCTTCTTTTCAATTGATGGCTAAGGCTGTGGATCACGGTTTGAGAAATTACGGAAGTATAGATGACAAAGAGGCTCTTGTGAAAGATTGTAAGAAAGATGAATTGATAATGAAAGAGATCTCAAATCTATCTGGTTCACTTGTACTCAAAGGTGGAAGAGTCACAGCATTACTTTCGGCACTTGTTCATTTTGCAAATCACTTCAAGTTGAGAGAGGATGGATACCCAAGACAACTTGAGCAGGGCCTAAGCACCAATCCAACACAACTTGAGCAGGACCCAACACAACTTGAGCAGGACCCAACACAACTTGAGCAGGACCTAAGCACCAATCCAACACAACTTGAGCAAGACCCAAGTACCACTCCAACAGAACTTGGATATGATACTGTGTTCTAGGAAAAGTGTCTTCAAGACTGATTGTGCCATGGGCAAAGCACCCAATCATGCAAACCACAGAAACACGTTTCGACATATTCACCGTATATGCCAACGAGAATGACTGTGACTTTGATGCATTCTTCAACAGAGTAGGACCAGAGGTTCTTGATTGCTTCGAGAAAATCAACCCTAGATATACAAGACTTGAGTTTCATTTTGAGCTACAAAACAAAAAGAAAGAGATGATAGTAGACCATTACGATGATGATGTTAATTCCATGGATGACACAATCAATCGTATTGTGAGAGTTTTGAGATCCAAGATTAGGAATGCTTTGATGGAGGGACTCCAAATGTTTCTTGATGAAAATTTTGAGGACTGTGACACATATGTACTCGATTATGATGATGATGATGATGATGATGAGATTTGGTGTTATTGGGATTGGGATTGGGATTGGGATCTAGAGGATGTTCTAGAAAACCCTAGTCTGTCTAGACCCATTGTTAATCATATTGCAAAAGGAATGGAGTCTAACCTTTCATACATTAGAGTCAAAATGTTGAACCATGACAAGGAAATACATAGACTAGAATTCAAACGCGTTTTCGATAAACTAATCCCTGCAGCAACGTTGAGCTTTGACAAGCAATACCACAAAGTAGAATTCAAAAGTGTTCTTGATGAATTAGTGGATGCAGCATGGCATCCCGATCGAATGCTAGACTGGTGTCTTGACCACGAGGAATTGAGAGACGTGAAAGAACGATGGAATATGTAAGAACCGATTTTGAGCCTCTTAGTAGATGACCTACTAAGAGACCTACGCAGCAAAGCCCTAACACAACTTTTAGGACTAAATAACCACTTGTTAGCCACTTAGTGGTGACAAACAAAGTGGCTTAAAGAGAGCCATGCACTATGGCATAACCGAAAGGTAAAGTGTTGAAACATGAGTGAACCAATCTTCATTGCACTTGACTCTGATTTTGACTGGAACACCATTGTTGTTACTGAACCCAAGAGTAAATCCTTCAACAACAAAGGCCAAAGTAAACCACAAAACCAATGGGTTAGTTCAGATGTTTACGTAAAAGGTCCCAACGGTGAGAAGCGACCAATCTTCATTGAATTGACCAAGCAATTCTTTTCGGGTATATCGGGGGTGTGGCCATTTGGAACCGACAAAGACAGTCGCAGACTTGAGACGCTGGAGGGCTTCCAAATTTCATACCCAATGACATCGATTGATACCATGGATTGCCCAACAACCGAAGAGATCAAGACTCGAAAAGCACTTGACAATGTAGTGAAGATCACATTGAATGCACTCAAGAAGTTTTGCAACAAACCAAGATCAGAGAGGTCCGTTCCACCCGCAACTTTCAATGCATACATCACTGCCAAGAGTGAAAATGATTGGTCCTTTGCTGTGAAACCGATATACGATTACACAAACACCAAAGACCAACAAACGGGTGAGAAGACAAAGGACACAAGCAGACCACAACGTGCCTACCTCAAGTTCATAACCTGGGGTAAGGGTGGCAACATCCTATCCACAACTTGTGTATACGGTCCAGATGATCAAGTGGTTAACCCACTTGAATACATGTGGCAACCCGACAAGTATGTAAGCGGTTTTGGTCATCCTGTTGTCCGTTGGGATGGTATATTCTGGGGATCCCACGGGCAGACCGGGTACGGTGCCTCAGCCCGTCTTCGTGTCACTGAGATGAATTTCACTCCAAGTGAGTTCACCAGCATGACTAGTTTTCGAATGTTACCCTCCAATAATGCCACACCACAAGAACCAGAATCTAGCCTGTTACCCACACCGCAAGAATCGGAACCTCGTATGTTGGCTCCCAATGGTGCTGAGCCACAAGAATCAGAAGATGAAGATGAGTATGTGTTGGAATACTAGTAATTAAGACGTACTTCTCCGGAGGGTTAAAGGTAAGTGAAAACAAGGATACAAACATGGCAAACATAGAAGTTGTTGATAGAGCGACTGTGAAAGAATATTGTGAAGAGTACTGTAGAGAAAATATAGAGGAACAATGTCGGGAAATTATACAAGATTGTAAAGATGAGTTAGGCGAGAGAGCATTATTATGCTTCGAAGGTTTGATGGTCGGAATCGGATTATGTTGGTTGTATAGCAATCGCCATCGCTTATGCTAGATGTTGGTTCAAAAAAATCTCCTAATAGACAACCTATTAGGAGAGTTAAAGGTTAGTGATAACAGAGATACAAACATGTCTGAGCAAATCACAAGAGAACCCGATGTCAAGGATAGAGTAAAGGATCCCAAGAAGGTGGAGGCCGGGAAGAAACTGGCCGAGTACCACAAGAAGGCTAAGGATGCATTGAAGGAAAAAGAGCAACGGGATGTAGATAGTCAGAAAGAAAAGGAGCAGCCGCAGCAAGAGGATGATGCCTGGATACCCAGCCTATCCTTCGGGAATTTGTTAATCGGTGGTTCCATAATAGGAGTGATTGTTTATGGTTTATACGAGAGATACAAAGACAGAATACCCAACTTCATACCTTCTGCAACCTTCAAACCACCTCCTGTCAAGGACATGAATGAGGTCAAAACACCTCCAAAGATAGAAACCGAAACCAGCTTAAATGACGAGCTGATGTAATACACAAAATGTCAAACAACAAGCTTGTGAAGACTGTTACAGATTCTGCAGTTCTCATGGGACTCGCTGCTGCTGTGGGCTATGTGGGTAAGAAGGCCCTGAAAGAATCGTTCATTGGCGATCCATCGTCCAATTTCATGAATTATGTCAAATGGGTCGCTGTTTTGTCCGCGGGTATGTACCTAAAAACTTATTTAGAAGATCAAAAGATCTTACCAGAAGAGCTTTGAGTAATGGCGACTATAGCGATCGTTACCGGAGGTGCAATCGTCAATGCAGCTGCCCTCGGTCTTAGTACCTACATAACACATCTCCTCACTGGATCATCACCCGAAGAACTCGAAAAGGAAAGGAAAAGGCATGACAAAGCAATGGAGGAGTACCAAAAAGATTACGCTGAGCATGAAAAGAGGCGCTTGGCGTATATTGACTTTATGAACAAGAGGAAGAGTGATGCTGACCAGGCATCTGAGAACATATCGGAGACGGATGAAGCGATGAGGTTGTACAATCAAATAGGCGATCCTCCCAAGTTCTCCGACTACTACCGACCGAATGAAGACCAAAGAATGGCTCAGATGGTCTTTGTCGCGGTTGGGATGTTAATCCTGGTGTATATAGTTAGCAAGTGGTTGTGATAAACTAACTTAGAAGTTCCCATATTCGACATCAAATATGGCAACTGCTTATCCTGAAGAAGAAGAGAACGATCCTTTCGGGTTGGGGCAAGAAAACAAACAAGAAGATCCCGATGATTTCGAAGAAACCCCGCTACTTGGTAGGCAGCCTCCAACACCAGACAAAGTCTTGGAAACATCCACGACTAAGGGTGCAAGACGTAAATCAGGGTATGTTCGATTACCACTTGAAGAGATAGAGATGCAGGCTATGGAAGAAGACAAAGATGAAGTCTGGACCAAGATTGTAGACAAGTTCCCAGATGCCAAACCCAAGTTCTTTTTCAAATACGATGACTGGGGTAAAATCGTTGTCAAAATCAGTGGCAGAGATCCAGACAGAAATGTGTGGCATCCATTATTCGATGAGTACGGTGATGTGAACAAAGGATTACCCAAAACAATCACAAAAGAGTTAGGTCCAAGCGCGGAAGAAATTGTGGAAGCCAATGATGGTGAGATAACCAAGAGAAAAGGGTTCGTTAGTAAATTGAAGGAGACGGTAAGATTCCATCGAGAAAAGGCATTGAAAACCCCGGAAGAAGCAAGTCAAATAGAGGCCATCGAGAATCAAATTGCTGAACAAGAGCAAGAGATAGCTAACTTGGAAGTGGAGAATGAGCAAATCCAGGAGCGAATGTCATTGCGAGACCGGGTGAAAGCGATCTTCAAGAAATATGGTTTCACGGTATTTGCCGTTGTGAGCGCCGTTGGTGTGGTCATTGGCGTTATCGTGTCTAATCTTTCCAAGGGCCTATCCAGATTGGGCAAAGGTGTGGGGGACGGGCTGAAGAACATCAGTAAGAAACTTGGTGAGTTATTGCCCGGTATGGTGGGGGCGATCGTGAGTTTCCTGTTCAAGACCGCTGGGAAGGTCATTTCATTCCTGGGTAAGAACGCTTGGCTGTTGATCCTCGCTGTTGTAGTGTACTTTGTAGACGAATTAAAAAAGAGGCGTCGTTGATGTAAATGTTGAGCGTTACAATGTACGAGTCTGAAACCAGGGTGTACTTGGACCCTCCCCTGGACAAGGTTCGGGAGATACAACTTCTGAGTTGTAGTATACCCAAACGATTGGTGAACTTCAAGGATCGCCAGGGCATACTCAATGAGGAAAATCGACCCCTCATAATAATCCAGCCCGGTACATACTCTCTGCGTGGTATACACGCGATATTCCTCAATGATACGGATAAGGCCAAGCTATCGATCATTGAGACTGACACTGTCGACTATTTGTACTCCAACAAGAACTCCAACATCAAACTTACGAGAGGACTGCAAGTTGCACTAGGTTTACCCGAAGTCATAACGCCTGGCAAGTTGTACCCCATCAATCTCCAGATCAAGGAGCCCCTGAGACTTATGTGCAGTCTAGTGAACAACCAGTCATCCTACATGAACAATGCTCGATTTACAGGCCCTGTGAAGATCTCACCCTCACAACTCCTTGCCAACATACCATCACAGGATTATCCAGTCATTCCCGTTCACAAATCCAAAACCCCCGTAAATCACTTCGATCTGAGCATCCTCGACATTGAATGGAACAAACTGAATCTGAATGGGTCTGCAATCACCTTCAGTTTGCGTTTCCGATAACATTTAAAGTACGTGAGAACTGTAACCAAAGATGGGTGAGTACAAAGGAATCTACCCCAACTTGCCTGCGACGGCGCCTCCTCCTCCTCCTGATGGCGATACTTTCAGATTGCAACAATGTTGCGATGCTTTGAACAAGCTAAAGTCTGAATTAAACCACTACGAGACAGTACTCAAAAAATACAACCGATCCAAGGGCGCCCTCATGAATGTAAGCTCGACCTGTGGTATAATGTCTTGCATTTTGGCGGCTGGTGGATTGGGCACATCGCTTAGTGGTGTCGGAATCGTCGCATCTGTACCATTGGGTGTGGTAAGTGGTGTGTTTGTATGCGCATCCATAGCATGTCAACAAATATCCAAGAGACTGTCCCAGAAAGCTGTGAAGCATGAAAACACCATCACATTGGCCAGATCCAAGATAAACACCATTGAAGACCTGGTGTCCAAAGCCCTTCGTGACAATACGATCTCTGACTCAGAATTCTCGTTGATCATGGAAGAACTCAAGAAATTCGAAAAGCTCAAGGCTGAGATACGGGCCAAGGCTCAAAAAAATGTGAGTGTGGAGGACCCATTGGTGTTGAGGCAGAGAGTTCGCGAAGAAATCCTCAAAGAACTAAAAGGAGGACTATAACTATCATCTATGAGCAAAACAAATACTAGCTTAAAAGTTTGACCCTTCTACCCAAATTCTGGATAGAAGATGGGCTTACTCGATGACTTCAAAAATAAGTACCCAAAGGCTGACCTTGACCGATTCAAATTCATAGCTGATCAATTTGGAGGTTACATTATATGGAAACATAACGGAATGACAATCATGTCCTATGACGACCCCACTGGCAAGACATGGACTGATGGGATGCGACCAGGTTTGAAATTACTACTCTGGATCGATCTTGGATTGACTGATGTCGATACACTGAACTCGTTCCCAAAGAGCCTAACCATGACACATCGCTCCTACCCAATTCCAGCCATTGATTTTGACGAACCCACAAGTAACACCACAAACATGCTGACGTCATTGGACATATACGTGTCCAACACGAAAAAATTCACCGCTAAGATGCGAAACGTCTTCACATCACAAGTTGTAACTTTCAAGTTTGGTAAGCAAAGTCGAAAGTGGTTGAACGCGCCCGACATGAACTACTGGCCTCAACAGCTGAACTTTGCAGTGTGGTGTGCGACCTCTGGCTGTGGTGTCAGCCCCTTTGAAAGTTTGAACTACCCCAAAGTGGTGGCTGGCTTTGTAAAGTTTCACGTGTATTTCACCATAAGGCGAATACTGTACGAATTGAATGTGCCTTTGCCTGATGAACAACCATTTGCCATAGCTAACAACCCTTACAGTAAGGTTGCTTACCAAAGATTATGCGCTGAATTCGGCATCGGTAATGGTTCTGATTTCAGATGGAAAGGCGGGCGAAACCATGGTCTTGGTGACATATTCCTTGACTATGGTGCTGGTTACCATGGAAGAGGTGGAGGGTTTCAAAATGTACATTTGATTCGAAACTATGATGAAGACGCAAACCAATGGCCTGGTGATGGTGGTGAATTCTCAGATGATGGTGGTAAGAAAGAAAAAGGTAACCTCATCTCATTCATTCGCAATGATGACTTTGCTGAGTACAAGTATGCTTGGTTCATTCCAACGAGTGGTTATGGGCTCACCAAGGCTGGGCTGGGCAGACTTAATCGATCTGCTGAGGCCTTCGTTTACTGTGTGCTGGGATCGCAAGTCAATACACGAAACTCGATTGTGGGCACGGGTGGTGGGGCAATTGAGACACAGCAAGAGTTCTTGGCTCTGTTTGAAAGCAGTGTGATTGAGAACGACATATCAAGTTCAGTACAAAGGTACCAACTCGCAACTCAGGAAGCGAAGCTAAGATTGGATCTGGCGATTGCACCTGGAGTTTGGCTAATGCCTAGTAACATGATCATAAACACGGAGAGTATAGTCGGGTACAACAACAACCTAATGAAGGCCACGGGTGACATAAAGTTCGGAGTCAACTCAAATGTAAATCTCGAGACCAAGACTGTAGGGATAAGCCATAACTTGGGCTCTTCGAAAGTTATGTTACCACATGCAGCTACCAGAACCGAAACTGTACAGGTGAAAACACCAATCATGGATGTTAAACCTGAAATCAAAGGGCCTGAAAACACACAACATGAATATAACTTGTTTTCATTGATAATCGTAGTTGGTGGATTGTCTTGGGCTTTATTCCGTTGATGGACTCGATATGATTTTTTGTAACGTGGTTCGCGTTACAAAGATGCACACCATATTACTGTGACTTCATAAGATCGAGGCAATCTTTACAACGATCTTTACGTTTGTGATGAACGCACATGCCCTTTCCCCCACAGTCTTTACATCTGTACCTAGTTCTACCATGAGAACATACTTGGGAACCACCACAATCTTTGCAAGAGTACTTTACTCTACCATGAGTACATATACCCTTACCACCACATTCTTTGCAACATGCTTTCTGTCTTAGATGAGGGCATATTTGTGATCCCATACAATCCTTACACTGAACCTCACGCCTGCCATGGTTACATTTTCCACCACTAGGTACCTCTTCCATCCCCAGCGCCTCCAGTAGCTCTCCCCGGCGCATCTTGTAATATTCGGCTATCTTGCGATCCTTGGCAATGGCGCGGAGCTCTTTGACGGTTTGACGTTGATTGGGCATGATGAGTGTTTGGATGTGCAAGGTCATTCCTTTAAGACGATTTTTTTGATCGCATTTTGGAATCCTGCACGCGTGCATGATTTTGTCTTGAAGTGCTGTCCCAGAACTGTCGTTTCCCCCCTACTGGAGGTCTTTGTTTAGGAGGCGGAGCCAGGTGAGCACAAGAAAGTTCTCTAGTGTTGGTGTGAGTTCTTCATCGACATCTCTTACCTGGTCATGATGAGTCATGCCGCCATTTTACGTGAACAGGTTGTCCTCGACGGCAGCAAGGATGCGTTGGTATAGGTCCTTGGGTTTCTTCTCAGGTCTCTGTTCGATGTGTACAATGTCCAAAAAGTGGGCGCCAGTAGTGTGGAATCCGAATTGTAGTCTAACAGCCTGTCAAAATCGTCAAGGGAAACTGAGTCACGGATAATACGATGTTTAAAGACTGTCCAAAGAGGTGTTTTTATCGTCAAGAAGAATTTGATCTGTTCGGATATCTTAGCTCAAAATGGAAGCGTTCCAAAATTTTAGAGAATAATATCTTCATTCCAGAAATTGCTAGCTGGACGGCACATTCTAAAAACTTCTCAACAAACTATTGGCTCATGATCATCCGAAATTGCTAGGTGACCTTATTAAATACCAAAAATTGCAAAAATATCCTTTCCGATAACATAAGGGACTACTTTTCGCTTGTTGGGAATCTTTTAGGTGATGTTTTAAGGACTGAAAATCTATTCAGATACGCGGTTGGAAAATCCGAGGGCCTGCGAAAATAGTCGTTGGGTACCCTTGAGTTAGCTGGAGAGCTCCTTTGGTTAGTGCATCTTAACGGGATCGCAAGGTGTCAATGGATTCGAATCCCGTTCAAGCCTGAACGTTTTCAGTTGCTATCTTTGCAGCTGCCTAAGTTGCGTAGATAATTCCGTTAAGACATCTTTCTTCCATTAAACTTGGAGTCGTCTGAAACCGCTTCTGGTCTCGTTGAGGCCAACCGTTTTTTAACGTTTACCACAAACCAGTGAATTTCGTTCCGTTCACATACCAAAACATAAACCATTTACCCGGGATGCCGAAGGCGAGCGCATCAAGGTTTGGGAAGTGTTCCTTTGTTTTTAATCGTAGTCACAAATGGTCACGTTGGTATGGTTGGTATTTTCAATTTCATTGGATCCAGTTCACGTGAGAATCACGTGCAAGATCAGCGGTCGATCCATGTTAATAAGCACTGAAGGGTTAAATTACAGAACAATCTCAAGACCGCAGCCCGCAGTCAGTCCATGTCATTACGCTGGGTGCCGAAGGCGAGCGCGTCAAAGTTCTTTTTTTTCATCGTAGTCAAAAATAGTCGTGCTTTTTTTAGTCTGTGCGATTTCATTCAGTTCAGTGGCTCCAGTCCACGGAATAACGTTCAAGGCTAGGGAGGGGTCGATCAGTATCGATAAACACAAACACTGATCACGCACAACACTACCGGAATGTTCATCATACATGGAGAAAGAAGTTCTCTAGCAGAACCAGTTTGTTCACTTGTCAAATAGTGACCGGAGATTGAATTCTTGGATTTATTATCTCGGTGTTTTGGTTGTATTTAACTTACTTGTCTTCACAGGCATCCCTTCAGCGACCTGATCAGTTTCTCAATAATGTGACAGTATTTCATGTAAGAAAATTCCTTTGGGGAGAATCATTTTGTATTGTTTTCTACACCGAACCATCCCGCGTAAACGCCTCCAGTCGTCTTGTTTAGTAAAAATCTACTAGTATACTAAGGGTGTGTTCCTTTCGGTGAATCCAAAAACGGATTTTTTATCTGGAGATCCACCACATTTCGTGACTGAAAGGAACGCGAAATCCGAAATTGGATCTGTAACCTTGGTAACCTTTTGTAAATCGATCAATATTGCGGCCGCAAAAGAAATTATGTGCTTTCTCTTGCTTTGAAGAAGTATGCGATGATACTATGGAGTTAACTCCGATCAGCGATTCTAATAGTGATAACGGAGTTCTGGAATTAGTACCACACAAACAGTGAGGCGCGTTAGAGTAGAAAATTACGTAGAGATTGTCGTTCCTCAGTCTAGACTATATTGCCACTTTCGTATGTCGAGACAAGCACTACTTGAGTTCCTCGAAGGCTTGCTGCCTGTGCTACCCGGCTTGCCCCATGATGAGCCGAAAGAGAGTGAAAGACCCATACCACTTAACAAGCACAACTTTCCTATTTTGTAGGTACTAGAAAGTCCTGAGTATCCGCCGCCTGGACATACCGTTGGATCGATTGACTAATTTCGGATCTATTGTGAATGGAAGGGCGTAGATCAAGAATCCGTTAATCTAGATTTTGATTCACTGGATTTCAAATCCAGTAAATCCGCGGTATTGAAATGGATTCATTAGATCAAAACCTCGGATTGCATTTAGCGAAAGGAACGGGAAATCCGTTTTAAGGTCTGTTATGGTCTCCCTGTTTGGTCGTTTGCATGTGCGCGCGCAGGTCACGCACGTGACATTCATAGTATGACAGATTTGAGTCACGCTTGTAAGTCCACCATCTTGGATGTTAACCCGTACCAAATACATGACAATTTTGGCGACGAGGATGGGATTTATGGAGTTTTATTTGCGGTAGAACGGTAAAATCCTATCGCTACTACGTCTAACTGGAGTGACGATGTCAAACAACGGAGACGAAGCGCAAAGACTCGCTCGCAATATCGGCAAGGTTCAGAAGTTTGTCGCGGGAACCGACTTTGAAGCTTACGCTGAACAACTGGAGTTCTTTTTCGTCGCAAATGGTGTTACTGATACAAAACAGAAAAAGGCAGTCCTACTGACGAATCTTCCGATCGATATCTACCAGTTGGCGAAATATTTGGTTGCCCCAGCTCTATTGAGGGAAGATTCTGTTACTTACGAAGGGGTGGTCCAGCGACTACAAAAGCAGCTTAAACCGCAAAAATCCGCTTTGGTCGCAAGATACGAGTTTGACAATAGAGCACGAAACGTCAGTGAAACGGTGAGTGAGTATGTTGCGGTCTTAAAACATTTAGCCATGGAGTGTAAGTTTAATGAGGCCATGCGATTGGAGCGACTTAGGGACCGGCTGGTCTCCGGAATTCGCGACAAAAGAATGATGTCTGAACTCCTAAAACTGAATCTCGAGGAACTTACATTTGATATTGCCGTTGCCAAATGTATTGCTATTGAGCAGTCTTATAAAGATGTTGAAGCTATGCAAGGGGGTAAAGAGCCAAACCCTGTGAATAAACTATACAAGGCAAAACCAAGTAAGCAAGGTAATCCCTTAGTTAAGCCGAGAAGGGAACAGAGAGAAGCCAAAACACTTGAGTTCAAGTGTTACCGCTGCCATGGAAACCATGATCAGAAGAGCTGTCCCTTCAAGAAACAAGTGTGTCATTATTGCAAGAAAACAGGACACATTCAGAGAGCTTGTAAGAAACGAGGTAAAGCAGCTGTAGATCACCTGGGTAGTGATAACAGTGAGTCTGGTGACGAATGCCCCAGTAGTGATGATGATGATTTCCTAGCCAGTTTGGAAGTAAATTCCATCGGGAATAAGGCTGATGTGATCTGGGTTACCCCTGTTGTTGATGGGAAACCTCTCAAAATGGAGCTAGACACGGGGTCTGCGGTGTCTGTCATCCCTTACAAACAGTTCAAGGAACTTTTTAGCCGTAAGAAATTGCAAAAAAGTGAGATAACACTTAAGAC
This sequence comes from Ricordea florida, assembly GCA_949710005.1. Taxonomy (NCBI): domain Eukaryota; kingdom Metazoa; phylum Cnidaria; class Anthozoa; order Corallimorpharia; family Ricordeidae; genus Ricordea; species Ricordea florida. The sequence goes on along the minus strand of OX453278.1, from coordinate 22,803,493 downwards.
CTACACTGGGGAAAAGATTACTCCCAAAGGAAAAATCAACTGCAGTGTTGAGTACAAGGGCCAAACTAAGCAGCTTCATGTCCAAGTTATTGAGACACCAGGACCAGCTTTATTTGGGCGTGATTGGCTATCTGAGATTAAGTTGGACTGGGGCGAGATTAAAGCTCTCAAGTTGGGCCGGGTTAAGGTTGGGGTGGCTCAAGATAAGGTAGACAAGCTCATTGCCAAGTATAAATCTGTGTTTGCTGATGAACTAGGCACCCTTAAAGGACAAAAGGCAGATCTTAAGGTGGAAGAGAATTGCCAACCACGGTTCTTTAAGCCTCGACCAGTACCATATGCATTGCGACCCAAGGTAGAGGCAGAGCTTTCACGTCTTGAAAAGGAGGGTATCATCAGCAAGGTAGGCTACAGTGAGTGGGCAAGTCCTATTGTGCCTGTTGTTAAGCGCAATGGCTCAGTACGTGTGTGTGGAGATTTTAAGGTCTCTGTCAACCCAGTTTTGATTGCAGAACAGTATCCCCTACCACGTATAGAGGATATCTTTGCCAATTTAGCTGGAGGGAAGCATTTCAGTAAGTTAGATCTGCGTCAAGCATACCATCAAATGGAGGTTACCCAGGAGTCAAAGAAATATTTGACCATCAACACGCACAAGGGTCTATTCCAATATAATCGGCTAGTTTTTGGGGTGACCTCAAGCCCTGCAATTTGGCAACGTTCAATGGACCAGGTATTCCAAGGAATTCCTGGAATACAATGCATTTTGGATGACATGATCATTTCTGGGAAGACAGATGAAGAACACCTTGAAAATCTAGAAAAAGTATTGAAGCGCTTACAAGATACTGGCCTTAGAGCAAACCGAGAGAAGTGCGAGTTCTTCAAAGAGAGAGTTGAGTTTTGTGGGCATGTGATTACTAGTGAAGGCCTGCACAAGACCGAAGAGAAAGTTAATGCAGTAGTTGATGCACCAAGGCCCGAGAATGTGTCACAACTCCGCTCATTCCTTGGACTTGTCAATTACTACAACAAGTTTCTGCCGAATGCAGCCACAGTTCTCCACCCATTGCACCAGCTGCTTGAGCAGAGTAACAGATGGCAGTGGACACCACAGTGTGAGCATGCTTTTAAGGAGGCTAAACGCTTAATAACATCCGAGCTGGTTTTAACTCACTACAACCCAGCTTTGCAGGTTAAGCTGGCATGTGATGCCTCGCCCACAGGAATAGGAGCAGTGCTTTCACATGTCATGCCAGATGGAACTGAAAGACCAATTGCCTTTGCATCCAGGTCCCTCACAAAGACCGAACGGAAGTATGCACAGATTGACAAGGAGGCATTATCGATCGTGTGGGGGGTCAAGAAATTTCATGTCTACCTCTATGGGCGGCGCTTCACGCTCATCACTGATCACAAGCCACTGGAATCCATATTTCATCCTGAGAAGGGAGTACCTGCTATGACTGCAGCAAGGCTCCAGCGGTACGCACCGTTCCTAGCTGGATTTGAGTATGACATTGGTTACAGGAACACTAAGAAACATTGCAATGCAGATGGGTTGTCAAGACGTCCACTACAGCAATGTGAAAAGGGGGAGTTGGATGTTGATTCAGCGGAGGTGTTTCATGCAATGCAGCTTAATGTGCTACCTGTATCCAGTGAAACTGTTGCCAAGGAGACCCTACGTGACCCCATTTTAGCCAGAGTTTATGATTCTGTGGTGAAGGGGTGGTCAGTACGTGTAGAGGGAGATGCGGGATACTATGAACGCCGTAATGAACTTGCAGTCCACCGGGGCTGTATCCTTTGGGGAATGCGAGTAGTGATTCCTAGCAAGCTGCAAAAGAGGGTGCTAGATGAGTTGCACGACAGTCATTTAGGAATAGTTAAGATGAAGGCTTTAGCAAGAAGTTATGTATGGTGGCCGAACATCAACCATCAACTGGAGGAAGTCGCCAGGAAGTGCAGTGGATGTCAGCAGAACCAGAAGATGCCAAGCAAGGTACCCTTACACCCCTGGGAATGGGCCATTTCGCCTTGGCAACGCATCCATATTGATTATGCTGGCCCATTCCAGGATTCCATGTTCTTAGTGGTTGTTGATGCACATAGCAAGTGGCCAGAAGTCATCCCAATGAAGTCAACTAACTCCTCCAAGACCATTGAAGTTCTTAGAAACCTGTTTGCAAGATTTGGAATTCCTGAGCAGTTGGTTAGTGATAATGGCCCTCAATTTGTGTCTGAGGAATTCCAGGCATTTGCCAAATGCAATGGCATAAAGCACATTACTTCTGCACCATATCATCCAGCCACCAATGGTCTTGCTGAGAGAACAGTGCAGACCATTAAGCAAGCTTTGCGCTCCATGAAAGGGAGTTATAAGCCAGTGGAGGAGAAGTTAGCAAAGTTCCTTATTGCCTACAGGAACACTCCTCATTCGTCGACAGGAGAGAGTCCTGCACAGCTGATGCTAGGCAGACCATTACGTACTCGTTTGGACCTACTGAAGCCGAACCGGAACCAGAAGATGGTGAATAAGCAACATGAGCAGAGCATGCAATCTGCGAGTGCTAAAGGTCAACCGACCCGGCAACTGGAGGTGGGAGACAAAGTGATGACACGAGACTACCGGGGAGATCTGAAGTGGCGTGCTGGACGTGTTGTTGAGAAAACGGGACCATTGATGTACAAGGTTCAAGTGGCACCAGATTTAATCTGGCGCAGACACCTTGATCAGCTAATTTCTACTGGAGTACAACCAAATTGGGAAGGTGTCTGTGAGACACCCAGCAAAAGTCCAGATCCCATTCCAGACAGCATACAAGTATACCAACCAGATGTTCCTGCTACAACCGGCACAGCTCCGCCGGTACCAGTGACTAGCTCACAAGAACAAATTGCCACTCCCGAACCTGCAAGTGAGACTCCTACAAAGACACCACCACCCGGAGTAGGTCTGCCAGTAATGAGTGACCGGCGATACCCCCAGAGAGAGCGGAGAGCCCCACAGAGACTAGATCTATGAACTGTTGTAACTGTTGTTAAAGTGCTACTGAAAACTTGTTAGCTTGTATACTGTTGTGTTGAAGTTAGGACACCGTACAGTTTCTTTTTCAATATTGTCATTTTATTACCTCATGTTTTTGTTGGGAGGAGATGTTATGGTCTCCCTGTTTGGTCGTTTGCATGTGCGCGCGCAGGTCACGTACGTGACATTCATAGTATGACAGATTTGAGTGACGCTTGTAAATCCACCATCTTGGATGTTAACCCGTACCAAATACATGACAAGGTCTAAATCCGTTTTTGGATTCATCGAAAGGAGCACACACTAATTAATGCAAATGCCCCAATCTGATTGGCTGAGCTGCTGCACACTATCACTACCATTGGAGTGCATTACTTAGTTCATAAACGCTCTGTTGTCTTTATTGTTCAATACTAAATTTTCTTGCGCGCGCCAGTTGACGGTCAAAACCCACTACCCACCACGCAGATCAATCGAAGTATTTATTCATGGGTACAGCCTGAAATTTTAATAATTCGCAACGTACATTGGCTTAAAATGCCATATAACTGTCTGAAAATTCACAGACGAGCACTATTCATCCGGGTATTTTCCTCGTCCTCGAAAGGTCACAACTATGGGCTGTTAGTGTCTCTCCGCGGACGAACACTGTCGCGTCACGTGATCAATTTAAACCAATAAGAATTCGGATTCGACCTTCAGCCTCCGATCAAATATCAGCCCATAGCGAATCTCGAGCTCATAACCTAATTGTTAAATATCCGTCGTCGGGGCGAAAACGCCTGACTTTGGTTGACGGGCGCTATTTCCTTCGGGCAAAGAGTCCATTTATTCATCCTTACGCGACTTGTGAAGCAAAGATACAGATCAGGAGCTGTAAATAATATGTTGTGAAGGCTTCATAGGAATTAAATAACATGGACAGCTTTCCCCTCCGTCAGACTTAATAGAGGGTTTGGAAATCAGTATAGACCCTAGATCGACCTTGCCACATTGGAGTTCCCTACGTGTCCCCTGCGGGTTCCCCAATGGGTAATAACGTATATCATACCAAACTCGTCTATTGTAAGGTAGGGCACTCAATATGTTAAAGTTGAATAATTAGCTAGAAGCCTTAAGACTGCGTTAGCCTGGGTTGGTTACGAGTGTCCAGAGTGCCTGGGTTTTATAAGCCATCCCTTTCTAATTCTCTTGTGTAAAAATGTAATTATTACTAGCACTGTACAGCCTTTTGATATTCTGACTGTTTGATTCACGTTATGGCATAGGTCTTGCTTATCATAATTATCATATGCTTATACATACATACATACATACATACATACATACATATAGTGGCTCGTCCCCACGGGGCTTTTCAGAGTCACTTTTTTACATACAACATACAACAAAGTTAAGAATCCCAACTGGTGGGAGGTAGACCAGTTGGCTATTTACAAGGATGATCGAGGAGTTGAACCAGGTACTTACCCAGAACAACACCAGGTAGTGGCCAGAGCGGGATTTGAACCCGGGTCACCGCATTGAAATACCGCGCCCTAGACCACTCGGCCATCCTGCCTCCGTCCTCCATCCTGCTTATCATATATCTATATCTATATCTATATATAAAGTGTAAAAGTTGATTAATCGTAAAACAGTGCTCAATACGTGAACGTAGAGCGAAGTAGTTGTTGCGGGAGAAAAAACACACAAACAAACTACAGGTTTATCCCTACAAGCCTGTTTCGTGGTTGCCCACTCATCATGGGATATCCCCTGATGAGTGGGCAACCACGAAACAGGCTTGTAGGGATAAACCTGTAGTTTGTTTGTGTGTTTTTTCTCCCGCAACAACTATATCTATATATATATATATATATATATAAAGTGTAAAAGTTGATTAATCGTAAAACAGTGCTCAATACGTGAACGTAGAGCGAAGTAGTTGTTGCGGGAGAAAAAACACACAAACAAACTACAGGTTTATCCCTACAAGCCTGTTTCGTGGTTGCCCACTCAACAGGGGATATGGTGGAAATGTCCTTTACCATCGCTTATATACAAAGTAGTTGAATTTACATAATAATAGAGATCGTTAAGTTTCAGGTATTGCGTAAGAGGGTTTTGTTTCTGTGGCGGCAAGAAGACACAAGTTCATTACGTTTGTTTAGCGTGGATAGTTCGGGTCGGCAGATGATTAGGAATTTTTCTTTGAGGCAGAGGTTACATCTTTTGCTTGAGCTGTTATATGGCGAGTGTGAAGACAGGATCCGCCAGGAAATAAAGTGTTCAATGTTGTTGTCTTTAAGGGTCCATATGTGTTTGCTGAGCTCGGTGGAGTTTCTGTGTTTAGCGTGGCGGAAAGATGCGGTGTGGTTTCTGTATCTTGTTTTGAAGTCGTTTTCCGTAAGTCCGATGTAGGTTTGGGACGTGTTGTTGTCTTTACGCGTAACGGTGGCTTGGTAGATTACCGATGGTTGTAGGCAGTTTCCGTTGAGTGGGCAATTGTTCTTTTCTCGGCAGTTGCATGTCTTTCTTTCTTTAGTGTTAGCGGCGGCAGCATCGTTGGTTTGTGTAGATGTGGTTAAGACGCGTTTATTATGGTTGTCGATTATTTGTTTAGTGTTGTTCATGCAGCTGTAACTGATCTTGATGGTGTTGCGGTTGAAGATTTTACGGAGCTCGTGGTCTTTTGGAAAGTGCTTATCTACTAGAGCGAGGAATTTGTGTCCGATGTTAGTACTTGTGTTCTTGCTGAAAGGGGGGTTGTACCACAGGATGTTACTGCGTTGACGGTTTCTTCGCTTGTTAGGTGTGGTTGGTTCGTAGTGTAGGGTGTAGCTGTATCCGCTTTCGTCGAGTGCTTTCTGGTATGAGGGGGCGGCTTGGTCAAAGGATGCTTTGTCGGATGATAGGGATGATAGTCGTTTGTTGATGCCAGCGGGAATGTTCTTTGTAGTGATTGGCGGACGTACTGTAGTGTCGTATTTGGCTTTGTGAAGGGCTTATAGGTGTTTTGGTTGAGGTTGAATGTGACATCCAGGAAGTTAATTATCTGCTTGTTAGCTTCTATAGTAATGCGTAGTCCGTTATTTTTAAAGACACGGCATATTTCTTTCTTGATGTTTTCTGTGTCTCTAGGTGTGGTGTTAGCTACCTTTATAATATAGCTACCTTCTTACGCGCGCTCTGATTGGTCACAAACCTATGTTTTATCAGAGTATAAAACATAGAAAAAGCGTGTTTTATTGTTTTTCGCCGTATTACCTCTACTCGACAATTCTGTAAGAGACGGCGAAAAACATTTTCGTTGAAGAAATTTATGATGGAATTCTCTGCGAAGCAGCAGAAAGTTTTGAAGCTGAAAGTAAATAAAGAAGACAAATAAAGAAGAAGAAGCGAAAACAGTCGAGAAGTTGGTATTAAATGGTGTCTGTTTGGCGATCTGTGTGCTTTTTTGTTTCTACTCGGGGTGTGTAAAATCTATATCATAAAGCAAATTAAGAAGCCTACGCCGTGTATTAAATTGTGATTAAAACCCCGGCTCCGGGCATTTGAGAACACTATACGAGAAAGAGCAACGAGTGATCGTCGTCGAGTACGTTTGAATGCCGCAAAAATCAGCACACCGAAAGCGCGATTCGAAGCAGGACAAGCAGAGATAGGAAAACGACGGCAGGGAGAATAACGACAGACAACGCAGCAAAGCGCGAGCCTGGGCCTAATGAAGTGGAGCACGAGCCGCATGCGAATAATATCCAGTTCGCCCTTGTGACGTGACAAAGGAACCTGCTGTTCTGAAGTTTAAAATTTGCATACTATTGTCGAGGCAATTTGTGCGCGAAAGCTCAGGGAGACATCGGGCTATTCTTTTTAGCTTCGAATTGGTCGTAACCTGGCGTAAGGGTATATAATTTGAATTACCTCTTTTTATAGTATTTGGCCGAGTATGTCTTCTGATTCTATTGCTCAATGTGCGAATATTCAATTTCAAGTTTGTTGATTTTTATGTCAATTTGCAAATGGGAAGAACCAAGCCGGTGAAAATCAAATCGAAGAAGATATCATAGTTATAGCTGGCTGCACGGTCGCTTGAGAGCCACTTCTGTAGCAAAGCCGACTTGCTTGTTCACAGAAGTGAAGCGAAGGGGTTGAAATAAGTCGCGGTATGAATCAGAATGGACAGAGCGACTTTCCCTTGGAACAAAATGGCCTTGGACACATAACAGAGAGCACAGTGAGGACGACAAGCCAAGCCGGGTAAGGATATTTTCTACGCTCTCTCTCATGTTCTTTTTGTTTGCCGTTGTCGAGTCGGATGCGGAATCTCATTACCAACGGGGCTGATCGAGCAGATGTAAACACGGCTTGAAAACTAACCGGTAAATCGTCGTGGTCTACAAATATACGCTCTGTCAAACTTTCCGTGTATTATATTTCTTGTGTAAATTTGGGACAAAATCCGCGTAATAAATTTATTACTTGGGACATTAGGATCGCATTCAGGTCGCGGACTGACAAATCTTGTTATTTTAAACACACGTGGTGTTTTCTGAAAGTCATGGTTCTTTTTCAAAAACACAGTCCACCAATATAAAATTTCAGTTACAGTAAAACACATTAAACCGTTAACCGACTTTCAGCGGTAAGCTCTCTGGTACTTGCAGATTTATTCTGTTTTTGAACGGACAAATTCTCTTCCAAAACACACGTTATACAATATTTTATTTTGTCTTTCGACTGTCGGTCTATGCCGGTGCGCAACACACCAAGGGTGAGGGGATTTGACCGAATGCGTCTCTCAATTCACTCGCCCTAGGGCAGGATAGCTTAACGGCTGCGTAAAAGCTAAAAACGTTGTAAATCCTGGCTATGTATATGACACAGGGTCTGTAAGGGGGAGGGGGGGGGAGGGGTCCTGATCTTACATTCCTGCTTCTTTTTACGAAAATCCCCGCATCCCGCACTTTTTATTAACTTTATTAATTAGAAAAGCGCTTTGGTTTGGTTCAATTAGTGTTCACTAAGCTGATTCGCTTTCGCTGCTGGTACGTTTATTTGAGTCGTGAAGACTTCCCGAATTCCCGATAGACAGGTAAAAAATCTCGTACCCGTGCAAACATTAATAATCCCGCTTCCCGAAGAGAGCAGTCAATTCCCTAATCCCGTCAATAAATTTTGCGTTTTCCCGAATTCTAGACCATATTTTGGTCAAATCTCGTATTCCGGGAATATATATCCTTCCAGACCCTGATGACAGTTAAGGCGGTAAGGAAGTATTTTCGTTATATTACATTGTACAACTCTAGCAATGACATACAAGTCGAACTTTTAAATAATAAACTACGAGTCCCATCAGCTGACAATTGAACCAGTAATTCTTTAAGGAACTGATCAACTCTTGTTTTTCCCTTGCTAAAAAGAATTCCCTCAGTACTACTGAATCTCTTCCGTTGCAAATCACAAAAAACGTAATTTAAACGTAAAGACTAAAATGTTTAAGAGTTACGTGTCCTTATTCGTCTTCTATAAAAGCTGAAAACGTCTCTGAATTAGACTAGTGAAATAGACGAATACAATGGTAATAAAAAACACGTTTCCGTCTTTGTGTTGCTAAATTTCTGCCGAGAAATTGTCCGTTTCATTAATTAATATAGAGTCATGAAACACACGAGCTACGTTGAAAGGATCGGCGCAGCATAAGTCATTAATTGGCCGGTGACTGGCGATGTGAAAGGTATTGGTAGGAACCAATAGAATTGTCACCTGAACAGCTGAGCCGTGCTTTTGAGTTGATTTGATGAAGACTGCACTTTATAAATAGTTATCGTAAAAACAAACGCCATAACCCACAATCTTTAGAATGGCTTGTCAACGAATTGCTATGTTATTTAGTGATAAAAGTGTTGTGTTATTAGTGTTATTATCCATAATCAGGCGCGGACCCACACCGGTTTAATTTCCACCGTTTTACGGGAATCAGTCAGATTTTCCATAATGAATACTATATTTTTATTAAAAAGGAAAACTTTTCAAGTTGAAATCTGAGGAGGATGGAACTGGCCAATATCCTGTCTGAATGACTCAGAGACCTAGGAAACGGGACTTAAGGGAGTTAAATCCAAAAAATTTCCCGGGTGAGCATGCCCCCGGACCCTCCTAGAAACTCGTCATGAAATCGGCCACCATTTATTCTAGATCCGCGCATGATAATTATGACGTAAGTCGACTGGAGTTTCTATACTGTCTAGATTTCAAATAATGTTTTTCTTCTTCTCAGCAGGTCCTGCTGTACTCATCAGTTCAATCCATGTCGTCAATGGTCGCTTCTGTGCAGTTGGTGGTTGCGTTCCCTCCGGCATCTGATTGCTATTCTTGGCGGTCAGGTAGCGCGACGACCACTTATAACTGTTGCTATATGCGTTGCCTTCGCCAGCTTCTGTGCAATTGGATTTGTCTGGCTCAAAGTAGAAAATAGAACAGATAAGTTGTTCATACCACAAACAAGCCAGGCCTTAGATGATTTGAATACAGTTGAAAAGTTTTTTCGCCTGAGGATCCGAAATGAGGGTATCATTCTGGTGGTTCGCCCTGGGCATCATAACATTCTTGAGCCTGCTTGCTTAAAAGAGGCCATGGGTGTACACCTTGCAGTAACGGAAATGCCAGCTTACCTCGAACTTTGCGAGTCCATTTCTGGAGGAAGGGTCAACTCTACTGAGGAGTGCGTTACAGTTACACCGTTTGAAATATTTAATGACAACAATTTTGATTCTCACAGCTTGGAGATGATTCAAACAGAGATTACTCAAGCGCTAAGTAATTTCAGTTTTCTCATGAGCAATGGACGTCCTTTTAACTTTAATTTCAATCAGATATTTGGTGGCGTTACCAAGAGTGATCTGACCAACAAGATAATTGAAGCAAAAGCGCTGCAACTAAACTATCTCATCCGACACCCACTGAAGAACGATGAAACCGAAGCAGTATATGACTGGGAGCAGCGCTTCATTGATAAGTTAGCTTCGCTCAAGCCTCAATGTTTCGGCATCTACTACGAAGCCGAACGAAGTACCGACGATGCCATCGCAGAAAGTACACTCTCTGACGTCACACTGATTTCGATCACTTTTACGCTCATGATCTCCTTTGCGTGCTTTATGCTTGGAAAACTTTTCAATCCGCTCACCGGGCACTCGCTGCTTGCCAACGCGGGAATTCTCGCAGTGGGTCTTGGCATTCTTGTCGGGATGGGTCTGGCCATGTGGTGTGGTGTAACATTTGTCAGCATGGTTGGTGTGGTACCGTTTCTTGTTCTTGGCGTGGGAATCGATGACATGTTCATTATAGTCGATGAGTTGGATAGACAGCCACGTGACATGGATGTAGTTACGACAGTGAAGGAGGTCATGTCGTGCACTGGAGCAACGATCACTATGACAACCTTGACTGACTTGGTGGCATTTGCTGTAAGCACATCTACTTCATTTCCTGCCATCAGGTGAGAAGTCGCCAGTAACGTATATAATAGAAGAGACAAAGACTAAGAGTGATCGATTTCTTAAGCTTCCAGTTTTGATTCCAATTCTAACTCCATCATGAAACTGCCAACAACTTAACTACCCTTCATCATTATAGTTTCTCTTAACGATAGTTTTTCTAGCATCTTGCATACTTCTCTTTTTAGGTGAAGGATCGTCGCAGTTTGGTAGGAACTTTATTCTATACCGTGTACATTCATGTATACTTCGTTTTTTAAGAAGGCTATTGGCTACGTTTCCCTATTATTGCAAATGTTGGTTGACCAAAATGCCATGTTCCCTAAAAAGAGGAAGCTTCCTTTCACAGAAGTATAAAGCGAAATGACGTTTAGTTGCAGAAGCATTCTCCGCTGATTTCGTCTTTTGCCAAAATTTACTGAAAGTTCTAGCGCGGTAGAAAATAGCTTATTTTTCTCCGTGTCAGTACTTGAAGTCTTTACTACTTCTTTTGCTTGCAGGTATTTTTGCACATATGCAGCATTAACTGTAACCTTCTCTTACATAATGATGGTCACATTCTTTGTCGCTGTCTTGACGTTTGACATCAAAAGAATTAAAGCTGGCCGTAGGGACTGTCTGCCCTTCTGCGCTGCACCTCCTCCAAAGAACGGCCAACCGCCCTGGGACCAACCAAGCCCTCAAGTGTCAAACCAGCTCATGAAAATCTGGGCGAGATTCTTGATGTTCCCTGCCACAAAAATCGTCATAATTATACTTTCTTTGGCGTTTCTTGCTGTGGGAATATACGGAGCAACATTAGTGGACGAGAGGTTTGATAGAAAGATACTGGCCAAAGATGATTCGTATCTTAAAAGCTTCATCGCCGTGCAGGAAGAATATTTTGATCAATCTATTCCAGTTAGCGTGGTGTTGACTGGAGATGAGAAATACGAGGAAGTGGCAAGACAAGACGAGATAAGAAAGCTATCTGAAATTGTTACTGCAAATAAACACTACAAGGACGAAGTCGTTTCCTGGATGGATTCCCTTGTGAAGTTTTCTCGGGCAATGAACATGAGTTTGAATGGCCCACACTTTATGGGCACACTTCAAGCTTTTCTTGGAAGCCCCAAGTTCTCTGTATTCAATCAGGACGTCAAAATCTCTGAAACTAAGGATCGTGTGGTTGCTTCTCGCATTTTAGCCTTTATGAAAAGCTCTCCGAGTTCAACCTATCAAAAGAACGCCATGTTGACCATCAGAGAAGACCTCGCCAAGAAATCCAGCCTTGACGTGATTGCAATCAGCCGTTACTTCATATTCTTCGAACAATACGCATTAATAACTAAAGAAACGGTCAGGAATCTTGTGATCGCGACTTTGGCCGTGCTTATTATGACGTCTTTTTTCCTGGTGGATTGCACAGTGACACTGCTTGTGGTGCTTAACTTTATTTCGTTAGTTCTTGAATTGTTCGGTTTAATGTATTTCTGGGACGTATCCCTGAACGCTGTTTCAATGATCAACCTTGTCATGGCTATTGGTTTCGCAGTCGATTATAGTGCTCATATTGCACATGCATACATCATGTCAGAGAAGGAATTTCCAAATGAACGCGTCATAGATGCCCTCAGTACATTGGGTGCCAGTGTTTTTATGGGAGGTAAGTTTGTCTATTAATGCGACCAAGCCGGAATTTTGTCGTCCTTTGCCTTCCGATTCAGAGCTCGATTTGGTTCATCTGAATGCCCCCAGAACCAGCGTTTCCTGGACTAGCGGTCGAGGGATTTGTCGTTACCGACCTCTGGTCCAGGGAACGCTAGCTCTGGGAATGATAATGTGCAAAGGGTCAACCTAACGTTTTTGATGTTGTTTGTTTTTCAGGTTTCAGTACTTTTCTAGGAATGACTGTCTTAATCTTCGCTGCTTCGGAGATCTTCCGAATATTTTTTCGGATGTTTCTCGGTATCGTTCTGTTTGGACTCCTTCACGGCCTGTGCTTTCTACCGGTTTATTTATCACTTTTCTGTTGGAGACCTGCGGTTATTCAGTCTGACGCTGACCACACACCTCATTTGTCCGATGACGCCAAGGATCCTCTGGAGATCCCAAAGGTCGATAGCTAGTAGACAAAATACATTTGACCTTTTGCTTGCGGTTTTGCAGACCAAGACGGAAGGTTTGGCGCTTGCCAGATTTAAAAAAATTGAAAGCTGAGAACGTAGTAAGCTTTTCCTGTAACTCACTGAAGCACTGAAAATAAAACAAATTTGGAGAAACTGTTTTAATACTAATAGCTTTTGATAAACGTACCACTCAACGTGACAATATTGATACATTTTTATCATTAAATACATTAATTCCTTCCTTTTAAATCTACTTTTCAATAACAAGATATTTCATGTGATGCATAAAAAATGCGAAAACACGTCGTGTTGCGTATAAAGCAAAGTCCGTTCAATTTCTGAATCTATAATATGTACAGTACGAAAGGAGCATTGTTTGCCTTAGGAATTGAAGTATATGATTTACTAACAGGAGCACATTAGTTCAGTAAGTAGCAGTAATAGAAGTTGCACAGTTATAGGTCAGCTTCGAGTAATCTAGGGGGAGAGTGAAGGGCTCAAAAGTGTTAGACCTAGATTCAAAAATTGAAGTATTCTTGATGACAGTTTGACCCTGCATGAGAGTGTTATAGTCAGGTACCCTATGAAATGAAATGACTCTTCTCAAAATTTATTTAGAATTTAACTTAACTCCCTTCGTCATTAAGTGTTACGCAGAGCAGAAACGGATTTTGCATCAGGCCAAATTTAATGCACTTATCAAACACAAGAAACATACGCACGCTTATTGCTCTACTGCACTTTAATTCTTTGAGATCTAAATTAAACTAGTTTCTAGTAAAAAGTGAACAAAAGCCATAACAGATAACTGAAAAAAACTGGATTTACAAATAAAAACTACAATCTACTACCATTAATTCTTTTCTCTTTCGACATGAATACCTAAGTCCCGGAGGGGGGGGGGGGAGGGGGTTACTCCCATATATGGGCTATATAGGTATGTGCCGCGGGATAGGGTATGGTTTTTTGAGGTTCTTGATCCTTAAACGGTAGGGTATCATTTTTACACATGTTGGCATAGTGTTCCCGTTGTGATCCTTAGATAGGGTGCCTAAATTGTATCAGGCAGTCTACTATACTATGCTTGATGCTATCTTCCAGTAATCTTACAGAAACGAAATAAAGTTGACCCGTTCAAGCTATTTTTAGTTTTTGTTCTTCCCTTGCGTAGGGTTTTATTTTTCGTGTTTGGGCCTTAAATGGGGTATCAATTTTCGTTTGCTTCATCCTTAGATAGGATCAGGGTTTAAGACCCTTCGCGGCACACACCTATCCGAAATTTATGGGAGTACCCCCCCCCCCCCCACGGGACCTAAGTACTGTCCAGTTCGAGGCTCTTACAGTCGTAAGTAATTAATTTTCTTCCTTTTACGCTTAATTATCCCTCTCTTTTTATTGTCTAAATCTTTTAGAAGAAGGGAAAGAAAATACCAACCCTTTGTATTAAAACTGATCGTATTTGCAGTCTTTTAGTTGCATAAGGGAAAGTCATATTTAGTTGCCACCCGCAATTATTTATACACAAGAAATTAGAATAATCAATCAAACTGATGAAGTAAGTTATAACTGACGTTTTGAGTGTTAGCCGTTGCAATTGGTCCCAGCAGCGAATGAGAGATTATGGGTTACGTGCAATCTATATCATTAGAAAAGTTTGGAGCTATGCCATTGGTGGAACCATAGTAGCGTGTGAACGGAAGTGAAAATTAAATGAATGAAAAACGTTCGTTGATCTGAGTGGCGATCAAGAGAACCGAGTTGGAAGGTAAACCTTTGTTCTTGGTTTTTATGGCTTTCCGTGTTTCTCGGCGTCATCATTACCTTACCGTGACGGTGGTATAACCTTATCAATTTGTTTGATTATCCCAATTTCTTGTGTTTCAATTCCCCACCGAAATAAAATGCCCGGTCAAGTTTGTAAAAATTTAATGTCCTTTTAGCAAATGGTATGGCGGACTCGAGGTTTTTGCTCTGCTTGTGAGACGATAGTGATCAGTTAAATTACTTTCTGGTGCTTGCCGCCCCACATTTCATATAAGGGTTCCATGCACTTGGATAACTTTTCTCTTCCTTTTTTCAATTGTGGTTTGGATTTAATAAGGGGACTTAGTAATTAACTACGGACCCAAAGAAATCTTATAGCTTCAAACTAGTTTTCAGTCTCCAAATGGTACTGACGTACAAGCTCGGTCGAGAAGACTGTGAAGAAGAGGAATTCGCACGAGTTCTCTATCTCTTTCGTTTTAGACAACAACAATCTTCGGATTAAGGGTATTGTGTTAGTGTGGTTATGGAGTCAATAGTGTCTTATTTTTGAGTATTAGGTGTGTATATTTTTAACGTTCATGCAAGGAGAACAAAACCGGCGAGATCTTATTGCAGTGAGATTGCAGGGCTCGCTACGCGATCATCGTAGAGCCGTTTGTTCACTCGACGTGGCTTGAGGACTCTGCTTCTTGCTCACTGGAAGGAATCTAGTGAGGGGACGATAGTATTATGACAAAGGATAATCAAAACAAGTTTCCCTTGGTTGAAGAAGGTCTTGTAGTCACCGAAGAATACGAAGTTAGGACGAAGAACAAAGCGAGGTAAGACTGTTTCACTTGTATCGAGTCTGAGAGACGCCGGCATGAACCTGTGCTCCAAATAAGTACGTAAATTAAAATTCGGTCAAATGTTCCGTGCATTTGTAGCATTACAAACGGAAGTGAATTCAAGATAAATCTGTGATATAAATTTAAAAGCTACAGTATTTTGGCTAGATTTTCCTGCAATACCTCCCATACTTCATTATGGCATCCTGTAGCTGTATTGTTTCGTTCTTCGAATTTTAAACACTCCACAAATGCTTGCACCTGCGTTATCCTTGACGCTGGATCTGCGGCATGCATATTGAAACATGGGGTTATAGAGAAAATCTAGTCTAGGTTAATCTGTGGCATGAATTTTAAATCTCTCCTGGCTAGATTTGATTTTATAACCTCATACTCAATTACATCACACTATCTATAGCTAGACTCTTGACATTCTGTAGAAAGCGAAAGAGTTGTCAAATGCATAATCCCAAAGGATACAGCTGCGGTCTGCATAATTAACGATGGAGTCATATAGGTAACTTGAGGCCTTTTAAAATCATTGTATTGATTTCTACTGGTATACTCCTTGACAGCTCAGACTTTTTTGCTGAGCAGAAAGCAAATAGCAATGAAAACAATGAAAAAAGTAATAATAGTAAAATAATTATTAATGTTAGTAATTATAACATAAATACATAACTAGCTTTTGAATTAGTCGGAATATGCAAGAGGACAACAAGACTTAATTCCTGTTTTCTTTTCCTTTGCCTGTATCATCTTGTCTGTTAAATAATGCTTGAAGTGCAAATTACAGTTGTACTGTACTTGCAACTGATTATATTTTGCCACTAAATAATACATACACACAAGAGCCCAATAGGCGTCGGGCACCAATGAAGGCTGGGCCAGCTCATAATACACAAAGCAAATTTCAAGTCTTAATGGGTTGAATTCTGTTGTCTGCAATACAGTAATTGTTATTTGGGTGCAAGCAAAAGCTTTGCTTTTATATGTTTGGCCAAGGAAAATCGGAGTGAATTGTATGTATATAATTGATTTATAGTCACACTGAAAGCTGAAGATACACTACCGTAGGTATCCTAATCCCAGTATTTGTGTTACATAATATAAAGATGTCTAAAATATGAGTATAAGAATTATAAAATTTAATGTAAAAAATCTTGATAGAAAAGACAAATTCTTTGCAATTCTTCCCCACAAGAAATTAATGATCACCTTATTTATATTGTTGTACTTGCCTCCTCTTTGGTTATTATTTGCTGATATAATTCAATTTGATGGATTCCTTTTGCTCTAGCTTGTGTCTCATGTCCAGAACCAAAGAAATCCCTCATATGGCTTCAGCTCTAGTTTCAGTGATAATTTCCAAAAGGAAGGCATTTAGATAAAAGAGAAGTTGAGGTTTGCTACGTGATCACGAACCAATTTTAACCTGTAGTAATGATAACTAACTTTAAATAGTAAAATTGTTATCATATGGGTTACCAGTGGTAGTACGAAATAAACATTATTATTATGATTATTGTTATCAGGGCTGGAAATAACGGCCGGTCAACGGACAATGTCCGGCCTGATTGGGGATTTGACCGGTCAAACGTTGGCTTTACCGGTCAAGTTGACCGGTCACACTCGATTATATTGCAATGAACTAAAGTTTCTATGCTGTTGTTTACTACCGGTGTACACCTCGCTATATTGCGGAACTTTGATCTAAAAAAATGAAGTAGAACTGAACTGAATTAAACTGTTGTTTACTTACAATTCACGAATTGAAACAGACATCGGGCGCGGGGTTCGCGAACTTCCGGTCTCAAATTAAAAATATTTTATATTTTGGGGGCCATACGATTAGCGCTAATCGTTTGGCCCCCAAAATATAAAACACGCAATTCCGCAATTTAGGCGTTTTTCGTAACATACGCCTACAGCATGTATATGCTATTAGTCATTACCACGGGAAGTTTCACGCTTACACGTGTGTATTACGTAGCGTTATTTTGTGTATATATATGCTATCCTAAGTTGTAACATTCATTCCCTGAAGAAGTCTGCGTTTGAGACGAAATGCGTCGGAATTAAAACTGATAGTTACAACTACAAAGTTCTCCTTTGTGCTGCTCACTAGTCCTCGTTAAAAAAGATTATATAATTTAGGGGAAAATTACATGCTATATTTGTCCGGCCAGAAACGAGGTATGTCCGAGCTAAAATGTATTTGGCCGGTCATCTTGACTGGTGAATGTCCGAAAATTATTTCCAGCCCTGGTTATTATTATTTGGTTATTGTTTTTACAGTTATTGTTACTGAGACTCATTAGGTCTTTCTTGAGGTCTTGAGACTTTTTTAAACTAAGATTTGATTGAAAACACCCAAAAGATTCATAACTCTATGTGTTACTGTTGAATTATTTTCTCTCTCCTTCTGTATTTAACCCTGGTGTCATATGAGGTTGCGATATCTGAAATAGTGGGCTCCCTCTACCTTTTATTTGACTTAGGGCGCTTACCAAAAGTCAGAATTGACCAGCCAGGCGGGTCAAATTGACCAACCGACCAGTTAGCTCAGTTGGTAGAGCACCGGACCAACACTCATAGTCTTAAAATAATTGAGTAGATTTAGTGCTGCCTTTGTAATGTCATCTGCAAATGGTTAGACTTTCTAGTCTTCTCGGATAAGGACAATAAACCGTAGGCCCCGTCTCACAACTCTTTAAATTAATTTGTAAATGTGGGACGTAAAAGAACCCATGTCACTGTTCGAAAAGAGTAGGGCATGTTCCAGGTGTCATGGTCTAGCTGACTTGTGCCATCATTGGTCTGATTGAAATGTGCATATGATTACTCATATAGAATATTCGCAATAGAAATGTAGTATATTATTATTGTTATTAAAATGAAGTACCGGTAGGCTTCTTTTGACAATTTTCACTAAAAACCTGTCATTGGTGTACATGCTGTGTAGAAATAAACTGATCTGTCTGGACAGTTCTGATTGATAGTGCAATTCTCTTTACGAATGGACTGGTCTGACTGGCCAGTTCTGGTAAGCGTCCTTAGACTTTGTGATCAATTGGTTTGTATCTTGAAATTCCAAAGGAATTTTTTTTGCACTGCTTCATTGCAAGGACTGGTTTGGCTTTATACCACTTCTCTCCCCTTTCAAAGCCTAGAATTTTTTTGTGGGGATAGTTTCTAAAGAAACTGGTGCTGCGTCGGTGGGAAATTGAACACAAGAAACTGGATAAATCAAATGAGTTGATTAAGTAAGTTATACCATCATAAGGTAAAAGGGAGGTGCTGACGTTTCGAGCGTTAGCACTTCGTCAGAGCGAAGGGGCTAACACTCAAAACGTCAGCACCTCCCTTTTACCTTACAGTGGTATAACTTACTTAATCAACTTGTTTGATTTATCCAGTTTCTAGATTTTTTTGCCAATGGTAGTTTGTCTTTTGAGCTGCTTTATCATGCGTTAAGTTCCTATTTATCAATAGTGCTTTTGAGCTGGGGTCTCACGTTCAGTGACTGTCCCCCACAGTACCTTTCTGCTCTTTACACACCCTCAATGCTGATTGCACATCTTGTTTGTTGATATACTGCTCAAAATTGTAAGTTCAAAGAAAAGTGCACGTTCACTCAGGCGTTGCAACCAGGTGGACAATCAGACATAGCTTGATGCTATGCTGGTTTGAAATAATGAATGTGAGTTAAAAATTTACAATTCACTGGCCATTCACTGGGTTGATGAATTGTAACATTTTAACTTACACTCAATATTTCAAACCAGTGCAACATCAACCTGTGTCTTGTTGTAGTTCTTACATATGGTCCTGAACCCCTTTTAGTACAATTGTACTAAGTCCCTTTGAATTTCCTTCTTTAGTTTACTTTGTCAGTCAGTTCCATGACTTTTATTTCTTCCTTCCTCAGTACTTCACATAATTACTCACAAGAAAATCTAGCTGATTTCCTTCATTGCTAAGGGGTCAGCTCTTTTCTTTCTATATATCATGAAATATTATTAAAATTATTATTAATATTGTTATGATTATGATGGTGATCAGGATTATTGTTTTAATTACTATTTTTTATTTAACTATGTAGGCTTTGCTGCCAGAAGTACATTGTAGGTTAAATATTTGCATAGTGTTTCAGTTCAGAATTCAATAAAATTTTGCTTGTGGCTTTCGTTTTTGGACAGCTACGTGTATAATAATGATAATAATGATAATAATGATAATAATGATAATAATGATAATAATAATAATAATAATAATAATAATATAATGGGGTATCTTAAGGGCTTCCACCAGGTGGCTTTTCGCCTTAGTACAATAAAAGGTCATATATGTTGTAGTTCAATTGTTTCCTCGGGTCAAGTTCTATTTTCCTTTGTTTTCTTGTATGGTAATGTATGATAATGAGTTTGAAAAGATAACCCATGCTAGATAAAACGAACCAGTCCTCAGGAAAGTAATGTTCAGTACCTTTTCTAATGAATCAGTTGTTGCTCACGAACGTGAGGCTAAGGTGGGTTGAGAAAGATTGCATTTTCATGTATTGTGTCTGTGTTGATAAATATTTGCCTTCTTCCCGTCAGAACTTCCTGTATTCATCGCCTTAATCCATGTCGTCTGTGGTCGCTTCTTTGCAGTTGCTGGCTACGTCTTCTCCAGCGCTTGTTTACTTTTCTTGGCGGTCAGGTAGCGCGGCGGCCGGTCATCACAGTTGTCATTTGCGTTGTCTTCGCCAGCATCTCAGCTATTGGATTTGTCTGGCTTAAAGAAGAAAGTAGAACAGATAAGTTGTTCGTACCCCAAACGAGCCAAGCTATCGATGATTTGAATGTTGCTCAAAAGTTCTTTCGCATAAGGGTCCGAAATGAGGGTATCATTCTGGTTGTTCGTCCTGGACATCCTAACATTCTTGAGCCCGACTGCTTTAAAGAGGCCCTTGGTGTACACAATGCGATCATGGAATTGGCAGGTTACCCCGAACTTTGCGAGGCTCTTTCTGGAGTAAAGGGCCAACTCTTCTCAAGACTGCGTGGCAATTACGCCTTTTGAAATTTTTAAGGACAGCAGTCTTAATGATTTAGAGAATATTCAGTCCGAGATTTATCGAGCGCAAAATAATTTTAGTTTCCTCATGAGCAATGGACGTCCTTTTAATTTCACGTTTTCTCAGATATTTGGTGGTGTTACAAAAAGTAACGTGACCAGCAAGTTAGTTAGCGCAAGAGCGTTGCAACTTTATTACCTCATCCGAGACCCTCTCAATGACGAGGAGATTGAAGCAGTATATGACTGGGAGCAGTGCTTCATTGATAAGTTAGCTTCGTTCAAGCCTCAATGTTTCGACATCCATTACGAAGCTGAACGAAGTACGGACGATGCAATCGCGGAAAGCACAGTCTCTGACGTAACCCTCATAGCGATCACGTTTACGCTCATGATCTCTTTTGCCTGCTTTATGCTTGGAAAACTTTTCAACCCGGTAACTGGCCACTCGTTGCTTGCCAACGCAGGGATACTGGCAGTGGGTCTTGGCATTCTTGTCGGAGTCGGCCTGGCCATGTGGTGTGGTGTGACTTTCGTCGGCATGGTTGGTGTGGTACCGTTTCTTGTTCTTGGCGTGGGAATCGATGACATGTTCATTATAGTCGATGAGTTGGATAGGCAGCCACGTGACATGGATGTAGTTACGACGGTGAAGGAGGTCATGTCACGTACGGGAGCAACAATCACCATGACAACCTTGACTGATTTGGTGGCATTTGCCGTCAGCACATCTACTTCCCTTCCGGCAATAAGGTGAGAAGGAGTCGGAAGTAAGTCTACAAGAAATGGGTCTTGCGATGTGTACATGTGGGAACTTTCGAACTCTCCATATTTGTCCGTTACTAAAGTACAGATATGACGGTGTAATAGGGCCATTTTTGAATATCGAAGAATAATGCTGGAGCGAAAATTACTTTTATTCTGGTGCAGGAAAGAAAATTAAACTAAGTTTACATACTATGATTAAAGCAAGTCGACCAAAATGGTATCTCCCTACTTCGAGTATTTCTTCCTTAATAGCAGAATCCAATGAGATGACGTTAGTTCTCGGTTATTTTCCTTAATTTTTTTTTCACCTTGTAGTGCATCTTACTTTACCGCTCGCTTACCAGCATTCTTATCATATCCCATTTTATTGTGACATCCATATTTTTTGCTGATTTTACCTACAGGTATTTCTGCTTGTATGCTGCGTTAACATTAACCTGCTCATACATAATGATGGTCACATTCTTTGTCGCTATCATGACATTCGATGTTAGAAGAATCAAAGCCAGTCGTAGAGACTGTCTGCCCCTCTGCACTGCACCTCCTCTAAAGAACAATCAACCGCCTTGGGACGAACCAAGCCCTCAAGTGTCAAACCAGCTCATGAAAATCTGGGCGCGATTCTTGATGTTTCCTGTAACGAAAGTCGTGGTAATTATCCTTTCTCTGGCGTTCCTCGCTGTGGGAATATACGGAGCAACACTAGTGGACGAGAGGTTTGATAGAACAGTACTGGCCAAAGATAATTCGTATCTTAAAAGCTTCATCGCCGTGCAAGAAGAATATTTCGAACAGGCGATCCCAGTTAGTGTGGTCTTGACGGGAGACGTGAAACACGACGAAAGGTCAACACAGGACGAAATAAGAAAGCTGTCTGATATTGTAACTGCAAATAAACACTACAAGGACAAAGTTGTTTCCTGGATGGATTCCCTTGTGCAGTTTTCACGAGCGTTGAACATGAGTTTGAGTGGCCCGCGCTTTATGACTACATTAAACGCATTTCTTGACACCCCTCAGTTCTTAATGTACAAGCAAGACGTTAAAATCTCTGAAAATAAGGATCGTGTGCTGGCTTCACGCATATTGGCCTTTATGAAGAGCTCGCAAAGTTCAACTTATCAAAAGAACGCCATGTTGACAATCAGAGAAGACCTCGCCAAGAAATCCAGGCTTGATGCGTTTGCAGTCAGCCGGTATTTCGTCATCTTCGAACAATACGCCATCATAACCAAAGAAACGATTAGAAATCTTGTGATCGCGACTCTAGCCGTGCTTGTTATGACCTCTGTTTTCCTAGGAAATTGCACAGTGACACTGCTGGTGGTGCTTAACTTTGTTTCGTTGGTTCTTGAACTGTTCGGTTTGATGTACTTCTGGAACGTGCCCCTCAATGGTGTGTCAATGATCAACCTTGTCATGGCGGTTGGATTTGCAGTCGACTACAGTGCTCATATTGCGCATGCGTACATCATGTCAGAGAAAGAATCTCCGAATGAACGCGTCATAGATGCTCTTCATACATTGGGTGCCAGTGTACTAATGGGAGGTAAGTGTTCTCTTTATAGAAGCCTGCGTGCAGCCGTCTTCCTTTTCCTTTGTTGCACGCGGGCAAATCATCAAAGAACTTTATGGCCTCGCTATAACGCGATTATCCACATTTATGGCAGCCATTATAGCTTTGTTGCAGTTCATCCGAATCAATCTTACTTTCCTGGTGATATTTAACAATTATTCGTCGAAGTCGAAGTGAATATTGATAAACATTCTTTCATGAAATTAATTTCCTCTTCGGACACATCAACGAAGCACGAGGCGGGCATTTTGAATATTTGGCCTCACGCTATAACCACCTCGCCGGAGGTGATTATAGCGGAGTATGGCGCCATTCTCGGCTAATGAGAGCGCGAGAACTTCTATAATCACCTGGGTAATTATACTAAATATATTTCTAACCAACAGATTAATATTTGCGTCATCTTATTGGCTATTTTGAGTCACGTGGTGTCAAAAAGCTGGATGGGTATCAGGTGATATACCGCGGCCTCGTGGATATTTGCCCGGCGATTTTTCAGTCGCAAGAAAACGTAACAAAGTTTTTTTTTGCGATAAACTCGTTTTGTAGAAACCCGAGACATTTTCGCATTTTCAAATCCACTGGAAATGTGTAGCTTTGACTTGTTTTCGAACAACGCAGTTGATAAAATAAACCAAAGTGCCGTGTTTTTGAAATTTTCATGTAAGGGGCGTTCCGAGAGTATGTTTGACATGACAGGTTGTCAAGCTCTGGTCCAATCACAGTTTATATAAAACGATTTTAACCAATCAATGTACGTACAGTGTTTGCGTCAGTCGCAATCCTGGCTTACTGTAATATATATGGGTTATTGATCAAGCTTGTTCGGTCAAGATGGCTGGATATTGGCTAAGTTCTTTTTTTTGCGTTTTTATTGTATTTTATTAAACACGCAAAAAAAGAACGAGGCCAATATCCAGCCATCTTGACCGAACAAGCTTGGTCAATAAAGGATTTATTATATGGGATAAAACACCAAAAAATGATCCGTGTACGTGTTTGTTTTCAAGGACTGAAAAGGAAGCCCGTTACATGGAAAAATCAAGTTTTCTCGTTTTCCAGCTCCATCGATACACAAACCACAGGAAATCTTTAACTGTCACGGAAAAGATTTTTCAGGGAAAAACTAAGAAAGAAAATTTTGGTAAACCGGCTTTCGCTTCGGATGAATTTTCCTTAGCCCTTATCCCGAGCGGGCAAGATAGCTCTATATTGCCCGCTCGGGTAGCCAATCACAGCGCGAGATTCGGTTCATCTTGCCCGCTCACGGAGCTAGTCATATAATAAGGGAGGATAATGCTTTTGGCTGAGAGATTGTCCTTAAAATTTCACATATGCCATCGAAGCTTCGCTTCTTGGCCAACTGTTCATTTTTCGAACAAACTCCCAGCCGCGGGCATTATCCTCTAATATACCCGTCGCCCGAAGGGGTTTATTTACTAAATATTCACTCCTTTGATGTCCAGGTTTCAGCACTTTCCTTGGAATGAGTGTCCTAATTTTGGCTGCTTCGGAGATCTTCCGAATATTTTTTCGGATGTTTCTTGGTATCGTTCTGTTTGGACTCCTTCACGGCCTGTGCTTTCTCCCGGTTTATTTATCACTATTCCATGTGAAGCCTATTGTTATTCTGTCTGACGCCGACCGTATTCACCATGTTATGGACGACAAGGATGGCGCTAAAAATCCATTGGCGATCCCAATGGTCAATGGGTTTGCTGGTGAGGAATCTTAACGACAAAAAAAATTGACCTTTCATTGTAAATGGTATGAATTATATATTTATTGTGAAGTCTTGGGCGATCGGTCGTTGTTGACATTTTTATGCAGCTATTTATTTTGAAACTGAATTATCTGTGACCGTTGTCCGAGTCCTCAGTAGACAAAAATAAGAGGAATCTACGCTGGTAGCTGCAAGCTGCGTTTTGATCTCCTCCTGTTGTTATGTTATGTATAATTCTCGCTCAGTGTAAACTACCCCTTTATATTAATTATTTATTTAGTGTAGGTACGTTACATGGTTTAACTTCTTGAACGTGTAATCCTTTCCCAACGGCATAAAGTTTTCGTAACCGTTCATGAGGTAGTTCG
The DNA here is from genome assembly GCA_949710005.1 of Ricordea florida. Lineage (NCBI taxonomy): Eukaryota > Metazoa > Cnidaria > Anthozoa > Corallimorpharia > Ricordeidae > Ricordea > Ricordea florida. The sequence goes on along the minus strand of OX453278.1, from coordinate 22,778,783 downwards.
GTCATAGGTGTTACATTCTTTTGGCAAAGCGAATCAATGGAAGTCTTTACACTAGATTCCAAGTAAACTTAGGAATATTTCAAGTCAAGTCAAATACTATTCCAACAACTTGTAATGGCATCCATATTTCCAGAGATGTATCCAAGGAAGGCCCAGGCTGCCCTTATTTTTCCACCAAAACAAAGGCCAGGAAATACAAGCATTTTTCAGGCCAGGTGCTCCAATCAATCATCACAACCCACCACCATCTCTCCCACTAGTCCAACAACCAACCATTTTATTTGCCAAAAGAAATAGAAATAATTACAGCATAAAATAAATTACCTGAAATAGGCAGAATAGAAATAAACTAAACGAGCTGAGTAGTTAAAGTCTGGATCCACCGCTGTCCTGATTGCATTTACTGTTTGAACAATTTGCAACATTGTACTTTACAATCACAAACGACTCATAATTGTTGTCCTTTATTCCAAAATGATGGCACCGAATAAATAAATTTGTGTGTAATAGCTTTTTTCACAGTTCCCGACGCTATGTTGGTATAGTAACCGCGCGAACGCGATGTCGAGGCTGAGATTGACTCGCCGGGAGATTTAAACTGCGGTTCTTTCCTCGTGTACCGGTACACAAGAGCCGATACAAAAGGCCAAACATCTACGGGTATCTTACGAACTCACAATATGACCAGCTCCCAGTTGGCTTGATAGCTCAGTTGATAGAGCACTGCTCCGGTATCGCAGAGGTCATGGGTTCGAATCCCGTTCAGGCCTGAGTTTTTTTCAGGCTGCTTAAGTTGTGTACATAACTGCGATGATTAATTAATGTCATTAAATACCTTAGAGCTAAACAGTGACTCCTAGACAAAGGAAATACAATGGTTATTTCCTCTTGTACCAGAAGACGAGGACAGAAACCAAACCGCTGTCTTGGAAGCATTTCAAGGGAAACTGGTGTTTTATCTGTGCGTTCTTCGTTTCAAATGGTTTTCAGATTTTGAGAGAAAGCAAGATCTTCGCTCGAGGGTATTCAAAACCTTACAGCGAAGGATCTGCGAGAAATTTTGCGATCTCATTCAGAATTAACGGGAGGAGTGAAAGCGGTCCTGGTACTTAAAGTTTACGTTCTATTGATGCGAGACGTGCTCTCATCGAGTTCGAACAACGCAGAAAGTGCAGACGATTCTCTACAAAACCATAAGGAGTTTAAATACGAAAATAGTGTGAGAAGGATTTCAGCGCTTTGATAATCAGCATATCTCCGTGAGTTGCCAGACATGAATTTCATCCAGCTGTACATTACCTCGTTGTATCTGCGCGCAAGTATCGCCACATCGTTCTTAAAGGAACGCATTATAAGAAGCTTAAATCTTATCAGTTTTTTTTCGAAGGAAATGTTAAAACACTCGAGAGCAAAGTTCTTGAAAATAAAACCTACGTAAGAGCAACAGTCTTGCATTCCACGAAGAAGACGCCTTACAGAGTGGCTGTAGAGTTCGCACCTACGTGTGATGTTTTATGAGCTGCCTGTACTTGCCCCGCTGGTCTTGGCTTGCAAAGGAAAGGAAAGTGCAACCACATCGGGGGAGTACTTTTTGCCCTTGACGATTTTACTAGAAGAGAGCTGCACAAAAAATCCCGAGCCTTTAACCTGTACTTCGCGACTGTCAGTATGGGTCGTGCCACGAGGTGAAAGTGTTGTGGCGCAACCACTTGACAACGTCCTAGATCAGGAAAATACTATTCGGTAAAAAAACATCCAGATACGACCTAAAATCATGTCGTTTGACCCAGGAACGCCAGATCAGCGCACTCGGAATGAACAAGATTTTAAAAAACCATGTGAGAATCCTCAGAATTTTTTACACTCTAGTTATTTCTTCTTCTTTCCTGATCTTAAATCAAAATGTACAGGAACTGATGAACAATCGCCTACACTCTCAAATGAAGCGGACGGGGAACAAGAGAATACTCCTTTTATTGACAACCATGACATTTCTACTTCTCATTTTAAAAACATTGTAGATGAGCGCGTCGAAAACTTGGCAATCACATAGAAAGAAATAACTGAAACTGAAGGACTCACAAGGGGCCAATCTAACAACCAACTCTGGTTTGAAAAGCGCTAGTCAGTTGTAACTGCTTCAAATTTCGGTAAAGGAATGAAAACTAGAGAGGAACCTTCGAATAAACTGAAAGCCATGCTCTATGCCAATTTTGTCACAGATGCTGTACAGTTTGGGATTGAAAGTGAAGAGAAAGCTGTTGATCTCTATATTAAAGAAATGCAACAAGAAGCAATCTATGTTGTGGTGGAAGAAGTTGGACTCTTAGTGTCAAAGAAAAAATCATTTCTAGTGGCAGGCTTGGACAGAATGATTACAAATCTGGACACCAATGAGATGTGGGGGACGGAGATTAAATCTCCATTGAGCAAAGCAGGCATGACAGTGGAAGATTCCTGTAAGACAAATAATTCTAGTTGTAGGGTATTCTGCGAACTCTCGAGGTATGTTCTTTCGAACTAGTTCTTGTGACGCCGGAAAGGGAAAGAGTTCAGTTAGTTCCAGTGAGAGCAAATTAATCCACGTAATGCCAATGCGTGAAACTAAACTTGTGCTTATTCCGCATCTGTCAGCATAATCCTGCTTTCCGTCTCATTAAGACAAGAAGAAACTCATCGAGGTAGGTAAGCCTCTTTGAAGGTCCAGGTTTGTTTTGGTCTGATATGGCTGGCTTCCTTCAAGAGTTTCTTCCCTTTCCAGTACTGCATTATTCTGACTTTAGGTTCAATATATAATAAAGGCTCATTAAATCTTTATAATTTGGAAAGCCAGTATTAAACAGCATGGCTGCGTTATCACCTTGATTTTGTATGAAGAAAGGTTATCCCAGTTAGAGAAGGAAAAGGAAAGTTTACTTGCATGTCAATTTTCTCTCGACAAAGATGCCTGCTTTTCTAACATTCCAACTCGGTTGAGAAAATTAAGCATTGTGTCAGCTTTAGGATCCGCTGGAGGATTATGAATATAATAATAATAATAATAATAATAATAATAATAACGCCATAATCTTTATTAACATATTCCAGACAAGTTGCCATTTACAAGGTAAAAATTCCAATATTAAAATATCCAAGGCACAAAAAGTTATTATTATCATCATTATCATCATCGTCATATCATATATGTCATGATATCATGGTTACTACAACTAGTACTAATAGCGGGGCTCCCGCGCGCGAAGCGCGCGTGGAGCAGAGCCCCATACTCATGGAATATGGTCAACCTCTTTTCTTTTGGTTGTCACGTGACTGACCGAGCGTACGTACGTACGCGTCTACAGATTGTACGGGTAGGGCTCATGTCAACTCATCGAGGTGACGTGATTTATTTGGAAGCTGTTCTGGTAGCCCGCATATTTTTGGCGGGAAATTGCGTTGACGACTGAAAAAGAAATTTTCAGTTCATTGTCTTCTTGAGACAATATTACTACTCTCCACTGTTAAAGTTTTACTAAAGGATAAACGAAACAATTTCTATTGCTATGTCAACAAACAATAGCAGAGAAAATATAATTTGCAGAACACAGGGTTCAGGTGAAGAGCCACGGGAAAGAGAGCAAGAATTAACTGAGGAAGAATGAGCGAAGTAGATCGCCAAAGAAGGCGCGCTCGGGAAAGAGAAAGGAGACGAAATTATAGCGAAGAACGCCGACAAGCAGAAAGAGTCCGGGCTCGAGAAAATAGACAAAATGTTAACGAAGAACGCCGAGAAGCGGAAAGATTCCGTGCTGTGGAAAACAGACAAAATTGTAGCGAAGAATGCCGAGAAGCGGAAAGACTTCGTGCTGTGGAAAACAGACAAAATTTTAGCGAAGAAAGCCGAGAAGCGGAAAGACTCCGTGCTGTGGAAAACAGACAAAATTGTAGCGAAGAAAGCCGAGAAGCGGAAAGACTCCGTGCTGTGGAAAACAGACAAAATTGTAGCGAAGAAAGCCGAGAAGTGGAAAGACTCCGTGCTATGGACCACAAATTTGCATAAGTTTTGTCTGCATAATATTTGCTCACTAATGCGTGACTCAGCACTCGCACTTTCCACTTTCCCTTAAACTTGACACTTGACTTGGAAAACCGACTTCTAAACAAACCTTCTTCAGAAAAATGATCGGAATGATTTCCGCACAGGTCCCTACTTTATTATGCATGCTGTAGCGATATTGTATCATTCTGCAATAAAAAAAAATGTTTACATGTGAACAATTCATCTGGTGCATGCATAATGAAGTAGGGACCGGTGCGGAAATCTTGCCAAATGATCTTCTGAATGCACTACTTTTGAATGAGAAGCAAACTGATGAAAGATTTCAAATTTTTATGTCCTTTAATCATATAAACATCGGAAACATCTCCCCTGTCGACGGCTAAGAAATACTCCCGCGGGAATTTTCTCTTGGCGGCAAATTGCAGAATGTAGCGCTTTCACTGGCAGCTTTTCGCGTTGTCGACGTTGTCATTTAGTGTGTCGATTGAGAACTTTGGTTTCAACGCCGTTGTTTTCGTAAAAAATGTTCTTCTAAATTGTAAAATGTCTCAAATGTATGTTAGTCATTCACGTGTTGCGTTGGACCAGGTCTACTTATAGTTCACACTTTTACGGTTATTTATTTCTTTTGTTAAGTAACTACAGCTGATTGTAGTGAATAAATGAGGGCAGTAATTTTTTAAACTTGCAATGTAATTAAGAAAATAATAATTAATAATTATTTTTTCATTCTCGTGAAAAATGTTTTTCGGGCTGGTAGATGTTGGTTACAGCTTGCCCGAAGGGCAACCTGTAAAATTAATTTTCTTTGCACCCTGCTTGGAGTAAACATTTATTTTACCGAGGTGTTCGTTTTAACACGAAAATGACAAGATTTGTGTCCTGCATTTCCCAGTAGCGTGTACAAATCTTTTAAATACATTTACGCAAATAGAATGGTTAATTTCATCAGGAATAGAATACAGTGCATTGATAATTTGTGTTTTTTGTAGAATATACTCCATGACTTTGTAGGTACAAAGACCGTACTTATGGCAGACGAAAGTTTAGACAAAAATCATAGCAATTTAACCGACCTCGACACTTAACTATAATTAAAAACGTTTGTGAATTCCTTCGCAATATTTTAGAATGCTTTTACAGTTTAAAGTGAAATGAAAGTACTAACGGGAGCCCCGCTTTTAGGCTTGGCTAAATCTATATATTACTACTATCATCATCATAACATTAATTAACATATTCCATACAAATTGGTCTATACAAGGTAAAAGAAAGTAAAAGAAATAAACTGTTAAAACCTATTTCAACAGTGTTTACGTAATGGCTCCCTCCTGGGTTTCAACATCATCGGTATATACAAGGTTAAAGTAAATTTAAAGAATTAAACTATTAAAACCTATTTGAACAGTGTTTACATGATGGCTCCCTCCTGGGTTTGAATGTCAATATCAATGTTCTTAAAGTTACAAAAGGCTTTCCTTCTAGCTCTTGAACCTCTTAGGCAGATTAGTGCGGATCTTAGTAAAGCGAAGGATGTCCTTGCTCTTATCCAGGAGATTGTTTTAGCATAATGTTCTCCTTTTTTGATGGAAATCAGCTGCGCCAGTCTAGAATGGTATTGCAAGCACTCGTTTCCCATGCTGCCTGTTGACGTGAAAATAAGGGGTGTAAAAGTTCCTTGTTCGATATCCAAAACCCTCCTCGCGTAAAGGCGCTTCTTCTCGTTCTCATGATTGCGATATATCTGTTGGAGCTCTAGGTCCCTATACGAATCAGCATTAGGATGACAAACCCTCACGTCAAAGAATGCTGATCGTTGGTTCTCCCAGAAACCGCGCGCATGAATATCTAATCTCGCATCTGGAGCTCGATTAGAACCTCTTCCCAGCTGT
>OX453278.1:22517852-22767852 GCA_949710005.1 Ricordea florida | reverse complement strand
GCATTTCAGCTTCCAGATCGCGAACTTCATTATGCCGTTGTATGATGAAGCCACCACGCATGCAGATCATAGCATGGTCGGTGTTTAAGACTTCGCCGCAGACGCAAACCGATGGAGTGTCAATTATATCCCAGTCGTACCTCAGGTGGATAGCATCCTTAAATTCCCTCTTATTCAAGGTAAAATCCATATCCTTTAAATGGAGGACCGTCAGCCAACTTGAGGCCCCTTTTTCTGTTGCAAGCTCGACAGCTCTCTTAGATCTATAAGGAAGATCACTCTTAACTTCCTCTAAATTGCCACTCAAGCGTTGTTCCTTTTCCTTACGAGCTTCTTGTTGCAGTGACCTTACTGTGTTGTCATCAGGCGACGCATGTGCTTGTAATACAATTTGTTCTACTAGCGGAGCAGTCACCTTTGTTGAAGCTATATACTCTGGAGATGCAAGTTCCGTAGGGTTGACTAGACCCAGTCCTCCCATGCGTACTGGTAGGGCCAACAGGTTCCGTTCAGTATCCGTACATGTATGACCTGTAAGTGCCGGTATAAGGGAATCGGCTATTGCACGTTCTAAAGGTCCCAGGAGACACTCGATATCGGGTAGCGTTCTAAGAAAATACGTCCATCGATGCCGCAGACCAAAATAAATAATAATAATAATAATAATAATAATAAATAATAATAATAATAATAATAATAATAATAATAATAGCTCTATTTAACCAGGGAACACCATCAGATAACTGTTCTCCCTGTTGCCCCTAATATTTTCATTGGAGGCAACTTCTGGAGACGCTGATGCAGAAAAATTAAATGAATTTGCTTCCGTTTCATTAGAAGACTCTTCCTCTACTTCGACTGTTTTTGAACGTTTAGTTCACTGTGAATCGATGTGTCTATTTTTGGGGGGCTTTCTTTTTGGAGTTTGTACTGTCCATGGGAATTAGGATGGTTCTGCACCTAGAAAGACAATATACACGTACAACAATATTCCTAGTCTATATACAACTCAACAATATTCCTAGTTTATATACAACTCTAACAAGTTGATAACATTATTTGGGTCCGGATAACAGACATACAGTTGAATACATCCAGTTTTATTATAGTAACACAGTGGCTCCTCGAATTCTTATTTGTTCATAAAGAGCAAACAAAAACCACCCAGGTTATACAAGGTGGAAGACAATTAAGTCAAGATGAATCAGCAATAATATCTGCAAATAACAGAAATCCAGACAAACCTGACACGAATTCCCAGCGACCTGTTAACGTTTTCCGTATGTCCTCTTTTCGAAAATGCTCAGAGCAAACCACAGTAGAGCTAGTCATAAAAAAAACCATCTTTCCCATGTTGGCGTTTGGTCAGATTGCACCATCGGTGTCTTCCATTTGTATCCTTTGGAAACTTGAAGAAGTGAAAACGCGTAGGTAAGCCGTCGGTGCCATAAGATGTGCCACAGGCCGCACACTGCTTTCCTTTCTTTTTACAAGAAGTATTAGACCTATTTGGATTGCTGCTAGGGCCGACCATTACTCCAACAAAAAAAAAAATTGAAGAAATTGACTGTTTACATTCCGAGTTAACCAAAAACTGTACAGACATACGACGCCAGTCAACCCCAGCCACGACATCGCGTTCGCGCGGTTATTTAACAATTATTCGCCGAAGGCGAAGTGATTATCGGTGAATATTCACCTATAATCACTGAGCCAGAGGCGAATAACTGTTTTAGTATAAATAAACAGGTGATTATTTCAAAAAAAAGAAAAGAAAAAGCATTGTACAACACGAAAAAATTTTATTTCGTCAAAAGCGCGCGAACGACTGGCAGCCATTTTTTTCGTCGAGGTTATTATTGGCTGATTTAAAAATAGTTGTGACAGGCCTACACGACTCCCGCTGTTCGCAAGTGTGGTTTCTTTGCCTTTAGAGTTTGGATCTCACTAGTATGTCTTTGAGCGATCCAATCAGAGCGCGTGATTTTGTATAATCACCTGCGTATTTATACTAATATTCCAATATGGTGTCGGTAAGTGCAAGAAAGGCTATTATCAAAATGAGATTGTGTATTGTTTCTATAGTGTTTTATTATCCAGCACCTGCATCGCAGCATTACATTTACAGTTTTTAACCTCTAGTAGTTTTTTTCTAGGAAGTAGTTTTTTTCTAGCTTAAACCAAACACTCCACACACAGGCGACGTTTTTATTTCAAAGTATCTAACGCTAATGAAAATTGACTGCTACCAACTGATGAATCACGGTGGCTGTTCCGTCGAAGAATGGAAAAAAAGGGAGGTTTTAGTACTGCCATCGGCCTATTTTATTTGAGACATCAAATCATGAATCAAAATGTTGCAAGCAGAGAGACCTCGTTCCCTACCGAAACGCAAAAGCGTCGAGCAGGTCTTATCTGAACTTAGTGTGATTGACAGCACGAGAAACGGCAAGTCAGCTTAGTCGGTCATAGATATGGTTTTCAAGTCACTTGAAACTTTCTTGAATTGTTTCAACTTTCTGACATTAATGAGATGCAACAAAGAGTTTCCTGAGATTTTACTCAGGCCTTCATATGATTATTATTATTACGGGCAATCTGATTGGTAATTAGAAAAAAAAAACTCTAAACACGCGAGAGAAATTCGTCAGTTCAATTCCCACCAGACACAATATACCAAAAATAAATAGAAAACATGTTTATTCCGCTGCTGACCTTCCAGCTGGATTTTTAGGCATTACAAAATATTAGTTACAATAGTTTAAAAGGCCTTGAACATGATAACTATTTCTGATAACACGTTAATTGACTTCACTGTACAATCTCTGAGTATTCCACCATGCTCAATACCCCTTTTCGGAAGAATAAACCCAGTAGATAGGCAAATGAGCAGCAGGGATGGTTAAAATCAGTTGTAGTAGGAAACCGAGGTTTTTTATGGTAACTGAGACTTCATCAACCTAGCGGTTCATAAATTTGAGTTTTCTGTAGTAGAATGGAGTTCTTGTACAAAATGAATTCGTGCCAAAGAATGACTTAGATGACTAAGAGCTCTTACTGTAATCCATAAACTAACAAGAATTCTTGTAAATAAAATCATCAGTGTTTATTGATAAAATAAAATATAACTGAATAATTTTCATGTCAGTCACGTTTCAAATTGTGGGTTCAGGTGGGAGGGATCTGCGTGTTTTTTTCATTTTCCGATGAAAACGTCGTAATCATACCAATGGTGGGGATTTTCCTCTTGCAAAACAAATGTCAATTTAAAACAGCTAGTTGCTTTATGAAAGAACATTTTTCTGACAGTGCCAGAAAGTCAATCTCATTTGTTAGATCAAATACGTTCATTGGGTAGCAATCCCATAACGGCTTATGTCTTCAGAGCAATTGATCACTTTAGAGTTGCCCTTTAAGGTTTCAGTGACACAGTAGCACGGACTGTGTACTTAGGGTGCGTTTCTGTCGTATGATCCGGATCTGGATTTATGATCCGAGATCACACGGATCATGGCGCATCAAAGAAACCAATGAATGCATTCTGGACATGGATTTCATGGGTGCCGGTCTATGATGCGTCATGATCCGGATCAGGATCAGGATCATAGCAACGGAACACAGCTTTAGTTACACAGAGAGTACTCGTCAATTCTATAGAGGGATTTTCCTTGATTGTTTCCCTTTAGGACCGAAATTGAACTACTTGGTGACATGCTACTCTTCTTTGTGACACCACCAGGTAGGTCAAAAATGTGCTGCCCGAATCTTTCTTAAGGAGTCTGGACATTTGGATCACCTGTCGGGTAGGCTGTTAAGTTCAATTTAAAAAAAAAATGCACCTAGACAACGTTAATGCTTCAAATTAGGATCGTTAAAATACGTACTCTGCATACCAATTTAGGGATACCAGCAGAGTTGTAGCAAATTCGTTTTTGAAATTTGACAAATTTCCTGAGCGTTTTCAAGCGTCAATCGTGTATTGATTAAGAACACTGCGATTGTCAGTGTCAAATCTAATATGGCCAGTTCATTGTGGGTATTTTTTCGGTATATTGGATTTAGACAAAGGAAGGTTGTTCGACAAATTGTCGCCACCTTGTTCAGGACTAAAACTTAAAAAAGATGCTTCTCAACGTGGGACATGAGGTCGTACCCAACAGTGGGCTTCAGACAACACGTTTCGAAGATTTTCCATGGAGATTTGGCCGGACACGGTTGGAGACTGATTTGAACGCCCCAGCTTGTCCTAGAGTCGTGGGTCGTCTTTGCACCACACGGCACATTTACTGAGGGGGTTCATGGGCCTTCCAGGCTCACAGTTAAAGGCCCTTGCGAACTCATACGAGTTGGAGAGCGTTCCAATGACCCTATTTGGTAAAAGGAAAAATGTGTGGTCATTTATTGAAAAACGGTTAAATATCTCTCTCGCCCTTTGTTAAAAGCGTTTGGATATTATTTTGATTTCTGCCGTGCTTGTTAGGTAATAAATAGTGAATTGTGTTGCGTTCCGTTTGTGTGATCCGGATCAGGATTTGTGATTCTAATTCTCATGGATCTCGATGCATGAAAGGAAGCTGATTAATTCATTGGTTTCTTGTACCATGGCTCGAGTCATCTTGAATCACAAATCCCGACTCGTATCATATCAAAGGAACGCACCCTAAGTGATCAAGTGAATTTTAAACTCCTATTTACCTAAACTTTTCCTCTGAGTGCCTGTCGCTCAAAGTGGCTAGGTATTGCTCTGTTGGTCGGCTATTACTGCAGTAGGCCTGAAAGGAATAAAACAGACCAGACACTTTCAACTGTGGAAACGCTACGGATAGCTTAAATATGTCTCATAAAAGTTGCTTCCCGTAAAACAGCTCTTAAATCCCCAATGGCAAGTTCCAGGTTCTCCCTAATGGTCATCAGGGACCGTTCATTTTTTATGAGGGAGGGGGAGCTGGTGTGATTCGGGAAGCACTATTTAATAGTTGCATGACCCCTCCTCAGCTTACTAATTTTTTCAGGTGACCTCCTCCCCCAATCAAAAGAAACAGAAGTCAATTTCGGATTAAAACATGACATAAAAGTAATGCTGAAATATTTCACATGACCCCCCTTTTCCCTAATTTTTTTTTTCGCATGACCCCTCAAATCCCACCAGCCCCCCCCCCCTCCCTTCCTCGCAAAAAATGAACGGTCTCTCAAGCATTGCACACGATAGTATTAAGGATAATATCAACACAATTGTAATTCCATTACTTAACAATTATTCACTGAAATGGAGGTGAATAGTGATGGCTATTTACCTCACCGCTTCGCGGCTCCGTAGATATCAACGACTGTCACCGACACTGAGGTGAATAATTGTTTAAGTATACACCACACAAGCTAAATAACTAGCGTTTACTCAAATAATTTCCTCTTCGGAAACAGAAACGAGAGGCCGTTTTGTTTCTCTTCGGCTGCTCGGCGGTGAATAGTACTTTGCTTATCACCTCGGAGTAAACCAATCAGAACGCTCGAATTGCACTATTCACTTGTGTGGTATATACTAATAGTATTTATTACCATGCAGTGATATCCCAAAGGAGGAAGTGTCTGCTGATCACTATCAGTATTAGAGTGTTAAGTTAATGTTTGAGTTATCAGAAGCGTATTACAATGTGATGTCAAACTTTTAATAAGTTTTAACAAATGAGCAATCCAGAGAAAATGGATAAGTAATGCCTAGAGGCTATGCTCTGCGAAATAATAATCTTAAACTGATGTTGTGTTCCCAAAACTTCAAGGTGACGGCAAAAGTAGGGTATCAGGGGCAAATTTGAAATTTGATTTACAAAGTGAAAGCTACTGCTCTTTGCTTGCTAACATACATTTTCGTGAAGCTTAAATTAATATATAGTAAGAGATTAAGATTATACAAGTTTCGTTTGTTCCCCTTAATGGAGCCATAAACCCAAATTTTCGGCTGTCACTGAGCTAATGGGCTAAACTGGAAAAGTCTCGGTTATATTGTATCACAAAATGTAAGCTACCTCTCAGTGAATTCTTTAACTACCAATATTTTACCTGTCCAAAGCCTATATAGAACAGTTGTTCGCTAGTAAAGTTAAGACCCGGGAGTCTCCAGGATTCTTCGCCTTGCTTTTTCAACCAGTTTTTGTACGCCTAAGAAAAAACAGTAACAACAAGTTATATAGGTTTTCTACTACCGGGATAACAATTTCGCACACTGGTTTCCACACGGTAGTAAAGCGTATATGTATTACAGTACTGTTCACTGGCTTTTCAAATAAGAAGTTTGATCAAATCCTTTCGATAGCTTTCCATCGGATATTCCCATTGCACACTTTTACAGATCCAAAGACGAAAACGTATAAGGATTCATTGGTTCGTTTGATGCGCCATGCACGAGATGATCCTTGATTATAAATCCCATACCAAAGGAACGCACCCAATGTAAAACTGATTTAAGTTTGTTTGCTTACCCTAAAGGACGCCTTAAAACCACCATTGTCAGCAATATTTTCCCCAAGTGTGAGCTTTCCATTGATCTATTACAGAGAGATAAATTGGAGTATTTGACATAGAGAAACTTCTCATCTACCGTCATCAAACTTTTGCCATTCTGAGGCGACAGATACCATTCGGTTTGATTCTTTACTGACTACAGTAACAAAAATGATCATAATTAGACGCAACAACATTGGATAAAAAGCCTTCTTTGGAAATGTCACTGTAAATTCCAAAATATGTGGTAGATTTTATTCATTTTATACCTTGACTGAGCTTTTGCCTATTTAAATGGTGGTTATTTATGCATCCATCACTGCAGGAGCAGATCGTTTGGTCGGAAGTCACTTGTACGGCAATTAATAAGTAGAAAAGACCATGAAGTGGGGAACCTTGTGATATGACTCGTGCCTGACCGTACTTTCTCCAACACTTACTGCATATTTTCCACGGACCTTGTACATAGAATACTGATTCTCTACGCACTTAGCCTTGGCCCCAAAGCCATCTAATGAGTCTTGTGACCACCACTGGGCTGTCAGCTCGCCATTCTTGTTAAACTTTCTTCCTGCGATTGGAAAGCACATTGATTCAAGTCAGGGTGCGGCGAATCCTCGTTAATTTCTTTCGGAACCACTGAGATCGTAATTTGACCTTCCTTTTGTAATCTTGATGCATCCCTTCCCTTACTGTGGAAGATTTTGATTTATATTGGGTCTGTTATTGTTTTTGCTCACGGTGTATGCATTATGTGTCGCATTTAATTTAGTGAAGGTTCTTATGCGACATTGATCATACTCAGCTGTAATGGAGACTTTTGTGTTGCAATCAGTACTATTCTCATTCGGATGCTCAAAAGTTTCATGTTGACACAAGGCGTTTATGTGGCAAAACAATATCACTTGCTTACCGATCCCTATACGTTCTTCGCCACTGGTTGACTAGTTGCCCGTGCAAAGCAAATCCAAAAGCGGCCTTTATCACAAACTTTTTCAAACTGTTTAAACCAAAAATCTATCATCTATTTTATTTCCTTTGTTTTAATCGAGAGAAAATGAGGCAAGAGAACGCATCTTCCATACTGGGTTCTCTTACTATGATAAGGAGACAGAATCAAAGAAAATGAGGTAAGGGAACGCATCTTCCATACTGGGTTCTCCTATTATGATAAGGGAACAGAATCAAGAGAAAATGAGGTAAGAGAACGCATCTTCCATACTGGTTTCTCCTATTATGATAAGGGAACAGAATCAAAAGAAAATGAGGTAAGGGAACGCATCTTCCATACTGGGTTCTCCTATTATGATAAGGGAACAGAATCAAGGGAAAATGAGGTAAGAGAACGCATCTTCCATACTGGGTTCTCCTATTATGAGAAGGGAACAGAATCAAAAGAAAATGAGGTAAGGGAACGCATCTTCCATACTGGGTTCTCCTATTATGATAAGGGAACAGAATCAAGAGAAAATGAGGTAAGAGAACGTATCTTCCATACTATGTTCTCTTACTATGATAAGGGAACAGAATCTATTTTTAGATCCGGAAACTATTTTAACTGACCAATGGCTGATGTCCTTCTCATCACGTGGTTGTAATTTCAATGCGCCATGTGGAAACCGCGCAGCCATGGAAAGAGATATAAATAGATTCCGCGCTAAAAATAGATTCTGTACCCTTATCATATCAGAAGAGGTTATGTTCTCTTTCCTCGTTTTCTCTTGTTTTAAATCAATGTCATACACTACCGCAACCCAATGACATGGCGTCATGCGACTTTCGGGAACGCAGATTGATAGCTATGATGACGAGAAGGTTGGTAACAGTGGTAGTACTTGGTGATGATATGATACCAATATGAAATGGCAATTGACACCAATGTAAAAGATGCCTTAAATACATCAGATCAACATATCTGTTTCAAAAAACACTGTTTTGCAATAGCTCTTTATTCTATAGTACACAAATCCTTTATTGAATGGTCTAATCTTTCTGATAATGATGTTAACAAGGCCTTCACAACCTTTTACAAAAAAATAAACACCTTGATTGACAAGCACGCTCCGATGAAAATTCTCTCCAAGCGCAGGGAAAAAATATTTTCAAAACCATGGATTACCAGGGGAATCAGAACTTCAATACGAATAAAAAATAAATTATTTCTTAACGCAGATTGGGAACACTATAAATTATACCGAAACAAAATAGTGAGTTTAACGCGTCTAGGCAAGAAAAATTATTATGAACGTTACTTTGTAGAAAACATTGCCAACTCTAGGCAAACGTGGAGAGGTATAAACGACATTATCTCAAGAAAGGCAAAACGTGCACGTGGTCAAAAACCAATTCACCGTCTTGTTAACGCCAACTCGAAATCGATATATAACCCAAAGGAAATAAGTAATTCTCTTAACACGTTTTTTGCAACTGTTGGACATAAATTAGCATCTTGTATACCTTCTCCGCCACCAGATCATGATTTTAGTATTTTTTTAGACCCGCCCATAGTAAGTTCTTTCTATTTTGACCCTTTCGTCCCTGCAGAAGTTGAAACTGAAATTAAAATGCTGCCAAACAATAAAGCCTACGGACTCTATTCATGTCCAGTCAGTATATTGAAATTGTCTCGTCATATTATTTCTCAACCCTTAGCTCAAATCTTCAATGTCTCAGTATCCACAGGCTGTTTCCTAGCTAAACTTAAAGTCGCTAAAGTCGTTCCGATTTTCAAATCAGGAGATGAATCTAAGCCAGGAAACTACCGACCAATTTCCTTGCTATCAATTTACAATAGAATCTTTGAAAAATTGGTTTATAGAAGACTCATGAAGTTTGTTGACAAACAAAGTATTTTGTATTCATCTCAATACGGATTCCGCGGTAAGCATAGTACACACCACGCTACTCTAGAAATCATAAACGATATTCTTACTAATTTTGATAAAGGGCAATTTACTTGCTGTTTATTTATAGATTTAAAAAAGGCTTTCGACACGGTTAACTATGATATTCTTCTCTCTAAACTCGAAAGTTATGGTTTCAGAGGAGTGGTAAATGATTGGTTCAAGTCATATCTAATTGGTCGCAGACAGTATACCACTGTTAATGGTTATATATCTGATGCTAATCAAACCCTTTGCGGAGTTCCTCAAGGTTCCGTGCTGGGACCCTTGCTTTTTCTCTTGTATATCAATGACTTATATAAATCCTCCGATAAGATTAATTTCTACTTGTTTGCCGATGATACTAGTGTGACTTATGCTAACGGTGATCTTAAACGACTTGAAACTGAATTTAATGAAGAGCTTTCCAAAGTGTGTACGTGGTTAGCTGTTAATAAACTAACCTTGAATGCCGAAAAATCTAACTATATCATCTTTCGTCCACGCCAAAAGACTCTCTCCTTTAATCCCAATATTAGAATAACTGATAACATCTCAAACACTAGCCAACCGTTAGAAATGAAAAATTATATTAAATATCTTGGTATACTCATTGATGCTAACCTCTCATGGAAATATCACATAGATTACATTTGTCAAAAAGTTAGTAAAACAATTGGGATTATTTCCAAGCTCAGACATTTCATTCCACGTCATGTACTTCTCACGTTATATCGTTCATTAATTTTACCTTATCTGAACTATGGCATCTGCGCTTGGGGTCAAGCTGCTGAAACACACCTTCATAAGCTACTCATTCTCCAAAAGAGAGCCCTTAGGCTAATGTTCTTCAGTAATCCAAGAGCTCATGCAGTCCCATTATTCTTAGAAACAAAACAGTTGCCGATATCATTCTTGCTGTTTGAGCAAATGAGTCTTTTAATGTACGACATTCATAATAATCTTGCTCCTAGTAAAATTAAGAATATGTTCAAGAAATTGTCTTTTGTTCATAGTTACCGGACTAGATCTGTTTCTAACGAGAATTATTATGTTGAGAAAGCTAGAACTGAAAATATGAAAAAAGCCTTTTCTATCTCAGGTGCCCTGATTTGGAATAGCATTCCACTCACCATCAAAGTCTTAAATAAAAGTCAGTTTAAAAGCAAACTAAAGAATAAACTTTTTGAAATCCTTAAGAATGAAGACGATTACATCAGAATTTCTGATATACGAGTACAATTCTCAAAATCATAACATTGTATGTTACTCCCAATATTGACCATAGTCTGCCTCCCTGTGTCATTCTGCCTATAAACCACACGACAAACTAGATTGCTTCTAGGTTTGTTCTGTAGACAGTATTAATTGACTTTTAAATTGTTTTTTGCTCTTTTGCCCGCCTCGAATAGCCCTCGCTAATCGCGGGCAAAAGCTCTCTAATGTTAAATTCTTGTTTAGATCTAATGTTTAGATCAATTTAGATCAATTTAGATCAATAAAGGATTTGTGTACTTTGTGTACTTTGTGTACTTGATGATTATTATGATGATGTTGATAAGTTTAATGATGATGATAATGATAACGATCGATGACGTCACAACCAAAAAGTATTTTGAGAGATAGGCGGTCCAGGATTGCATGTATCAACGGCATGGCCCAGCTAGCAATAAAGGCGTTTGAAACTTTGCCGTGCGGAGAAGTGTATAGGACTAAATAGCCGGCAAAAAGAGGGCAAGAGTGTCGAATGCCTCGAATGTAGATCATGTAAAAGGCAAAGAAATCGGAGAATGGCGAATTGAGTGAATAAGGAACATCTGAGAGATTGCGACTAGTTGACGAAAGGTTCTTTTGTTATTCACTGACGGACTTGAGAGCATTGCATCTATAGGTTCCACAGGAAGCCCAATAGATACAAAAATACGAACGAGATAAATGTAAAATTGACAAAGTAACTTAATAAAGGAAAGGGATCATTTACCTGTGTTATCAAAGCCGTGTGTCAGTTCGTGTCCAAGGATAGAGCCGATGGCACCAAAGCTAAGCGATCTGAAAGAGATGCAATATAGTACAGCACTAAATTGAAGCAAGCGTTTAAGTAAAATGGGTGAACTACAGTTGTAGGAAAACAAGCAGTAGAAACAGTATCACAATGAAGAGCTTCGCAGGTGCTTTCCAAAACCTGAATTTCAATTTTTCTTCCACAAATGAATGCGCTACAAGATGCATCCGTGGTGTATATTAAAACAGATGGTTGCCCAGGACGGTACCGTTCCGTAGCGTCCCAAATAAATTTATGGCCCGATTAAGCGGAAATGTTAGAAGCCCATCCCGTTATAAAGTTTTCTCTCTTATTACAGTCAAGGTTCGATTAATGTAATAAAGGTTTATCAACTATATTGATTGAACCGTGATTGCATAGAGAGAGTGGAATGCAGACTTAGTATGATTACATAGATAAAATCTGCAAGCTACCAACGCAACTCACCTTGGACTTCCTTTGGAATAGAAAAATGGGGGCTGAAGAATTCCCGCTGGGATAACTGGGAAAGTGAGAAATAAAAAAACGCTATGAAATTTCCTCTTACTTGTTTTAATCTCCTTTAAAAGAAACGCTTAAACTCCATGCACTTGTTTCTCTCTTACATTTGTAATTTGAGAATGGTATATTGAGTTCCATTAAACAATTATTGAGTCAAAATCAAAATGCCAATTGAATGCGGAATGGTGGAGAATACTTACTGATTTCGTTCTCATTGAAGCTATACATTGCATTGATTGTTTGTGGATCCATCGGCCACCTGCAAAACGTTTAAGGTACACAATCATTCGACGAAGGTATCGAGTATGTGCTTAAGCGTTTGCCTGTGAATATCTGCAGCCTTGTGCTTTGCCAGTTGTTATGACATTTCAATCATTATTTTATACTTAATAAAATGAAACAGGATTTCTGCACGAAACATCCTAGAATATTTATTTTTCTCATCATGCATCTGCGTTTTGCCAATACGGACAGAAAAAAATTAAACAAGAAATGAAAAATGTAGAAAAACTTTACAGGACTCCAACCTGACAAAATCGAACTAGTAGGCTAACTAGTAAGTTAACTAGTAAGTTAGTAGAAAACTAGTACGTTTTTTTGCTTTTTAATGCCCTATAGGAAGACTACATTAAAGTTACATTTATTTCCACCAATCATATGGTCAAACCTTGCCTTCTTGCGGTTCTAATTTTTGCTATAGCGATAGTTACTTTTTAAAACACTCGGAGACAGCAGCTTAGGAGAAAGTTTTGTTGCAAGTCCTAATTTATGAAGAAACCGGTAGAAGATACTTACTCTTCTTTATCCACTGGCTTCCTTAACTTGCCAAGCATTCTCTTGTGGGCCATTTTCAAGATTGCTATCCTGTTTGCAAAGAGGCTATCGCTTTTGATTTCTACCTGGGGAAGAAATTCAACAGGCCAGAAACCGTTTCAGCAGTTGCTGTACGTTTCATTATTGCTGCCTCCATTGCCGTGTTTGTATGTGGATTCAATTCTTTCGAGTAACAACCGGATTAGCTCATGCATCCCACTTTCAAGAAAACAAATTTAACAAGTAGCCTCTTATCGTTGGATTTTATACGATCATCGTAAATCTTTATCGCATATAGTATTCTTTGTTGTTTATAGAGTGACCGTTTTCTTTACTCGTTAACTGGCACTTAGTGGTAAAAATCTACTAGTATACTAATGCAAATGCCGCAATCTGATCGGCTGAGCTACTGCAGACTATCAGCCATTAGACAGCACTTGGTAAAAAATCGTTTTCAAAATGGCGACGTCTTTACGCTTTAGCGAAGTTTCGCAGGAAGATTTAGTATTTTGGTATTTTTTTACCGACTCATGGTTCGTATATTATGATTTTTATTAAAAGAATTCCATTCGCTCTTCGGCCTCATCAACTATAACCCCTTAGACATCTGGAGCTCATAATCTAATTCTTAAATAGATGCATGCTGAGTATGTTAGTCGATCAGATTGGAGTGTTTACGATAGTATCCGAGATGGTTATTAACAATGTGATGTGGGAGTAATTGTTTGGATTGTAAAGTTACAGAAAGTCATCAAAGTAATGCCATGGCAATTTGAAAAAAAAAAAACGCTAGCTTATTGGAACGAATTTTTTGGCAAGAATTTAGTTAGACATTTACACTTGAAATTGCACTCATTTGTAACATCCGCGGAAGTCTTCTGTTAAAGGTGAAAACATCTTGCTTCTTATTTACCTTGTCATACTTTTTAAACCTTTTCTCAAACTTTTTCTTGTCTACCAAGTAAAGTGGAAAGCCAACTTGGTCATGCATAGCATCTGCCTAGGAAATAAAGCGAAAGAATAAAATGTCTGAGTTGGGCACATTACTTTGTTCAACAATACAAGGTTAAGCAAATCACCACTTACGTAGTTCCCGATGTGGTGGTCTATCTCTACGTCTGGTTTCATCTGACAACTCATGCATGGGTTGGGTGGGTGTGTGAGACCATATATGGACTGATAGCGGCAGCCAGAGGCGCCTTTACATGCTGACGTTCGATCTCACCCAATAGAAGTGTAAAGCGCCTTTGAACATATTCATATGAAAAAGTGCGCTATATAAATTCATTATCATTATCATTATCACTTCGCGGGTGCGCAAACGTGGTCCAACTGCTTTCTTGGTTTGTCAATTTTGAAAGCTTGCCTCTGTTGGTAAGCTGATGAGGCTGGATGATAGAGTATACTCTCTTACATCGTTGGCTCAAGTACCAGCTTTTATTTGTTTTTGCCAATTGAGTAAGGTGTCATCTAGATTTTGCTAACAGTAGGCGATGAAAACCATCCGTGATCTGGATTGTAACCAAGCATAATTCTGTAACATCGCAAATGCTAGGAATGTGTTTCCCAAAACACCGATTGTGAGTAAACTTTATTCGCTTGCACATTTTGTTTTCCCAATACAGATTCTGTGATGATACTCAGGAGATTTGGTTCTCTGTCTTCAGTGTTCATTGAAAAGAGTGCAGGCAGACATATTCATGTTTGCATGCACTCTTTTTAATGAACAAGACAAAGGATTAAATCTCCTGAGCATCATCACATGACCCGTATTGGGAAAACAAAATGCTCCAGCGAATAACGTCTACATTTGGATGATATTCCAAGTTTTTTTGTCGACAAAGGAATCAAGATATCTGCAAAAGAAAGCTTATCAACATGACGAAGGTTTTTTCCTTAATAGCCAGGATTTGATTGTGCAAAGTTAATATCTACAGTCAACGTCTAATAATGAAACACCGTCTACTCACTTTGTCCATGACTGCCATCTTGGTATTGTTGTCCATCCACGGAATGGAATTGACATTGTCTTTGAACGCATTTCGTACCTCCACTATCATATCTTCAGCCTTGGAACATGCAAATAAATATAATGTTATCACTTATTGTGCCAAGTTGGCCGAATTCTCTCAGCCAAGCAATCATTGTCAAAGTGGAATGGCGTCAAAAAATCTACCGTTCGAACGGAGAGTCTCAAAATTAGAATGCAATGGTCACGTGTCTTTTCTTTTTTCCAGATTGCACTTATGCCACACGTGCACAATTCACAACAGTCCCAGT
Organism: Ricordea florida; assembly: GCA_949710005.1. Taxonomy (NCBI): domain Eukaryota; kingdom Metazoa; phylum Cnidaria; class Anthozoa; order Corallimorpharia; family Ricordeidae; genus Ricordea; species Ricordea florida. The sequence goes on along the minus strand of OX453278.1, from coordinate 22,752,837 downwards.
CTCCTAAGCCTTCGAAAAGCTAGATTTAAAATGCTTTGTATAATACAGGGAAAAAAGGCTTCTGAAATTATCAAGGCATGCGGAAGTAGGTTTGGTACTTGGTATGAGAGAGCTTTAGAAAAGCTGTGCTTGCATGTAATGGCATTTGTTTATCACAGTGTACATGTACTACCATCACCGACCTCAAAAACGTGCACAGACAAGGACCGAGAGCCAAAAACCTTTTTCCTGCAAAAAATAAGAGTAAGGTAAAAAGAAATTACAAGAATGCGGTCTTTACCATCTTTTTGCTTCGCTTGCTAAAGTAATGCTTCACATATGCTGATCCTAAAATGTCTCCGAGAAGTTCGTTTGTAAAAGTCACGCATGTCTTCCATCGTTTTTTCTGACCTCTGGATCCCAGTACGCGCTCTCGGTACTTTGTCCGCGCCTTACGGTAAGGCTTGGAGAGGAATGAGACTTCATCTTGAATGATGTTCCAGACGATGTAGTTTGCGAGTGTCCTAAGAAAAGGTAAGAGTAAACCGAGAAAAGCCTGTCTATAGTAAGGCCGAACCCATCAAGAAGGATATTGAATAAATGAAAGATCCTCGCGAAGTCTCTCAGTTGGTTAGAGCGTTGCACCGGTATCGCAAGATCATGGGTTCGATTCCTGTTCGAACCTGAATTTTTTCAGGTCTTATCTTTGCAATTGACTATGGTGCTTACATGACTGCGAAGGTCTTTCATTTATTCAATATCTTGCTACTGCTGTGCACATATATGAAGTTTTCATATATTAGCATTCATTTCTACATTAAGGAGGAGTTACAAAGAATACACTGTCGTCAGTCGTGCATCCAAAGCCTTTCACTCGCAAGATTTAACTCGCTATTCTCTTTCCTGATCATGATTGGCGTACTTTTTCATTGCCGTTACTCGAGAAAATTTAGTCCTTGATGTATTCAGAATCCTCGAGTTGTTAGTTTTCTTAATTCTAGTCATGTGTCTGCTTGACAAAGCATTTATATTCTATAAAGAGAATTTGAAGTTGCATATAATTTGCTCCTTAGAGTGCAAGAGTTAGGTTTTGCTGCGTTACCATTTGACTCGGGTCAACCATGGTCATCATAGTTGCCATGTACGTTAACGCGCCAGTGGAAGGCGAAGGCAGCAGCTGAGACAGACCGCCGCCTTTATCCCTCTATAAGACCATACGTACAGTGCTACCAACACTTTCCCCTTTATCATATCCTAAAGGGGATACTGGATCGATCTCTCTACAGGGAATTTTTTTCCCTCTAGCATATATTGTGCTGAGGAAATGAGCATAAACTTACCTTTTTGGCGTTTCCTTGATTATTTTCGTCATTTTTTTAAGGTATGGTAGGGCAGGAACGATTATTTCTTCATCCCCTTCTATCGTTTCATTGGAAAATATAGACGTGAGGTGCTTCATCCAAGGAAACTGTTGGGAAATGAAAGTGCATTCGGACATTCTTAACTCATCTGTGTGGGGTAGGGGGGTGGGTGGGTGGGGAAAGGGCAGGGAGGTGCCATCGACGGTCGGGTGATATTTTGGGATGTGCGGCACATGTACACTATGCAGAACTAGGTTCTATGTTTGGCGGAATCAGGTATAGGTATGCTTTCTATCATATGTAACAGGTAGCGACATAAAACACCCGGAATTTATTTTTTTGTTTGAAAAAACATACATGTAAATGCCTAACAGTTAAAGCAATGCAGAGCCCAACCAGTGCCTTTCTTAAATGATTCCCCCCTATTCCTTAAAAGCTTATCAGCGTCCTGTGTCTCTGTCCGAATTGCTATACTTAAATTTTACTGTAAAACCATTGTTTACGTTTCTCCAACGAAACAAAACACGTTTGGTCAAACCTGAAAAAGGCAACTTGAAATGTTTCTGTCATCTGTGCTTTATCTTCGGAAAGCTACTGAGTAGTACCTTGCTGTGCTATGACTTCGCTTTTAACTCTTAATTTTCATGCGTAGATTTGGTGCAGTCGTTCTTTGCTATAGTAGTAAGCTTTTAGTTTTGTTCTCTGGTACTTCGTCACAGAGGGCGTGTTTGAATTTCTGCTGAACTCAGCACTGGACCTTTTCAATGTGACTGTGGGAATATCCTCTTCTTGGTCTCTTTTTTATGTCTGTTGGTTGGTGATAGGAGAAATTAGAATAGACGTTCCTACGTTGCTTACCCCGGGTGCTTCTTGGGTCAGTTTATCGATTGTCATTCGGTTGAACCAAGTGTCAGTTTTGTCCGCATCTGGGACACTGATCTACATAAGGAAAACAAAACAATTCCCTCATTACTGATGGTTATTATTTATAGGTAATAAAAGCAACAAAAGGTATCACATAACAATACAGCATACTTTGGCCAACTTTGTCTCAAATGCAACAATCTCTTCGGCGCGTTCTTTCATGTCTTTGTCTCCATCAAGAAGTTTCCCCACTGACACAATGAACTGCTTGTACGCTTTGATGATCTATGAATTGATAAGAAAAAAATGATATAAGGACAGATTTGCTAACCGATTATGGTCGATATCGTATCACAAGAGATTCTAAAAGTACAAAGGAAGTAGGGTCCAGCTTTCAACATCCAGGGAACAGGCTCGAAAAAGAGGAAGAAACGAACACAAATGAGGAGAAACAATGAAAAAAGGTTCCTTGCCTTCGGACTGTCAAAATACACTTCACGTGAAAGGCTTGGTCCTGATTGATCTACCTGGTGATAAACGAACCCAAAGCAATTGAAAAGCAGCATTTCGGACACTCAATGATTAACGATGTGGCATAAACTGCAAATAAGTCCTCACACATGGCTTTTACAATCTTATGAATATTTTAAACCTAGCTATTTTACTTAAATAATCCTTGGAAAATTTAAGGATTGAAAATGTTTGCTTGAGTTTTAAGTTGTTATCGATTTTTTTACTTATGATGGGGCGACTGCGGTTGTGCAAAATGCAAATGAATGGGAAGAGAGGGTAGGTAGGATAAAGAATGGGGGAGAGGAAGTTAAACTGTCCGGAGTGGTGCAGAGGGCAGGAGCGGTGGGGGGCGGGGGGGTTGGTGTTTGAAGAGAGTGGAAGTTAGATTGACTTGACCTTAGCTATGTGGCATAATATACATTATATGTAGCGTGTCATTCGATCATTCGATCGTAAATACTCAAGGCTTGGACCCTTTGCCAGATTCTTTTGTCATGTCAGGACGGTTGTTCATAAACGTACGATATCGTAAATACGCTTAGCACTTCTTTCCATGCAGAGATATTAAACTCATACCGAGGACATCTATAATTTTGGAAAATAGATTCGCAGCTTTCATTTCCTGATAAAGACTGTAAAGATTTTTAGAAGTTGAAGATTTCACAGTTTCAAACAATCACGAGTTTAGTTCAAGGAAATAAACCAAGTTCGGAAACTTAATCCTGTTAAATTTCTTCAATTCAAACAAAGCCTTCTTCTCTGGAATTTTGGATATTTTATGCAACTAGGTATGGCAGCTCTACCAAAGGTTATACGCCATGAAAAAAGGTACGAAAATCCTACATCCGTTTCAAATTGATTTTATTTTGTTTTATTTAATGGTTTTTTGATTAGGGTTTGGTTCTCTGCCAAGAACTAGAAAGGGAGATGGCAGATTTATTAGAATTCTTATTGTAAATATTTGAAAGTTAGGTGTTTTTTTTTTCTTTTTTTTTTTGGATTACTTCGCCATTGAGTCCAATTTTGCTTCTGTTTTTTTTTTTTATTTTAGATGAGAATTTATTTATCGTTGATACCAGATATTTATTCTTATTTTTGTCGACGAAATGTTGTATGGTTTTCAATTGAAGCGGTGGTGAATGGTCATTCAAAAATTCTGGGTCTCGCAGTCTCGTTTTTGAACGGTTATTGCGTCTCGCAGTCTCGATTTTTATACGAAAGAGCCTCACACTCAAAACACTTTGGAGTCTCGGTCTCGCAATCTAAAAAGTCAAAATGTCTTGGGCTCGCAAAGAAAAACGCTTATCTCACCGTCTCGCGCACAGTCTCGCATTTACCATTCGCCACCCCTAATCAACGGACGTTCCTGCAGCAGGTATACTCAGGAGAGATACTGCAACCTGAGAGTAATTAGCAGGTGAAGGACAACCCACTCTTGCCGTCATGGGGCCCTGTCAACTTTAATCAATATAATTTAGGATAATTCCGTCATTTTACCCATTCCAAACTCCAGCGTGAATAACCAAAACCCTTTAATTAAGATCTCTTATAATATCTCAACCACCTGTAACACGTCTAGCTAATCAGAGTGCCTTCTTTCCTCTGTTTACTTTTCAAAGTAAATATTGCTCCTTACTTTTCACTTTGCAGATTATATTTCTTGACTTGATTAATAAACTGAACTTAGTAAAATAAAGGGAGACCTATTCTAGAAGGGCTTTTACTTTGCTATGTAATGCTAAGCGGGCCAAAAATGGAGGGATTGGTGTGGAAATGCTACACGCTGTCTCTAGGACTGCTATCGCGCATCTTTTCACCTTTCAATTATCCTTACCTCAATTATGTGCCTTGTATTGTTTATCGGATCATCACTTATGTGAACAGAAAACAAAGGTCCGCCTGCGGAAGTGTAACTTTGGTGAATGTACAGTAGAGTTTGCTCGAGATCCCAGTCGTCTTCACTCCATTTTGAGTCACTGCTTATACTCCAGGAACCGATGTCTTCAATCAGCTCTCGAAGGGGTCTGTCCTTCAAGTTGTCGATGGTATTCAAGTCCATGCACGACTGGTAGAAATTTTTGGTTAAGTTAAACAGCCGGTTGCTTGATTCAGGGATAGTGTCCTCCAAGATGTGTCGCAGCGTTTTCTCCACGTGCCCATTGAGTTTAGCAAACGTGGAGTACGTCGACGAACTTTTAGGGATGGGGTTGGCTTTGATCCAGCCACCGCACACGTATTCAAAGAAGTCCTCACACGCATCCTTGGAGTAGTCCATGGAGGCATTGATGTACTTTGCCACCTTTTTGCAATCACGGCTACGGCAAATTCTCAGCGGTGTTTCCTCGTGGGAAGACTTTAATTCGCGCGCCGAGCGAATAGCCCCTCCCGTACTAACAAGTTCATCGAAATAAGTCTTTCGTTCGTCACTTGTTGCCACATGTACTACTGCCACCACTAAAATGACTGTCAAAACACCAAGTATACCTAGAAATCGTGCTCCACATCCCCACGAGGATAGCGAGTAGTCGGTCTTTTTTGGTTCCTCGTCTGAGCGTTTCCGCTTTGATCTTTCGTGACCCATTGCTGTGGTTCTTTAGTTGAGTCTAGTTCGGGTTTCTCTTACTTTCCCTTAAAAGCCCAAAATGACCTTGTTCCAATCGACGTCTCCGCTCTCCAAGTGATAAATTATGCACAGCCTCAAAGTGGAATAACGTAATCTTGCTTAGTAATGCGAGAAATGGTTGACGGCATAACTGCACTGGAAACGAGTCATTTGCAAGGCAATCCAAGACATTCTAAAGGGACAAAGTACTTTTATGACTCATTCTTAGATATCTGCATCCTACGAACAGTCCGTGCTATTTTTATAATCACTATCAAAGTGCAAGTTGGTTGGTATTGAGCCCATTTAATTTTGGATTTCTTAACGCGAACTATTCTGGTAGGACTGGTAGAGCGTTTGAATAGCTCTCTTCGATGGCGTTATACTTTTAAAACTGATGTAGCTTGACAACACAGGCTCATTATTTCACCACAATTCAATAACGCCAATGAAATTTGCTCTCATGAATGCCCTGAATTCGACATCTATTTGTTTTATAAGACATCGTTAGTTAGGTACTGAACCGGTACCCGTCGGTCGATCGAGAGGAAATTAATTGAGCCCGTCGCTCATTTAATTCCTTCTCTCGGTAAATTCGTTTCTTTTTCCTTTCCTTTTTTTCTTTTCTTTCTTCTTTGGCAATTATTCCTAAATTATCGTCTTAAGGCTCACCAATTCCTGCTGCTTCCAGCAGAAGAGTAAGAAAGTGACGATTAAGACGTTTTTTGGAAACCGGGAATAAGTAAGAGAGCGCAGTCATCCTGGTCAAAACCTGCAAGACTTTGACACCCTTTTATATTAAAATTTGACACTTTATTTGAAGAAATATTTTGATGGCGCGAACCGACAAAATATTTTTTCGGCCGATGACTTCCCTCCCTGAATTCCAGTGGTTTGATCAAGTGAACCCAGCTAGAAAAGACAGAATGTCTAAACATTTGTAAAGCATGGAATCCAACAATATCCTTGTTTAAATCTCGTTTAGGCAGGGGTACTTTCGTAGATAAAATTAATCGACCTGAAAGTAAAATGGGAAGATCGCCTCATAAAAGCACCTTTCACGTGGGCGTTGTATCTTTTTTTGCAACTTTCCCTATTTCTAGGAACTTTTTGCATTCTAAGCATTTTGTAGTTTTCTACAAATTCTGAGATTTCGAAGCTTTTCGTGCTTAAATTGGCCATGCTTCCATATTTCACAATATTTTAAAATGTCTCAGTAGCCAGACAATTTGCGAATTTCCTGTTCCTCCCCTCGTTATAGGAAGATCATGAAAGATGAATGCGGCCGGGCTCTAGGCCACGGTTTCTTAAAAGAAAATACAAAATCTCATACAAAGATTCCCACTTAGTGGAACGTGTCTTCAGTATCCTTAAGAATACGTTTTCAAAGCAGAAAGATGCAGCACTAGAAGAGACTTTTGAACTCGGCATCGGTCATGCTGCGATATAATGGCAACAAGCGAAGTGTCTTACCTTGATGCGCTACATGTCAGTGCTGTTGTTTACAAATCCATGCTCAGAGGAGAATCATTTTAAGATAGCATTTATTTGAGAGCCACCAAAAAGGTTATCTCTTGATAAGTTTAATGCAATATTTTTCACATATATAGATGAGTAAATTGTGAATTTTTGTTGTCATGTACTGTAGTCTAGTAAAACACAAGACTGTTTTAATCAAGGTTAAGACGACCTTAATTCAAGTTCAAGTTTTGACCTTGAGCAGAGGCGATAATTTTATTGGCTCATACTAAATTTTTACGAGGTATATATCAATATTGACGCGTAGTATTTACTCATAGTATTTTGAACAAATTGATTTGTTCGACACTGGTTACGACACCAAATTAAAAAAAAAACTCTTAGAAATGTTATTCTTGTTGTACAGATAGCATATTTTTGCTTCAGACCAAGTAAACGAAGATGCAAAGAAAAAAGGTTTTTGCTTTCTTGGGCAAACTTTTGAGCAACTTTCGTTACAAAAAGCAACTCTTGACTTTTTTGGAGCAACTTTTGAGCCACGTTTTGAGAAATGTCGGGCAACTTTTTGGGAAATCTCGAGCAACTTGTGGAAAGTCCTAGAAACAACCCCTTCACGCCTTACTACTGGTATCATTGTTTAATTACGGGTGGTCTGTAATGTAGTCAGTAGTTTAACAACTAAAACTCCAAAGGTTCGTTGCACGAGGGCCGGGCGAATTCACCGTCACGCAAAACTGTGGTAGTCTGTGGTAGTCTTCGACCCGTTCTTATAAACCAATCATAACGACTTTTTCTATTTCCTGAGACGAGAGGCTGTAGGAGAGAGCTGGGGGAAAATGTTTGCAAGTCACAATAATCTTTTAACCCGGCGCACATCGAACTTCTCTGTAACAACAACCTTAGGAGCATAGATTGCGGACCGCAGCTGAAATACAATGTCCCTTACCAGAAGGTACATAGACTTGTAATACTCGGATTTTTAAATTGTTAGCCAAATGCTCGGAGTTAATACCGACTTGCCGCTTTATTGCATTTTAGCGACAGCTGATTGTAATTGGCTAACCCGCTTGGGGCTCTCAGAGGATAGAAAAATGTGGCCTCGCGCGGGCAGGGGGAGAAAAGATGGAGTTATTAGCTTCGTTTCTAAGGAGATAACACATTAATTGACATCTCTTGGATTTGAGAACCATCATGTGCGTCTCAACTGGTTGCCGTTGTAAGTAAAGTAGTGAGGAAAGCAGTGACTGAGCTTTGACAGAGTGTGAAGGTCTGATGTAATGCAGAGAGGAGTCTGGTAAAAAGCACGCACTAGATTTGAGAGGAGGGCTTTCATAATATTAAGTCTCAGAAGTTGGTGATAAAATGTATTCATTTAATCTCGGCTCGACAAAGGATATTTTCATCTACAAAGACTACAATAGTACTGTCATCTTACATGGTCAAAGCACAGTTTTGAGGAAAAAACAATTCCATTCGCCCAAGTTGAATACATGTTGTATTTAGGTTTTACGTGATGTTTCCAACTCCTGAACTTTCTTTCAATTCCTCCAGTTGATGTGTTTTCTGCGTGACGGCAACATGGTTGTGGACGATACTTTGATGCCAGTTGCTTGCAATCTAAACTTTTCTGGTGCTTATTTGCTGAAAAAGGGGGAAAATACAGCGCAGTTAGCTACAAACGTGTTTAGAGTAGTCTAAAAAACACCAAACTATTTTCAAAGATAAAGCAATGTGCAGGAAAGGAATGCTGAACTTTTGGAAACTTGCGAAACGTAGTAAGGGTGGTAAGACGGTCACCTGACTCTTCTTCATATCATTAAAAAAATATATGGAAAAAGTCTGGCTGTTTTTCGCTGGCTATGTAGAAGATTAAAAGATGCTGTAGTCGCTACGTGTTATTCAGGATACCAACTTCAAAAGGTTTTCACAAGGTTTTTGCCCAATGACAAACAAGCTAGACATCCGTCCACCAAATACGATATATTATGGTAATAGTTAAAAAAAAAACAACGGATGAACAATAGAATGGAAAGATTAATGTAAGCAACGCCATAACCCTTAGAAAAATGGAACTGATGTGCATAGAGATCCATTCAAATTAGAGGGCTTACAAGAGCTGCAGCCCTGCCAAATGAAACTACGTGAGAGCGAGCGCTATAGTTGGCTAATACGCGCGATCATTTGCCTATGGGCTGCATGCTGACGTCAGATTGTTAACCAGTATAAAAGTTTTGAAGCTAAAGAGTTATGAACGCACTGGGGAGTTTCCTAAGCACTCAAGAAGCTAGCTTCTTTCGTGCTTAGCAATCTCCCGAGTCGTCCATAACTCGATGGTTGCAAGTTTACCATTTCTTCAGTCTTACTTGGGGTTGATGCATGCAAAGACTACTACTGCTCCATTCCTTGTGGTGTAGTCAGGTCCTGTGGCAAAAAGTCCAAAGCTTGGTTCCTGGTCTTTTCCAGAGATGAATCCCTTTTTCGTGGCCATAGGAATAGCGGCCTTCTTCATGGCATCTGGAATAAGATCCTTTCTGTACTCGGCTCTGTAACCATTTGTGCAATGCAATGTTTGTGACATTTCAGCTGGTAAGAGGAGAAAAAGCCAAAAAATAGTTCAGGTCCCCAACAGGGAGGAGGATAATGAAACACTCATTTTTTATTGCATCGACTTTAATCATCTTCTATTCACAACAACTAGTATTTACAAAAATAAATCAAAATTGAAGCATTACATGATAGGGAATTATACATCTTGAATAGTGTATTTGAAATGTATAATATGACTTCAGCCTGTAACATGATCTCTAATCTTTGTTTATTTCTTTATTCATTTCTTGTCCACAAAAAGAACGAAGAGGAGCAAAAGATTACATGAGTTGGCTGAAAAAAGATTGCCTAAAACTATAAGTATTTTAAACTTTGGGCCTCCTCAAAGTGTAAAAAGGTAATGGTAATATGGCCATATCGAACAGAATAGCAATCAAGATGACATTAAAGAAAAATAAATAACTTGCGACCGACATAGGATCGTTTTATTTTACGTATCAATGTATGCAAACTAAAGAAACAATAATATGCATTATGGTCTTAATTTCGCAAAAAAAAGAAGGGTTTTAGGATGAATGAAGGTAGAGAGGTATAACATTTACTATCAGACACTAACGTGTTGAAATAAGATCGATGGTCTTTGAAAGCTCCACCGGGGGCGTGCCTATGGCAGGGTTCCAAAGGTTCCGGAACACCCCCTTCCTTTCAAGGAAATCTTTTGACCTGGATGTACTTCACCCTTTAAAGCGTTTTGTTCAATGGTTGTACAAATTGATTCCATTTTACCACACCTTACAAACTTCATTTTCGCTAACGTTGATATTGTGACCCTTTGTGCTCATGCAACACAACTGCTATTTTTCTTAATCAAATCAAACGACGTACCCCTCCCCCTCTCTTCCTTATGAAACCCCTGGCCACTCCCCTGCTCCAAACAATCAGCGTTGGTAAATTGACGATTCAAAAGCTTTACAATCGTCGAGTTCATTAAATGGGTGGTAGGTACTTACCGTCACCTCCACATTGATAATAAAACACGATGTCGAGACCTGATGAATCTGATCGAGTCCAGTGAAATTCCTTGTTTGGAGGACATCGGATGGACGTTGAAAAGGGCTCAACTATGTTAGTAAGAGAAAAGGTCTCAAGATAGAGGGCAAAATAGTAAGGCACGGTGAAAAGTTCAGTTTAAAGTTCTCGACTGTTATAAATACTCTAAAATCCTGGCCTTAGGGACCGTCCATTTTTTGAGGGAGGGGGATCTGGTGTAGTTCGGCAATCACCATTAAAAGATTTCATGGCCCCTCCCCCCCCACCCCCCTACTAATCAAAAGAAAGAGTAGTCAATTTCGAATTCAAACATTATCACCTAAAAGCTATTGCTAAAATATCGGTATTTTGTTTCGCAACCCCCCCCCCCCCCCCCCTAAATACCACCAGCCTCCCCAATCTCGTAAAAAATAAACGGTCCTTTACTGAAGTTAGTGGAAACCAAAATAGCAGCTTGCGTTGCGTCTGTTTTTTTCCCTCCGGCAATAGACCGGAGAAAAAAGTAGGGACGCATAGTACCTAAACCTTGATTCACCCCCATCCCGCGTGTCTTCACAGCAAGCTATATAGCAGGGCAGTGCTCATATTACGCTCTTCCATTTTCCGCGGCTACAAAGCACAAAAACACAGTGTGCAGGGGCTATAGGCAGAACCACTTTATCAGATTGTTTAAGTAACTTTATAATGAATAGTCTCATTCAAATGAGTAAGACTGAAAGCTTAGAAACATTTCCGTAATACAACATACTGTACCATTCGTCTTCAAATGGAAACGCTCTGTCGACAATTCATAACTCAAGATTTGACTTAAATGTTGGAATATTAAAGAGTTACACGGAAATTGTCACAATCAACTTACTCAGCGCCGTTGGTAGTGGGTCCGTGATGGCTGACACTTGCCCTAGACAACTGACAAATATAGTGAAAACAATAGGCCACATGGCTGAAAGAAATCAAACCACCAAAAACAGTGATTAAAAGATCAATAATAAAAGACGTTTTTTTTGCACGAATACTCTTAACTTACGTGCCTAACCCAACAGTTCATGGAATGATTTCCCATGGGTTAGTTGTTATATATCCGAAGTTGACATGTCTTTGTAACTTGCTTATTTCAGTTTTTGCCATTAATGAGATCTAAGTTTGCAAATGTAAAACTGAAATGGACACGTCGACATTTTCTTTAGTGCTTTATAATTCTTTTTTAAGTTACTACAAATCCCAGCAACTATTAACAAAGTACGGTTAAGGGTATTGTGACCATAAATTGAACCCAATATAACAGTATATCTCTTTGATTAGCAGAGTTTTCGCTCAGTTCTTCACCAATCTTCCGTGTGTGTTCTGATTTCCTTTAATCGGTACGTTTCCCTTGTAAGCTACCAATGGCACCACCAGCTTCATCCTTGATATTAGTAAAATCTACTTGTATACTAATGCAAATACCGCAATCTGATTGATTGAGCTACCGCAGACTATCAGCCATTAGACTGCACATGGGTGAAGATCGCTTTCAAAATGGCGACGTCTTCACGCTTTAGCGAAGTTTCGAAGGAATACGTAGTATTTTGGTATTTTTCTCACCGACACATGGCTCGTTTATTATGATTTTTACTAAAACAATTAGATTGTTCACTCTCAATTTCTATTAAACAATTAGATTATTCGCTCTCGATTTCTATCGCTTGATAGTTGACGAGGGCGCAGCCCGAGTCAACTATCACGCATAGAAATCGAGAGCGAATAATCTAATTGTTTTAGTGTAAATCTACTAGTCGTTCAAAACTTTGTCTTTTCTGGAACAGCGTCGGCCAGTAAACTATCTAAATCTTCTTCACGGACACTTCGAAAACGTGAAGAAGCGGCCGCCATTTTGTTAGCAACGGCACACTGCTATTCTACTCACTATCTATCACAGATTATAGTTCACCACTAAATTTTCTCCGATTCTTATTGGTTTAAATTGATCAAGTGACGCGATAGTGTTCGTCCGTGGAGAGACAATATCAGCGCATAGTGCCCTTCCGAGGAAAATACCCGGATGGATAGTGCCCGTCCGTGAAAATGTTCATTTTCTGACAATTATACCGTATTTTTTAGGCAATGTACGTTGCGAATTATTGAAATTTCAGGCTGTGGGTTTAGTGGGTTTTGCCTTTTTTTCAACTGGCGCGCGGAAGAAAATTTAGTGGTGAACAATGAAGACAATAGAGTGTTTATTTCCCGGAACTATCTGTCCGATAGTTGCCCCTTGGAAACTTGATGTTCTTAAAACTAGCATATTTGCCCTCGAAGCTTCGCTTCTTGGGCAAATATTTGTTTTACGAACATCAAATTTCCGCGAGGCAGCTATCAGCCGATAGTTCCTCGACAGAAACACTCTATTGTTTAAATAGGTAGTGGGTAGCGTAGCCAATCAGAGCGCTGCATTTGTGATAGAACGCTAGTAGGTTTATACTAAAAGGTGATAGTTGATTTGGCTTTCGGTCTCATCAACTATCACCGCATCTCGAGCTCATATCACGAGCTCATAATCTAATTGTTAATTAGACAATGTTACAAACCAATCGGGGATGGTTTGAGCTCTTTTAATGTACACAGAAAGTGCCGGTCGGGCAAACGCTACCTAACCCCTCAGCACCAGTCACATTTACGCATTGAAAACCTATTTTTTGGTTTTCCTTTGGTCTGTACGTTTTCTATATAGACTATTGTAACGGATATGCATTCTGGAACATTATAATGTTAATCATTATAATCGTCTATAGGTAAACAGAATAGCTTGTTCCGCGCAAAGTCGATGATATTTGCTGAACTGATAAGGTACCAGCTATTAATTTGGTACCTGTATGGCGAGAGCGACTTGCATTGTTTTGGTACCCTTTCGCGCCATGTTAAACAAACTCCATTGATTGTTTGCCTCCAAAAATAACTTATTTCGTTTTTGCCAAAAATACATTTTTCCATTAAATGAAAATGTGTAGCCAGCAATATAAATTTAAGTAACTTTATTTATACCTTTAAGTGCAAAGTCATTGATGTGAGAGTATAGTTGTTAAGACTAATTGGCAGTCTGAGCTGATAGAAAATTATTTGAGATCTTGGCTTAACGTCTTAGATTAGAACTTGTAAGAACCTTTAGACGACATGGCATGCTCATTTGCACCCCCCAGAGAAGCCATAAAAAGGGGAAGATAAGGTTTGACATCGAGAGGAGGAGCCATAACAAGCCTTCAATAGAAGTCAACTCATCCATTGAAGATTAAAACACCTCACTTTACGTGTAAAAACGATAATCTTAGTCTTATTTGCTCTCAAAAGTGGCGGCAAAATCAAGTAACACTCACCTTTTAGTACTAACAAATCCAAAACACTTCTAGTAGACCCCAGAAGTTAACAAAATTCAAGGCGACTAATATTTAATGAGATCGCAAAACAGAAATGACCCATCGTGACCTTTGTTCAAGGCAGTGCGCAGGCTCGCATGCGTGTAACGTAGAAAACCAGAATCTAAGCTAGGTCTATTTAACACATCGAATGCGGTTTAGCGTTATCTGTACTCTTATCGACAACGAGTACGCGCCATCACAGTGGTCAAAATGTTGTGGACTCACGAGGCGCAGTCCAACCGTTGTTTAACTGCAGGTTTTTGGGGCGCAGTAAAAGGGATTAAACCAATGTAAGCTGTTTTCCAAAGCCGAAGTAAATAAAAGTTTTCGAAAAAACGGCCATTCTATGGTATCGAAAGCTTTTTCAAGATCAAGCAGCAATAATAGGCCTTATAAATTCTTTTCCTTGATGAAGCACATATTGCTGTCTAGGAGTCGAATTATTTCACCTATAAACCTGTCTTTTATGAAGTCCGTTTGATTATTATTGATTAGGATGGGGAGAAATACGTTTAGGCGATTAGCGATTACCTTAGCCGCTAATTTGTAGTCACAGTTTAGCAGTGTTGAGGGTTTCCAGTTCATTTAATAACTGGAAACCCTAAAAATGGGTCACTATCTATCGTTCGAACTTCTTTGTCACTTTCAGTGTCAACTAATATCGTCTTCACTGAGTTTTCTGACTATAAGGAGTCTGTTATTATGTCTACTGAGAAACGTGTGACCTTGGGCGATTTCAACATCCACGCTGATGTGCCAAGTGATGTTGATGCCAGGAAACTGTAGGATTTGTTGGACTGCCTGGACCTGGAGCAGCATGTCAGGGAATCTACCCATATTGAGGCAGTACCTTGGACTTTATTATTTCGCGGAAATGTCAGTCCGTTATTGATGGTTCCCCGAGAGTTGATCGCTTTCTTCGGACCATTTTTCGGTTGTCTGTGGTCTTCAAATGCCTAAACCTGCTGTCTCTGTTAAGAAACATATGTACAGAAAGCTCAAGAGTGAGGGGTATAGAATGGTAAAATCCGAGACTCGCCGAGACGCCGAGACCCTCGTTAAAAAATCCGAGACCGAGACTTAACTGTTTTTTTAAAATCCGAGCCCGAGACTCCGCGTAAAATGGGGTTGACAGGCCTACACGACTCCCCAGCGCGTGTTCAAAATAGCCTTTTTATAGTTAGGCTCTCACGAGTATGTCTTTGAGCGACCGCCCTCTTTTATAAGATACGAGGGGCGGTTTTTTGTAGATTCCGCTCAGTAATGGTTGTTGTTCTATTAAATTTCAGTTTTTCATGAGAATTTGCTTTAGGTTTGGCACTGACTCTGAGACTCACATTTTAAAAATTCGAGATTTCGAGACCTGTTTTCTTTTTGCGAGCTCGAGATTCCGAGACTCTAGTTTGTGACGCCGAGATTTCGAGACCCACTTTAAATTTGCCGAGACTTATTTTTTTACAGGGACCATTCTATACCCCTAGAGTGTGAACATCGATCAATAGGCCCTTTGCAACAACTCGTCGCGAGACCTTTTTTTCATAAACGCGATGACACCGCTGGTTTCGTTAAATTATTTTGAAAGAAATAAAAAGAGCTAGCAGCTCAAAAATGCCTCCTTCGGTGAAAGAATTTAGAAGGATTTGTCTGGGAAAAGGACGCTTTGCCACCCAGTCACGCTTCGATGATTTTCATACAAATCATTGTATTTTTTTAAGTTTTCAAACCGCTATAAAATTCTTCCTTCAAAATATGAAAGTCTGAAAATTTCCACCCTTGCATATTTATTCTCGCTTATTTGACCCATGGTAAAAATAGGAATCTGAGCTTTCAGTGTGGCTCTCAACAAAGCAACTTGATGAAGCTGCCTCAGGGGCTTGTTGTGATTCCGCTGAATACGACTTTCCTCGAACAGTCGCGGAATCATTTCATGAATTCACCCCTCTGAGTGATGCAGATGTCATTGCGCTAGTGCAGAGATCAAAACTTGTTGTGCCCTGGACTCAATGCCAACCAAACTAGTGATTGCATTGATATACTGTTGCCTGCAATATAAACCAAATAACCAATCTATTCCTAGACAATGCGTACTTTCCACATTCCTGGAAGGAAGCTTTGTTAAGGTTACCGTAAACCTTCGCAGGTGTCTTTAGCCAAAAAAATTATTACCGCGCACTGAAGATATTATTTTTATCTTTCACGTGTGAGGATATTGGTGTCGCCATGGTTACCAACATGGTTAGCCAATTACAAGAGATCTTCCCGCTCAGACACGTGGCCGGTTCGTTTGAAATTTCATTCAAAAAATGTCTTCGAGGTGCGAAGACGGTACGGCTACGGGTGACTCTCTCGATGAGCAGCCAAAATTTAACGTCGATATTTTTTCCGAGCTTGTAGAGCATCCAGGAAGATTTGTCGAATTTGTTTTTACGTGGAAATTTCATCAGTATCTATAAAATAAACAGAACATTACATGGCCGCTTGGGGATACGAATTTTATCTTCTCGTGCTGAGAGTATCTCTCACGAGTGAGCGAAGCGAACGAGTGAGAGATACTTTCAGCACTCTAAGATAAAACTCGTATCCCCGCGCGGCCATGTAATATCCTCTATTTATTAAATGGCTGGTTCCGCGAGCGACCACGATGAGACGAGTCCTAAGTTCTGGTTGGCTTCCTGTGCGCGCAAGATGCGTATCACTTGCGTTGTCCCGCGAAAAGAAACATATTGAAATGGCCATATAATAAACCCTTTATTGACCAAGCTTGTTCGCGCGGTCAAGATGGCTGGAATGGTGTTAAAAAAGTGAAGAGAAAAACAATAGAATTACTAGCAACCTTTTTGGCTTTTTATTGTGTTGTATGAATGGGATACTCAACTTAATGGGTTTAAAGTCACCGCTGTATAGTGGGTATAAGGGGAGGAGTAGTATGTGCAAGGGAAAGTTAACTAAGCATAATGATATGGTAAGAAGCCTTCTTGATATATTATTGAGAAACCTGACATCCCACTATCAGTTAGACAGAGAACTATCAATTAATGAAAGCATGATACCCTTCAAGGGGAGGTTGTCTTTTATACAATTTTTACCACGCAAGCCAATTAGGTTTGTAATCAAGTGTTTCGTACTTGCAGAGGCAAAATCTGGATATGTTGCAAACTTTCAAGTTTATTTTGAAAAGGAAGGACATGCTACAGACGTCAACCTCTGTGCAACGGTAGTAAAAGATCTAATGGTCACATTTATTCACTGACAATTATTATACCAGTCCTGAATTGTTTGATGATCTTGCCAATGTTGATGTGCATGCATGTGGAACAGTGAATGGGCAGAGAAAGGGATTCCCAAAGGAACTTGTTTTGACTAATGTCAAAGATAAGGAGAGAGGTAACACAGCTTGGAAAATGGCTCGTCAACTACTTGCAACTGTGTGGTTAGACAGTAAGCATGTTTATTTTCTCTCAATGATTCACAGCCTATGTTTCCCACCCGGTACTCCTGTGGAAAATCGCACAGTACAGCGAAGAGGGGGTGCAAACAACAGAGAAGCTCTTCAAGTGCCCTGTTCATCAGTCGTAAAGGAGTACAATAAATTCATGGGTGGAATTGACATTTTCGATCAGCATACTCAGTACTACAACTTTGGAAGGAAAAGCAAGCGATGGTATGGTCGTGTCATATATGGTGTCTGGTTGAAATTGCAATCAACAACTCCTACATGATCGAAGGCCACTTTGAAGACTATTCTCGTAGAGGACACATGGAGAGATCGTTGTTGCAACTTAGGAAAGAACTGGCTGAACAGCTAGTTGGTAAACACCGAACTTCAAGAAACGTTGGACGGCCCTCGACTGAGCATCGTTTTTAGGATGTCGGTATTCATCAGCCGGTATTTACACCATACCTACTGGTTTGCAAAGTATGCAGCAAAAAAAAAAAAAAAAAAAACACGGAGAGAACACAATCAGACATCTAGTAGCAGAGCAAATGTCCCCTACATTTCAAGGTCAAGAGTGTTTTGCCACAGGCATGTTGGTCATCTTTTGACAATACTTAGGAAAAAAATTAGGACTTTTTTCTCTACAAAGTAGGGATTTTTAGAGGGAAATGGTTAAAAATAAGGGCTTTTAGGGCATTTTTCAGTAATGTATCTTATCTTTTTCCCATCAAAACAAAATACTTACTAAAATAAAATTTCAATATACAACCTGAAACCAAATGTATTTATTCAATATCAGTACAGGTTCTACAGAGTGTAGGCTGATCAGCTAATTTATTTATATAATGGTACTAATTCTCAAGGAAGATGAGTACAAATCGCCTTCCTCAAACTCTATCATTGGGACGAAATCTGACTAGAAAACTTACAAAAATGGCAAAAGTAACTTACCAGTCCCTGACAGACGTTTTCAAGCGTATTCATTGATGTTAGCCATCAGTAATTTCCGGAAATAAAAGAGAAAATAGGGATTTTAGGGACAATTGTGAAAAAAGGGCTTTTTAGGGATAGGGAAAATAATTAGGGATTTTAGGATTTTTAGGGCCACCAACATGCCTGAAAACATGTAATGTTTCACTATGCCTGTGTTCTGAAAGAAATTGCTGGAAAGAATGGCACACAAAAGTCGAATTCTGGAGATAAAAAAGGGAACATTCTAAACTGTAGCATTGTTTTCCTCCAGTGAGGTACCTTATTGAACAATTACTTATTATATTTGTCGTCTCATTATACACACAATTGTACTTCATTTGTTTATGACTTTCTGTTTTACATTGAAGGTGTGGTTTATTTTATCACATCTTGTTACCATAACAACAGCCTAAGGGTGCTTCTTTAAATTAGTAAGTTGTCTTGATGTGGACAACAAGAGAACCATGTTGAGTCTCCTATTGGAGTGACAATATCACACGGAATGGGTAATAAGCAAGATTGAAATTAGTAAAAAAAGCCAGTATAACCTGTCTATAAATTCTGAGCTTTAGGGATCTATTTCGTGTTAAAAAATTGAAGTTTTAGTCTTAAAAGAAACATTTTTTCCTTTAAACAGTCATATTAGACATTGAGCTGCACATTAAGAGTAAATGTCAGTAAAAATCAAAGATTATCGAAAAAATCGCGGACACGGCCAAAAATCGATTTGGCTCATTTTTTGCCTGTAGGTAGCCTTATATAGTAAAGTAATGGAAATCGGGTTAGATGTTTGAAATGTGCACTTTGACGGGAGTAAACCGTTGAAAACTTTCGGCGGGTCAATTGTTCAAATTTCACCAAGCGCGATCCTGAAATTATGCACTTTTCGGGCAGTTGTCATATGAACAAAAATGTAAGAGAAGGACTTTTCTAGCTATAGAAATATAGAGTTTGACTTGCTTTATCGAAACAAAGTGATAGTTTTTGTCTCGTGTTATTCGTGGAGGAGCTACGTCTCTGTTAAGAGACGACATCTTCGGCCTTTTGAAATTAAGACAAAGGTGGCCTAGAATAGCTTGGCAAAAATACATGTGGTAGTGTCTCAAAGTTTACAATAACACTTCCAAGAAGCCTTGAAAGATAGTTCTTTACGATTTGGGTTTTATTTTTTTGGGACCTTTGACAATCAAAAGATGATCACCCGCCGTATTTCGGTTAAATACTATGACGCCATAATGAGATGCATAAAAACAAAATGAAACGCGTTGTACACAAATAACTGTTTTGGTCAGTTACATCTTCACTGGCCTTTGAAATGAGTAGCAACATATTAAAATGTCTACAACTACACTTTATTTTCATACACTGAGACAGGAAAAACAAATTTTGACTTTTCCTACCCTGTGAATCGCGCCATAATTCCGCATAATTCCGCAGACAACAGGTTGAACAATTGAATTGCACACAACAGGTTAAATTTGCCACACAGCCGTTAGTTTACGTTTGCTTCGCATCCAGTGAACATGAATTTGAGCATTTGCATCCCTTCTGCGCCCTCTGCACTCGCCAGTTTCGAATATAGTGAAAATCGTCAACACAAATTGCGAGACGCCACAAGTAGTGGCGAGCTCGAGTTACTGAAATGCGATATGTAGAACTCTGCTGTCACGCAACGCTCTCTTAAGAATTGTATACGCACCGCCTTTTATAATCACGCGCGAATCAGTTATTCGTGAAACGTACAGTGCTCAGTTACTTGGAAGTGCAGGTACACTCCTGGACTAATTGTGTGAGTCGTGCGATGTATGGCTTTTTCCTCTTCTGAGGTGAAATGTCAGAAATATCCAGCCCAAGGTCGATGCACATGTCTCTTAGCCTATCCACTCTTAAAGTTGTGAGTGTACGTTTTTTTACAAGTTCGCAGATGTTAAGATCGAAAGATACAATCGGATGCTGGATAGCCACATCTTTCATCACATTTGCACACACAGCAGATTCATGACTCTCAGCTTCGGCGGAAATTTCGTCCTCGTCGGCACTCTCCATGGCCACTTCTGAGACTTCACTAGCTTTTGCTTCGTTACCGGCGGCTGTAACTTCTAATTGCTTCTTTGCTGAAAGACGGCTAAAGAAGCCACTAATCTGCTGCGACGTAAGGACTTCATCAGGTTGAAATCGGCGTTCCCCCGCTTGGTCTCTTGCTAAGCTCATTGCTTTCGAAACTTCCTGTGGATCGCTTTTCCGTCCACTTTGTTCCCCTTTTTGAAATTGGTCAGTTAAGAATTCAGTCTGTTTCTTTGTAAACCGCACCTTTTTCTTAATAGTCTTCAGGGCCCAACCCATCGGAAGAGGCGGCAAGTCGTCAACATTTGCTTGGACAGTAACTTGAACACTTGGAATTCGACTGCATCCCTCCGTCAGTTTGGAAGAATATTCTCTTTTAGCTCTATCGTAGAGAGTTTCCTGTTCGAGCATCATTTGGTGTTTTCCAGTATCTAGGTGTGTCTGGAGGTTTGCAAAGCGACTGTATGCTTTTACACATCCATCCTCTGGACACGGGAAAAGCATGTCATCTAGCTTATTTTGACCAATACTGCCTCGATCTTGGTTTTCGTTTTCAGTTGAGAAATCTGCTTTGACAGAGCTTTTCTTGATATGTCGATGTCTCACAATCTTGAAAGGCGGTGCGCCACTTACATTCTCCGATGGGGGTTCTAGGATTTCCAATTTTTCGGGCTGCTTCATGACTCCTTCGAACTTTGCCCATGGCACTACTTTACCGGAACCCACATTGAACGCTCTCCACACTCGTACACCAGTTTCATTGTACTCAAAATTGTTGAGTAAGCTTATGCCATCCCATTTAATATTAGAGGTGCTTGACGGCTTGGCAGCAACATATCTTGCGTTCACTCTTGTGGTTCCTTGGCCAGATTCAATGGCTGTTTTGAGCTGTAAAGCGTTGATGACATCATTGCCTTCGTTTACGTACCTTCCAACGTCTCCTTTGATTGTTGCTGCTTTGCGATCACATATCCCCTTTCCACCTTGAGGGTCCGAGAAGTCGTTTCTTACAACAGCCACTCCTACAGCATCACCGGCCAGCTTAGCAGAGATGATTGAATTTCCGCTGTGATAACAGCCAGCGTTGTCTTGTTTGTAATAAGCCATTTCCAGGTCTGGAATTTCCTTTTTCAGGGTAGTGAGGCAGTCAAGCATTATCGAAGCCACAGTCACACTGTCTTGGGCGCAGCTTTGAAACACGTGAACAAGTGTCTGCGATTCAAAGTGCTCAGAACCCTCTGACCGTCTAATGGCAACGCTAATGTGCCATGGCAATCCTCGCTTCGCAAACCAATCTGACTGTGCCTCTCGATATTTTCGGGGCATATATTTCATTGCCCAGTCTTGGACTAACAGCACCGATCGGCTGTCGAGTTTGGCTAAAACTGAATGCTTTGCCTCAGCTTGGTGGACTGCACGTAGCTGATGGGCTTTCCAGCTAATGATATTATCCCTTGCTTGTTTGATAGTATGCAGCATGTCAGCTTGATCTTCTGCTGACGAGAGCGCAATTGAACACTCATCTTCTATGATACGCATGACTTCCTCTAACTCGTAGCACTGCACACATGACTCAGTGTGGAGATGGTCGCAGGAGCCCCGAAATTCTGCATTGCTTGGATCACTTAACGCATAAATTCGACAGTGATCGGGAACCTCTGAGGACTCCACTGCATGTACCTAAAAAAAAGATTAAAAGACAATCCCGTGATTCAGTGCATATTTGCAAAGCAACGCGTGCGCATCGACATTTCAAAAACATTACTTAACCGATTCCCAGCGTTGCATACATGTGTGTAAGCGTATTACGGTAAATTTCAAACTCTTGTCTGTTCATGAATTAATCATAAAAAGGACTTGGAGAGAAAGAAAAAGGTAGCGGCGTATCATAGTAAGAAGTCTACTACATCACTTCCGCAAAGGCAACGCATAATTATAAAATATGCACCCACCTTGTAGTCGCCCTTTAGGTACTGCTTCGACAAACGAAGTTGCTGCTTAATTTCCCTCGCCCATTGCTGAGTCTTTCCACAGTCAACAAGCTTGTCTACGAGTTTCTCTAAATGATCAAATGCTTCCGCTCCTTGTGCTGAAAAGTCATCAACTCCTTGCAGAGACTTGCGAACAGATGCAGAACACACGGTCAAAACTCTTTGTAGGGTTCTCTTACTCATAGGCTCAAAGTTGGTTTCACAGCAGTATTGTTGATACTGCTGGACAATGCGCTCTGGTATCATTGTTCTGATCACGTTGGGTGTTTTTATGATCTCGCCAGTTGACAATTTCAGAAGTTTTTCCCCAAAAGGAACATCTTGAATTACGTGTGGACTCGTTATGAAAGAAACAAAATGTTCTAATTTTACAGGTTCAATCCTCATTCTCTTTTTATCCTGGTTTGGAAGAGGAGCAGCTCTTCCATTTAACAGCCTGTGGCGTCTGGCAATGTTGTAGCGATAGCTAGTAACAGTTGGAATAAACTCTCTCATCTCCTTAAGGGATAACTTATCTGCCATCAAAGAGAGTATTTGTCGTCTGGTGCTCCAATGTTGTGCGTTCAAGTAGCTCTCAGCAAATGCACTAAGAAGCTCCGTCTCTTTTTCACTTCTGCCCACGACCACAACCTGACTCTCTCTGCTTACAGCATGACGATCACAAAGCTCCGTCCACAGTTCTTGCGAATTTTCAGGTGCCAGGACATCAAGCACTGCAGATATACATTGTTGAGCTTTCCGTAGGTATCTGCGTTTAGTACGCTCGTGCGCTGTATTCCACGGCACTGATAACGTGTGACGTACTGGACTGACGTCTCGAAGCTGTAAGAAGCGATTAAGCTGCACCTGGCACTCGTTGTCTGGACTGGAGCCTTCATCACTCTCTTCGAAATCTTCTTGCGGAAAAAAAAGGCTCTGCCGTCTGCATGTGGAACCTCCTGGCAGTGATTCATCACCAACAGTTACAGGACAAGTAATGGCAGGAATATCAAAGTCACTCGCTTGGTCATCAACCTGACAAAAAAACACATTGCCTTGGATGGCTTCAAAATGAGATGAACCGTGTGCAAGCGCGAGGTGTCGTGTATAAAAGCGCAAGTCGCATGCGAGCTGGAAAGTAATATTCGATAATTAATTTAATTGACTGATATCCTGTCCTGATATCTTTATCCAGTTACTACTCAGTATTATTTTCCATTTGGAGCATTTAGAAAAAACTTTAGAAGCCATATATTAATTTAAAACGTTTATTATCTGGCAATATTCTGGGATGTGATTGGCTATCCGCGCAGGGCACTCTTTTCCAATTCTCAGTGTGCCATGTATGGTCTTGCCCAGTCATTGACCGGCTGCAAGGGCGGCATTTTGAGGATGCGCATGCAAGTTATCCTGGAAATACCCTTCTCCCGCGCGGGTTGAACCCCTGAAAAGGGCAGAGAAGGGAGAATTCGGAGAATGCGTTGAGGTTTTCCCCTTTCATTAACACTTTGAAGAAACTCACCAAGCTGAGACCAGATAGACCTTCTGCGATGTTTTCCACACCTCCTGTGGCACCCAAATCCTGCGATTCTAACTGATTTTCTGTTTTTGCCAGGGACTGTCGACATCGCACACAAATTCCTTTAATATTTGGAGAGAAAGAATTAATTTATTTTCTTCTACTTTACACATCCCCCTTAAACAAATAGCTCTGAATGTGGCAAAAGAACAAACCCAGCCCAGAAAAAAAGCCCCACAAACCTCAAATTGATTACGCAATCTGTATTTTACCTTGTCATAAGTCAGTCTTTTACGTTCCTTTCTTTTTTCCGAGCATTGTTGGAAGGAATTCTAATATCTGTAAAATATTTCAATTCGACTGTTCCCCTTTTGAATAAGTCTTGAAGAAGATGAAAATGCTGAGTAAATGCCAGTGTTTGCTCAAGATTCCGACGTAAAAGTATCTGCAAAAATCCTGAAAACTCGTGACACATGAAAATAATTTAGCTGTTAAACTTGACGTTATTTTACGCGGCAGTGAAGGGATTTGAAGTAAGGATACGAACTCTGATTTCCGCCAAGTACCCTGCGTGAAATGAGAAGCTATACGGATGTTTATCCTTGCATAAAGTGAAAATAAACATTGTAGTCGCTTACCTGATCCGACGGGTACGAGGTATTTCGTAAGCTCAAAAATGTGTATTGATTGCTGCAAACTAATTCCCCTTTCTGCTGCGGGTACTTTTTCAAATTCCTTTTTGTGACCGGAGACATCTTGGGGCACAGAACATAATCTACTAGCTCTTCTCCATCCGATTCCAAGGCTTGATCGATGTAACGGGCAAACAGTCATTTCCGAAAAATTGACGGGCTTCGCGAAAATCCCGCTTCTTGCTAAGATAAGTTCTATCTCTGTCTCAACACCTGAAAACTGTAAAAAACTCTTGTGGTTTCTGATATCCTTGCTGCACGATGACAGTGATACTGTCTGAGTGGACGGATGCCTTGCGCGTTCCTCTGCACCACAAACGCCACCAACAATGTCAAGGAAAGAACAAGACATTTTTTTCTGCTGGAGTTTAAGCAACCGTTATCTTTATTCCTTTCACCGACGATTACTACGCTTTTGCTTTTTGTTTACTTTCGTTAACTGGTTACATTTGTTTCCCGTGGGAAAATTAAATCGTTGTTTTCGTTCCATAAAATTTACACTGTACGTTATAAATTTGCGACATTTTGTTAAGTCTGTTTCTTTTGTTGTATCTTTTTTGTTCATTATGGCAATATATTTGTTTAGATTTCATTTGTGTTGCAGAATGTATTGTTAGTTCATCAGCTGGTTACGTGACAGATTATCACATGTCACGCGGTCGATACGCAAACAGGAACTTGTGCAAATCGCTAGCGGTGCCTGCCGTGTTGTACGGGATCTTTTGTGTGTGGGACGTCAAAAAAGCCAAAATTAGGATCAAAGTCGACTAAACCAAACTGGACTGCGACGCGCTATAGACAATGACGACAACAAGTAACTTTTAAAGTTTACTCATCACCAGCTCAGTGGCTTCAATGAGCGCGCCGGTCGGCCCCCTTTACACCAACTTGCAGAGGACAGTATTTCGAAAGTATCTTCCAAGCGGCATAATAAGGGCCTATAAAAGATTTCTAAGGTATAGAACTATTGATATCAAAGCAAACGTAACAAGCTAAGTGCGGCTGCAACTCAAACAATGGTTTGCTTGTGTCACTGAAATGATACAAAGCAAACTCTGCATACAAAGCAAAAACTTTGAGAATTTCTGTTGCATGTGATACAAAAGTCGTGATGATTTTATCACTAGATAGGACCACACATACATCGTCCTGCTGGCTAACTCGCATAGGCCAGACAATAATCATCAAAGCACCAAGTAATTGAGACCTTTGCGTGCCTGATGGCAGTCTTGTATAACCGCTACGTTAAAGCAATAGTATTTTATAGTTATTTTCCCTTTATTCAAACCTAAGTGGAATATAAAATACTCATTTAAAATGGATTAGTACCTTTATAATGCAGTATTACCGCTATTTAAACTTCAGCGAGCAGTTATTGGTTAACAGGCAAATCCATAGACATTCTCATACATGTCACAAGAAATGGAGAAATGCTTGTAGATTCAATTACCCACAACCTCCAATGAAGGAGACAACAATTCTCTATCCTCTAGATAAAGACATTGCCCAAAGTCAAAGAGGATTGTATGTCGATACATGGAAAAATATAAAACAGTATTTAAATGATATGAAGGAAGGGCTAGATATCACTTTTAACAAGTTGTTGTCAAATTTGAATATCACTGAAGACATTTATATTTCCGCCATACAGTCATCATTAAATACCCCAACTGTTTTCTTGAAACGAAGTCCAAATGAGTTGAGGATTAATAACTACAATCCTGCTTGCGTGAAGGCATGGAGAGCAAATATGGATATACAGTTTTTGTTAGATGTATATGGTTGTGCTGTCTATATGGCGAATTATATTTCAAACACAGTGGGATGAGTGATCTTCTACGTCAAGCTTGTGTCGAGGCAAGAAAACAAAATTCAACAATTAAGCAGCAAGTAAGGGATATTGGCAGTACGTTTTTAAATAATGTTGAAATTAGTGCCCAAGAGGCAGTTTATATCATATTACAGCTTCCCATGCGAAAGGCATCTCGCCAGATTGTTTTTATAAATACCTCTCCCAAGGATGAGCGTGTAGAGGTATTAAAGCCAGTAAGTTATATTAACGAGCTTGATGATGACTCTGAGGATATTTTTGCCTCTGGCTTGATAAAAAGATATGCAAAACGTCCAGCTAGTCTGGAAAATCTAACACTAGCAGATGACTCAAGTGGAAGCTATGTGAGACAATCAAATGAGTTAGACACTGATAACCTTTCATTAGAAACAGCTGCCGATGATGTAAATGATGACGATATTGAGGCTTCTTCTTATTGTGTTTCCAACAAGTTAGTGTTCTCTGAGAAAAACTGTCTGTTCACTTTAACTTACACTTGTTCAATAAAAGCTCATTATTTCATGCTCGACTCGTACTTCATCAAGTTACCAGTACCATTAACGAAGCTACAGTCCTACAGTGAAGTACTTTCACTCAAAACATAGTCCAGTCATGCCAATCACTTGCCTCACTGAATCTCCTAAACATTCCTTGAGGTGAAACTACTTATGGCCGTAGATTCATGTGCTCATGGAGCACCTATTTTTGTCTTTGCTGCGATGACGGATGTCTGTCGTTATTCTCCCGCTGTCGTTTCTCTATCCCTGCTTTGTAAGCCGAATGTATCCCAAACATTTTTAACGTGTTGATAATCATCATCCGAAATTGCTTCTCCCGTTAACTTAGAATAAAATGCCTCTTTGGGTGGCAAAGTTGTGACATTTAATCGTTCAAAATGTTCAATAAATGAATTGTAAGGAAATATTCCTTTTCTTAGTAATAGTTCTAGCTGCTTGCCTTGATAATGTCTTGATAAATTTGAAAATATATCTCTCAGTAAGTTGTTTACCAGGTTATCTAAGCTAGTAGCCTTGAATCTAAGACTGTCAATGAATTTTAAATAGTGGTAGACTGAAATTGGTCGTCCATTTCTATCAGTTTCGGTATATACCCGAATATGTTTTGAGAATGATATATATTCTTCTTCATTACTAGCTTTGTTACCGCCAGATTCTTCTATTAAGTTTAATTTATTAATGAATAGATGCGAATCGTACCCTGTTAGATTATGTAATACGACTGGAATGAATTTTTATAGTTGAAATAGCATGCTGCTCCTCTATATTTGTCAGTTAAATGAAAATGGTCTAATACCTTATCTTCACCTAATTTACCTTCACAGGTGTCACAAATAGTGGCATTATCATAGTCTATTTTGTCATCACGAGTCAATGGTACATTCTTGGGATATTTGAATAGTTTTGACAATATTCATCGTGTTTTAGTAGTGATTCCTTGCGCTTAAACGAATTAAAACACTTGTAACAGACGAATCTCGCATGACTATGATTATTTATCTGCGATAAGGCTAATCCACTAAAATTCTTAATCCAGCAATAGCGACCGGTCAACTGAATTGTTATAAATAGTAAATTAATATAACCACCTCTACCAACACATCTCTTGTTTAATCTCGATGTATAGAATTTTTGACTTGGACTATAGTAGCCAATAACATTTACAGCATAATAATTCTGCCGTCCAAATAAGTCTATGTCTCTGTATGTTACCGAAACTTGATATTAGACAAGTCAAATTTTTCGAAATTCTCACGCATTTTTTCAGTAAGACGTTGAGGATTTTTTTCTACAGGATAAACTGCAGACATAACTGTCCATCTAAAACACTCATTATCAAAGAAATTCTTAACGTCAATCACAGATTTCTTAGTTTCAATTTATTTGGGTAAAGGAATATAACTACTTCCAGCAATTGGGTCGGCTTTTACATCATGTATATTGAAATGTTCAACACTAACAAATTGCCAACCCGTGCCTTCTGCTTGAAATTTAGGTATTTTTCTAGGACAGTTTCGAATATGTTCTCCATAATACCTGTTATATAATCAAATTTGGTAATTAGTATGGGTCTACCTCTATGAAAACCAGCGTTCATTTCCGAAGTTTGGTCCGTTGCTGGTGAACTTAGCATAAATTTGCAGGTTAATATAAATCTTAATTTCACTGGTTTGTCCATCTTCCGTATGGTCGTGATAACATTCGGCTTAATTTTCCATAAGTTTTAAGGTCACCTTTAATAGCCGTCTTTTGTTTCTTTGGGGAATATCTATCCAAATTTTTACAGATCCCATTGATCTGCCGTTTTGGATCTTCAACTCGTTTGTTTACTGTCTTCCGTACTGGTGGAGGAACATATGATAATATCCAATCTGCTAACTCTGGAATCCCCCTTTCAGTATCTGCAGCTATTCTTTCTGCGACTTGGCGTAACGCACATTGTGTAGTAGGGGTTGGCCTTAAAATTGGGACATCTATTTCGTTGATGGATCCATCTATAAAATTGGGTGCTTGGCTCATAACTAATTATTCTATCGTATTTCGATTTCTCTAGGTCGTCATAATGAGTGAGATACTTAAAGAGATTTAATGTTAGTATGAATGTTTGCTGAGTTATTGCGTGAAAGAAAGATAAGAAACTGAATGTGTCGAAGATAGTGAAGAATATGTTACTACGAGTAATGGTAAAATGCATCTGCTCAAGTTGTGGGGCTAAGAAAGACAGATTTGTTTCGGAGTCTGCATACTACTTAGGAAAACAGTATTAAGAAGGATTCTAGCGGAATTCCAGTGAATTATCAATTTTCACTGGTAATTTTGCGTTTGGAACTCTATC
Organism: Ricordea florida; assembly: GCA_949710005.1. Lineage (NCBI taxonomy): Eukaryota > Metazoa > Cnidaria > Anthozoa > Corallimorpharia > Ricordeidae > Ricordea > Ricordea florida. The sequence continues at coordinate 22,723,716 of OX453278.1, read as the reverse complement.
GTGAACTTGTTCCCAAGTCCTGGAGTTAGGTTTAAAACTAACTACTTTACCGTGATAGCGGGCAGTACGACATGTGAAACAAGTCTAAGAAAAAGCTAGAATCCTTTGTCGCCTACACGAATTACAGTATTTCATGTCAGTAGATTGGGTAGTAAATTGATTAGTAGATGGTATATTAGCAGATGGTGTATTGGTAGATGGTGTATTAGTAGATTGTGGATTGGTAGATGGTGTTTTAGTAGATGGTGTATTAGTAGATTGAGCAGTAGATTGGGTGTTAGTGGATTGACTAGTAGTGGATGGTGTATTGGTAGGTTGAGTAATAATAGATGGTGTATTAGTAGATGGTGTATTAGTAGATTTAGTAGTAGTATATTGTGATATTAGTTCGCTGAATACTTTTGTACCTTGAAATAAAATATTTTCAATATGATATTTTTGTTTTTTAAGATAATTAATAATTCTTACTTAAAGTAATAATAGACATTCTAGTACATATACCAAGGTTTGTATGTATTTCAGAGTAAACCAACACAATATAATTATCGTAATTAAAATGGATTCCACTAGCTGATTTTTCATGGTTATCAAAGACACTAATAAAACATTTCAATTTTTCCAGGATCGTGTATTAGTATATTAGTATAGGTCAGTATTCTAGCGGAATTTTGCAGGTGTGATCCGTTCGTGCGTTTTTATGCATAGTAGATGCGGAGTTCTATGGTAGCTGAATTAATGTTAATTTCAATTTTCCCCGAAAGTGTATTAGTATAGTTACTAAAAAATGCGGGTTCTGTGATGGCTGAAAAAATTAGATTTAATCCTGCTGTGCTAGGACCGGCATTTTCACACTACTCGGTTGTATGATCTCCTTTGATAAACCTTTGGTATAATTCAAGGTACCCTACATTGCTTGGCTTTGTTTTTGCTGGAAGGATGTTCGCCACAAATAAAATCGTACAGCAGGTATGACCCTTTTTTATAACCTTCATGCATCGCATAACTAAAACATTCCTTCAATGGATTTCCACTTTATTTTTATTGCAACCACCAACCATTACATTAATTGCTGTTCAGTGCGTAGTTTCTAAACCGAAACGTTTCTTAACCAGTACAATCCCCATTTTTAATTGACCCTTAGAATTATAGACCTAAAATCTTGATAAAGCGCACGAAACCAAAGGTAAGGCGGTTCATGGTTACTTTCGGCTGAAGGCGAAAATCATTTTTCCTAATGCTTTCAGTACTCGTTCGGTTGTAGGGTCGTCGTCGCTGTAGCACCGATCAGTCAACTTCATATTTTTCATCCAGCCATCGGGATCGATCACCAGGAAGCCACCGGAGTAAAGGAAGAAGCCCTGCAGATCACAGATTTGGCGGTATCTTGTCGAAACCGGGAATTCCATGAAATTCTCAATCTTTCTTAAATCATCGGCCGTTTTTGGCAAAGAGGTCTCCGGGACTTTACCTTTCACTTTATTGATCAAAGAATCCTCGGCCCCAACGCGAAAAATATTGCGAAGATGCTCAAACCATCCTTGCTTCGTGTCTACCCATCCAACCAGATACCCCGTGCAAGTCAACTTATTAGACCTTCCACATCTCAGGTTGTCAACGTCGGTAGGATCAAACTTTACGGTTGTGACATCATTACGGTCAAGTTCTTTCAGAGTGTCGAGTTCTTCTTTAATCATATAATCACAGGGTTTGCCTTCAACTATTATATCGTGACACACCAATAATCCAACATCCGGGACTGTCCTAAGACGGCAAGCGGTCTTGTAAAGGCCAGCACTGAGTGGGTCGCAAAACGTGTTGTAGTCCATTTGGCTGGGGGGCACGTCTTTGATGCTCTTACGGGCTTCATCGAAGTCCTGACCTGATGACTCGACGGCAAGCAATACAAAGAATACAGCAAAGACGAAGAAAGGCATTCGGGTTTGCTTCATTTCTATGAGGATAATGAGACAAATGGGAAGTAGTTTAGTTGAAATAGTAGGCTTAACCTGCCCGAGACAATTAACCGTCCTCAACCTAAACCAAACCTGTGCTTTTTTAAAGCCAGAGCAGAGACTGAATTCAAGTTTTCGTCATCAATTAAACTTCTTTTCTGTTTCGTTGTCTTTGGAATTTAAGATAATTTAACGGACACACCAAACGTTTTTTCTTACGAGAACAAGAAACCCTCTGATAGGGAACAAAGCATTAATGATCGGCCTTTCTCTATAAGTGAAACCGCATAAACTCTCTTAAACAATGACATCTGTTTAATAATGTTTAATTGCTAACTTAAAGCTTTTTAACGTTCTCAGTATAAGTGAACATTTACAGTGCCAACTTAATTGTATATAGGGTCATTAACGAGCGAATGTGATTAAAGACACCTTAAATTTTCTTAAGCGTAACTTAAAGTTCATAAGGAATTTAAAAAATTTAAAAGGACTTAAGTCTGAACTTAGATATTACACCACATTTAAGTGACTTTTAATTTGCCGTTAAAAGTTAGTAAAAGCGTTATTTCATCCTTCGTCGCGCTTCCTTATATATTAAAATACAATAGTAGAAAACGTAGAGCTTACTCAGATCAGGATTAGCTCTTTTAACATTAACATATGAGATATTTTCAACATGATACGAGCTAATTTGTTTTTTGTTTGTATTCGTTTAGAGCCTCCGCAGATGAGACATTTCGTTGTCAACAAACTGTACCATTATCGTCAACTAAAATTTATGTTATTTTCAAATATAGCACGTTATTTGTCGCACTCTTTGATGTCCCCATTTTGGCTCTGGAGCAAAGGTCGGCAGTGGCATCATATTGGCACGGAAAAGTAACTCAGTGAAAATTCACGTGCAACGTAAATTAGGGCCCCTTTTTTGGTAGTCCATGCAAACTAACAACTCACGCATGTGCCATACAGACAGGAGGACGATTAGTGAGTAAATGAGAAAACGAAGCTCATTTTTAAACTTATTTATTTATTTATTTATTTATTTATTTATATGCAATATTTCAACAGGCCACCCAATTCAGCGTAGGCTGGTTTAAATGGGGGCCTGCAAACAATTTACAAGACATACATTTCAATACATTATATCACATTACATAAACTCATTACAATTACATTTCATGCAGAAAAAAGGCGAAATAGTGCAGAACTATTTACAAAGATACTGTTTCAATTTTGTTTTAAAATTAGGTAGAGAAGTTATACTTCTCAGATAGGCCGGAAGTGTGTTCCATACTTTGGCACCGTTATATAAAAAAGAGCTCTGAAATTTAGATGTTTTAGCCAGAGGTAAACGGATTTGGTCTTTATGTCTAGTATTGTAAGTATGGAAGTCGCGAGAAAAGGAGAATTGGTTAAGAAGATAAACAGGTGCTAGGCCATGCAGGCACTTAAAAACAAGTAAAGAAATTTGATAATTGCGGCGCGCATCTAGCGAAGGCCATCTTAGCGTATTACGAACTTCAGACTGCTGAACAGTTCTGGACTCAATTATGCTAACAGCACGCCGCTGCAGCCTGTCGAGATAGTTGCGGTTTGTCTGTCCGCAGCCACCCCAGACAGCAGAGCAGTAGTCAAACAATGGAAGTACCATAGACTCATACAAAGTTATGCAAGCCTCTCGAGGAACGACCCTACGGGCTTTCCGCAGCATGCCCAACCTGGATGATATTTTGGAGGATCTATAGTCAATATGGTCGTTCCAAGAGAGGACCTTCCTACAGACTGCTGCCCGACAAATAAAGATTTCTCAGCATACATTCAGAGACCTGCAATGTAGTAAAAAGTGCAGTCTATGACTGCATGTGGCTACTGCTTATATTTAGTAGAACTAAAACACAGCCCTTTCCTCTTTCCGCCTAACTTGCGTAATTACAATGTAAGGGTGCTTTTCTTAGGGAAAATCTAAGATCAGATTATTAAAATTCCTAAGATTTTTGTCTGACGTAAGAAACAAAAAATCTGAAAGCGGATTATTGCGTGACTTTAGTCGAAACTGGATAGTTAAATTTACCCCTAAGAAGTGGAGGGAAAGCTAAATTGGTACTGTGATGGTCTCTCTGGTAAAATCTGGTCGAGGCCATTGAGTGGCGAGCCGGAGTCTCTGAACACTTAACTGACTATTTATTCAATCCGACGTCGTTCAAAGCGGTAAAACATCAGTGAGAAATCCTGGTAACTGGAACATGGCTGATTTAAATACTAAATCGGGCAAAATGGGAAGTTCTAAACAAAAAGCTCTGACCGAGAGGTGAAAAACAACATTTTTTCTTACGTATCGCTTACGTAACTCATTTCGTAAAAACGAAGAGAACTAGGCGCTAGTGTCCAGGCCCCGGTTGTTCAAAGGGTGGATAACGCTATCCACCGGATAAATCACTGTCCAGTGGATAGCGTAGTTTCTTTAGCCAGCACTTATCCACTGGATAGCGATTTATCCGCTGGATAGCGTTATCCATCCTTTGAACAACCGGGGCCAGTACTACCAATGTCTAACGATAGAAAGATACAAAGCCGTTGCAAAACAACGGCTGCAACAGGTACTGCCCACGGCTTACAATTTGTGTTACATCCATTTCACCACCATTAAAACCAATTAAATATTCTACTTGAGTCTCTAGTGCTGTTGCACTGTCTTTTTAAAGTTATAACGCAAAAAAAAAGTTATAAAAACAAAAAACAAGAAGTTTTAAAGACTAAATTTTTAAATTTGCGTTTTTGTCGCCTCATATAAACCTGAAGAACAAAACAGGTAGTTTACGTCGGAACCAAAACAATATACAGTGGATTCAGATATGCCTGTGTAAGAAATGATATCAGTGATTTGAGTATATATGAGCATATATGTGCTTCATTGTTGATGTTGGAGAGAGAGGAAAGCGAGGGGTCAAGGGCGGGAGGGAAGGGAAACTGCGAGGTTGACGCCTCTAAGAAGACGTGTTTTCAGAAAGATATGGGGAAATAAGCGGTAAATCCTGATAATCTAAAAATATTATATTAGTCTATCACAAGTAGAGAGGTTTGAACAACGTTTTAAGAATGGCTTGCGTTTGTGCTAAGATGTTTTCAACGACTGAAGTCGTGACGACCCTCTTTCCGTGTTGACGTCGCGAATAATGAATATATAAGGCATTTTTTCAGTTTAAGGAAAAACACAGTGTGGTTCTAACTTTTTCACTTGCAGTAGTAGTGACATGCGGTTCTCAGCGAACTTCCCTAAAGCCAAATGCAATTAAATTTTAATAACCAACCTCAAACAGACCGGCGGGAATAACCATCAACTCCAACCAGAATCAACCGGAAATAACCTCCCACCCCCAATTTTGCATAAACTTAACATAAAATTGTTTTATACTTAGGTCTTTTCCGTTTATAATAAATTTTTTATTATAAGTCCAATATACACTTAATCCATAATCCATGTCATTAAATTACTTAAATTTGGATCGATCTGCCTTTGGATAATATTGGCAATATCCGTTATTGATTCCCTGGTTATTAAACCTAAATTCTACTGAACAACTTATTACTTTTGACGGTATATGATGTACAGTAATTGTATATTGGCAATTAATTGATTGCTGGCTCAATAATCTTATTGTCTTAATGCAAAAGCTTGAGTCTTGAGTTAACGTATCAAAGCATTATTGGTATAGAAAGGTGTCCTGGTTTAGCAACAGTATAGCTTAACTGTCAAAATTGCGTGCGAGCCAGTCACGAATTAGTTTTTTCTCTGATTGGTTGAGAGAGTGGTATGAAATGTTTTACCCAATCACGTATCGTTGCAATGCTAAGCAACCGCGTTTAAAGTGGCTCAAAGCCGCCATTTGATAAATTATATGGACTAAATTTTAGGCTGATATTTAATTCCGTTTACCTATTTCGTGATCCAGCTATTCCAGCAGTGGTGTTCTCATGTAGTAGCAATAAAATCCTTTATTTTGCTGTGTTTCAATAGTTTCGTGCTTCCACGACCATTTTACACTAAATAACGTAACGCGACTTTCGTAGTTATTGGTAACGCCCAAGGAGACATTTTATAATTTCGCATTTGCATTAGACATGCACTAAAATCAAAAAGTATCGTTTTCAGTCCTATCGCACACAGACAAAATTATATTTCGATTCACGTAGAAAACCGAAGACGTTTTGTGGTTATAAGTCAGTAGAAACCTTTAAGACTGAACGTTTGAATTTGCGTTTTTGTGGCCTCATATAAACCAGAAGAACAAAACTGGTACTTTACGTCGGAACCATGTTAATATACAGTGGACTCATATATGCCCGTCTAAGAAATGATATCAATAAGTTGAGTATATATGAGTATATATGTGCTTTACTGTTGATGTCAAAGGGAGGAGATAGCAAGTGGTCAAGGGCGGGTGGGAAGGGAAGCTTCGAGGTTGACGCCTCTAAGAACACCTGTTTTCAGATAGAAATGGGGAAAGACGTAGTAGATCCTGATAATGTAAAAATATTGTATTAGTTTATCCCAAGTAGAGAGGTTTGAAGAACGTTTTGAAAATGACTTGCGTTTGTGATAAGGTGTTTTCAACGACTGAAGTCGTGACAACCTTCTTTCCGTGTTGACGTCGCGAATAATGAATATAAAAGGCATATTTTTCAGTTGAAGGAGGAACACTCTAATACATTTAACATCAGTACTTTACTGCAGCCTTTTGTTTTACTGTACAGTGCAGCACTAACAATTTTTGTCTACGGGTCATTCCATGAAGTGTGATCATTCAATGGACAGCTGTTGAACAGTTAGGTAATGGGGTGCATGCATTTTTGCTTTACTAGACAGTAAGGTTCTAACTTTTTCACCTCCGGATCAAACCATGCAGTGTAAGGATTCTTTGGAAAGCTACTGGACAGGGCTAAAAAGTGTAACTATTTGTTTGCGATAGAGTGTGGTTTTAATTTAAGACAAAAGCTTAAGTCTGTGCTATGGTCTCTATATTTAAGCTATGTCCTCCCTAACAATTTCTACACATCTTTATGCGGTGCTGTAATTACAGTGATTTAACAGAAACTGTAAATTGGTTGGATGGGGCAATGCACGATGCCGATTAATACAGCAAGGAGAACAACACGGGGTTAGTTTATCTCGTAAACTTCAAACTTTTAATGGAAAGGGAAAGATAATCATGTTTTCCTAAATTTAGAACCCTGAATAAAACGTGCTCAGAACAAACCTAAATTGGGGTTGAACTTTTTAAGGATTCATAAATGTATGATGCGTGAAAAAGTCTTTTCTCATCAAGAGGTTTTGAGTATTGCTATATAACCCTTCTGAAAATATCATTATGTCTATAGTAACTGGCAAGATAGCTTAAGTTTCTACTTCTTCTTCTTAATTGGAACGAATAGATCCTCTTTAGCGAGGTTTAAACAAACGAGTTTTAATCAAAACTATGGCTCACCTGCTTTCATCATGTAGTCTACTGGCGCGGAGTACAGAGATTATGACCACTTAAGCAACAAGTTATTACTTTTGACGGTATATGATTTACAGCTATTGTATATTGGCAATTGATTGATTGCTGGCTCAATAATCTTATTGTCTTAATGCAAAAGCTTGAGTCTTGAGTTAACGTATCAGAGCATTATTGATCTAGGAAGGTGTCCTGGTTTAGCAACGTTATGTGTTGGGTTCACACTAGGCACTAAGTCTCTCTTAGCCTAAGTCAAGCCAAGTCACCCTAAGTCCGCTTAAGCATTCAGACATATATTAGAAGACAAATTCTCTCCGTGCAAAGCTATCATCATTAACGATAAAAATAACCGATAAGGTAAGTATCGTCTCAAATGTGGCGAGGTAGTCACGATCCATTTCAGCGAAGACGTTGAGATTAAAGTGAGACCGAGAAGCCGTAAAATCGCTGTAATTGCGACTGATTTCTTTTTATTCAATTCACAAAGGTTGATAAGCCAAATAACCTTACAAAATCTTATGTTCCTTCGTGAAAGAATGATGGAAGATTTTGTCCAAGAGAGTAAAAGCCTGCTTTATCTGACCGCCGTACTTTTGAGTGTTCACCGAAGACGAGGTAATTTTTGGCACATAAGAAGAAGGGCGTGGGCCTGGCCAAGACCGCAGAACTGGTTTGATGTAATGCTAGCATCACCTCGGCTGAAAGTTCTTTGGAAACCAAACTTTCGAATGGAACGTGAAACATTTGACGAGCTTTGCCGAATTCTTCGTGGTGATCTGAGGAGACAGGAAACGAGATTGAGAAAGCCTGTGTCTGTAGAGAAGCGTGTTGCTGTTGGTGTTTGAAGACTTTCCACTGGAAACAGTTATAGGTCATGTGGACTGCAGTTTGGCCTGGGAAAATCTACAGCTAAAGTGATATGTCGAGAGTTGAGGAAGCTTTATGTCGAAAAAAGGACTCATTCATTCGATTCCCTTACACTGAAGACGAAGGGCAAGAAGCGATGGACACCTTTGAAGAAGTATACAAGTTTTCACAAATTGTAGCAGCAATTGACGGCTGCCACATAGAAATCAACGCGCCACCGGAGAACAAGGAAGATTACTTTAACAGAAATCAGTATTATAGCATCAACCTGCAACGGACGGTGAACTCGCAGCTGCTTTTTCAACATGTAGCAGTGGGCTATCCCGGTAGTATTCACGATGCAATAGTGCTACGAGTGAGTGGAATTTTTGACCTTGCAGAAAACGCAAAAATTTTATCAGCACCTACAAGAATGGTTTATGGGGGACTGTTGAGACCAGTGGTAGTAGGTGACAGTGCTTATCTTTTGGAAAACTGGCTAATAAAGCCCTTTTCAAACAGAGGGCGCCTTTCGCCTCAGAAAAGACGCTTTAATGAAAAATTAAGTGCAATGAGATCAGTGATCGAGATGACGTTCGACTTGTTGAAAGGACGTTGGAGGCTTTTACTGAAAAAGATTGAACAAAGTCACACTTCCGTACCTCGAAGCGTGACAGCAGCATATGTTTTACATAATTTTTGTATAATGCAATGTGATTTATTTGATGATGACGACGATCGCCCACCACCAGACGATCAAAATGACGCAGACGAAGATGATGAAACACAAGACGGATCAGCTACACGCCAAACTATGCTAGATTATCTACTTTCTCAGGGTGTACTTTAATTCAGCCACTTTCCTCATTGCACCATAGGACGCACTGTAATTCAATGGCGTGACAATGCTTTTCTTTATAACACGCGCATTTATTGAGCTTGATTTTTTAAAACTTTGCATTTTTTTCCCAGAAGCTGTGTTACAATCAATAAAATGCTCAAAATGATTGAATGCCTGTTACTCTACTATTCATAACACAAATAAAAATTGAAACTTCTGAGAAGCCAGCTAGTTAACAACAACAGGCAACGCACGCAACATCTTATTAGTCACTTTTTAAACAGTCTTTTAAAATGTCTTTTAGGCCTGACAAAAGAGCCTTGGTCTGCTCTGTCTGGCTTTGTATAGCAGCCTGCTGAAGTTCCATGCTGTGGTTGAAGCGTTCGCCTTGCTTTTCCATGGAGAGACGCCACATGTCACATATTCCCTTCACGTAGGGGTCTTCATCTTGGTCATTTGACTCCTTTCTTTTGCGCTTGGGTGCTTTCCCTTTTGTGTTTTGTGGGACTTGGTGCGACTTCGGTGGCACATGATTCATCTGAGGCCGAACTTGTGGTAGGCTGCTGAGAATCAGAACTCGCGGCTGATGATGAGTTGTCCCCCTCTTTTGTGACTGGTCCTGCCGAGGGAGACTTCTTCTTTGGAATGACCTTTGAAGAACTTGTGGCCATGCGATCGGGGTTAATAGCGTCCCGCATCCCTAGAATATCATCTAGTTCTTCGTAGAACGCGCAGATACTTTGAAGTTTCCTAGCGCCCTCATCTCCAGTGGAAGCCATTTTCGTTCTAACCTGGCAATATTCATATTCCAGGTTCTTTATTCTTTTCTTGAGTTGATCCAGGCTTTTGTTTGATAACATCCCCAGATCGCAGCACTTAGCTTGTCTTGAAATTTAAAAATTTGACTCCGCAGACTCTTTTTTTGAGCGGTCGAAGCAGATTTCAGGGAATCGTAAAGGGCATCCCAAATCTCCAGCAAATACGCTAGTTTCATCTCTGGTACAGTCGGCCCTTGTGCGGCTAGACCCTTCTGAATTCGGACTTGTGTCGCTGCTCAGCTCTGAAGGACCTGGAGGCACTGGTATGGGAGCCGTCATGGGTGGATACTAAGCTCCAAATGGGGGTATAAATGGAGAACGAGACCGACTAAACTGAGGCGGTAAAACCGCATTAAAAACATGAGGCATTCGTGTTTCAGATCTGTTGGGAAATCGGCAAGGAATATCATAAGAAAAGAAAATGACACTTGTGTAGGCCAATAAAAAAGCGATCAAGGTACGCAACGTACGTCGCATAAGATGAAAAGTCCGTAGCGTAATTGCCTTCTAACGTTTCGTCCTCTCGGCAATGCATCTTCAGTTAATTTTGTTCGTGAGAAGAAGCCGTGGCGTGATTTCTTTGGTTTTCGTGCCTAACGTGGGAATCTCTATCTGATAAAACACACGATTTTGAATTCTTTTTTTGCTATCAGGTTTCTTAAGTCAGCCTTAAGTCATGTTTGAAACAGACTTAAGAACGGCTTAGATCGTTTGAGTTTGCCGACACTAGGACAGAAATCACGCTTCTGTGACTGAGCGGTTCACACCTGTCATTTTCACTAAGTCGAAATAAGAGCTTACTAAGTCAGATTTGATGGCCTAATGTGAACCTAAGCACTGTTCAATTCATCTGTGGATCAAACCATGCAGTGTGACCATTCTTTGTAAAGCTGCTGAACACCCACGGTATTGTTATTGAAGTGCAAGGTACCGTGGTAGTGTTTGCTGTCTTATACATTGTTGTTCTAACGTTATTTTACATCTGTGAATGATATAAAACGATGTGATGTCACTATACAATGAAAAATTATTGACCATTGCTCAAGTGTTTTTTGTTTGTTTGTTTGTGTTTTTATAGTTTCAAAATGATTCGTTTAGTTAATTTTCCATTGGTTAGTTGTTATATATCCGAAGTTGACATGTCTTTGTGGCTTGCTTATTTCAGTCTTACTTTGCCATTAAATGAGATCCAAGTTTGCAAATGTAAAATTCAAATGGACACTTGAACATTTCCTTAAGTGCTTTATAATGCTTTATTAAGGCACTACAGATCCAAGCAACTATTAACAAAGTACCGTCAAGGGTACTGTGACCACAAATCGGACCCAATGTAACAGTATGTCTCTTTGATTAGCAGAGTTTTCGCTCAGTTCTTCATCGATATCAATCTTCCATGTGTGTTCTGACTTCCTTTGATCGGCACGTTTCCTTTGTAAACTTCCAATGACACACCACCTTCATCCTTGATATTAGTAAAAATCTACTTGTATACTAATGCAAATACCGCAATCTGATTGGTTGAGATACCGCAGACTATCAGCCATTAGACAGCACATGGGGAAGATCGTTTTAAAAATGGCCACGTCTTCACGCTTTAGCGAAGTTTCGAAGGAATACTTGGTATTTTGGTATTTTTCTCATCGACGCATGGCTCGTTTATTATTTACGAAAACAATTAGATTGTTTGCTCTCAATTTCTATTAAACAATTAGATTGTAAGCTCGAGATTTCTATCGCTTGATAGTTGACGAGGGCGCAGCCCGAGTCAACTATCACGCATATATATCGAGAGCGAATGATCTAATTGTTTTAGTGTAAATCTACTAGTCGTTCAAAACTTTGTGTTTTCTGGAACAGCATCGACCAGTAAACTGTCTAAATCTTCTTCACAGACACTTCGAAAACGTGAAGAAGCGGCCACCATTTTGTTAGCTAGGGCACACTGCTACGCTACTCACTATCTATCACAGAATAGATAATGGGTCGCTTAGCCAATCAGAGCGTGGCATTTATGATAGAACGTAGATTTATACTAAAAGGTAGTAGTTGATTTGGCCTTCGGCCTCATCAACTATTACCCCATAGAAATCTCGAGCTCATAATCTCATTGTTAATTAGACATTGTTATAAACCAATCGGAGATGGTTTGAGCTCTTTTTATGTGTACACACAGAAAGTGCCGGTGGGGCAAACGCTACCAACCCCTTGGCACTAGTCACATTTACGCATTGAAAACCTATTTTTTGTTTACCTTTGATCTGTACGTTTCCTATATAGACTCGTGTAACGGATATGCATTCCAGAACATTATAATGTTAATCATTATAATCGTCTAGAGGTAAACAGAATAGCTTGTTCCGCGCCAAGTCGATGATAATGCTCAACTGATAAGGTACCAGCCACTGATTTGGTACCTGTATGGCGAGTGCGACGTGCATTGTTTTGGTACCCTTTCGCGCCATGTTAATAAGCTCCATTGATTGTTTGCCTCCAAAATAACTTGTTTTGCCAAAAATGCATTTTTTTCATTCAATGAAAATGTGTAGAAAGCAATATAAATTTAGGTAACTTTATTTATACCTTTAAGTGCAAACTCATTGATGTAAGAGTATAGTTGTTATTACTAATTGGCAGTCTAGATCTGAGCTGATAGAAAATTATTTGAGATCTTGGCTTAGCGTCGTTAGATTAGAACTTGCAAGAACCTTTAGACGACATGGCGTGCTCATTTACACCCCCAGAGAAGCCGTAAACAGGGGAAGATAAGGTTTTACATTGAGAGGAGGAGCCATAACAAGCCTTCAATAGAAGTCAACTCATCCATTGAAGATATAAAACACCTCAATTTACGGGTAAAAACGATAATCTTAGTCTTATTTGCTCTTAAAAGTGGCGGCAAAATCACGTAACACTCACCTTTTAGTACTAAGAAATCCAAAATACTTCTAGTAGACCCCTGAAGTTAACAAAACTCAAGGCGACTAATATTTAATGAGATCGCAAAACAGAAATGACCCATCGTGACCTTTGTTCAAGGCAGTGCGCAGGCTCGCATACGAGTAACGTAGAAAACCAGAATCTAAGCTAGGTCTATTTAACAAATCGAATGTGGTTTAGCGTTGTCTGTACTCTTATCGACAACGAGTACGCGTCATCACAGTGGTCAAAATGTTGTGGACTCACGAGGCGCAGTCCAACCGTTGTTTAACATGCAGCTTTCTGGGGCGCAGTAAAAGGGATTAAACCAATGTATGCTGTTTTCCAAAGCCGAAGTAAATGAAAGTTTTTCGAATAAACGGCCATTCTATGGTATCGAAAGCTTTTTCAAGAACAAGCAGCAATAATAGGCCTGGTAAATTCTTTTCCTTGGTGAAGCACATATTGCTGTCTAGGAGTCGAATATTTTCACCTATAAACCTGTCTTTTATGAAGTCCGTTTGGTTATTATTGATTAGGATGGGGAGAAATACGTTTAGGCGATTAGCGATTAATTTAGCCGCTAATTTGTAGTTACAGCTAAGCAGTGTTAAGGGTTTCCAGTTCTTAATAAAATATGGCTCACTATCTATCTTTCTTTGTCACTTTCAGTGTCAACTAATGTCTTCTTCACTGAATTTTCTGACTATATGGAGTCTGTTATTATGTTTACTGAGAAACGTGTGACCTTGGGCCATTTCAACATCCACACTGATGTGCCAAGTGATGTTGATGCCAGGAAATTGAAGGATTTGTTTGTTGGACTGCGTGGACCTGGAGCTGTATGTCAGGGAATCTACCCATATTGAGGCAATACCTTGGACTTTATTATTTCGCGGAAATGTCAGTCCGTTATAGATGGTTCACCGAAAGTTGGTCGCTTTTTTTCGGACCATTTTTCGGTTGTCTGTGGTCTCCAAATGCCTAAACCTGCTGTCTCTGTTAAGAAACATATTTACAGAAAGCTCAAGAGTGTGAACAATTCGTCACGTGACCCTCGTCAACTATCACGCATATATATCGAGAGCGAATGATCTAATTGTTTTAGTGTAAATCTAGTAGTCGTTCAAAACTTTGTCTTATCTGGAACAGCATCGACGAGGAAACTGTCTAAATCTTCTTCACAGACACTTCGAAAACGTGAAGAAGCGGCCACCATTTTGTTAGCAAGGGCACACTGCTACGCTACTCACTATCTATCACAGAATAGATAATGGGTAGCTTAGCCAATCAGAGCGTGGCATTTATGATAGAACGCTAGTAGATTTATACTAAAAGGTAGTAGTTGATTTGGCCTTCGGCCTCATCAACTATTACCCCATAGAAATCTCGAGCTCATAATCTCATTGTTAATTAGACATTGTTATAAACCAATCGGAGATGGTTTGAGCTCTTTTTATGTGTACACACAGAAAGTGCCGGTGGGGCAAACGCTACCAACCCCTTGGCACTAGTCACATTTACGCATTGAAAACCTATTTTCTGTTTTCCTTTGGTCTGTACGTTTCCTATATAGACTCATGTAACGGATATGCATTCCAGAACATTATAATGTTAATCATTATAATCGTCTAGAGGTAAACAGAATAGCTTGTTCCGCGCCAAGTCGATGATAATGCTCAACTGATAAGGTACCAGCCACTGATTTGGTACCTGTATGGCGAGTGCGACGTGCATTGTTTTGGTACCCTTTCGCGCCATGTTAATAAGCTCCATTGATTGTTTGCCTCCAAAATAACTTGTTTTGCCAAAAATGCATTTTTTTCATTCAATGAAAATGTGTAGAAAGCAATATAAATTTAGGTAACTTTATTTATACCTTTAAGTGCAAACTCATTGATGTAAGAGTATAGTTGTTAAGACTAATTGGCAGTCTAGATCTGAGCTGATAGAAAATTATTTGAGATCTTGGCTTAGCGTCGTTAGATTAGAACTTGCAAGAACCTTTAGACGACATGGCGTGCTCATTTACACCCCCAGAGAAGCCATAAACAGGGGAAGATAAGGTTTGACATTGAGAGGAGGAGCCATAACAAGCCTTCAATAGAAGTCAACTCATCCATTGAAGATATAAAACACCTCAATTTACGGGTAAAAACGATAATCTTAGTCTTATTTGCTCTTAAAAGTGGCGGCAAAATCACGTAACACTCACCTTTTAGTACTAAGAAATCCAAAATACTTCTAGTAGACCCCTGAAGTTAACAAAACTCAAGGCGACTAATATTTAATGAGATCGCAAAACAGAAATGACCCATCGTGACCTTTGTTCAAGGCAGTGCGCAGGCTCGCATACGAGTAACGTAGAAAACCAGAATCTAAGCTAGGTCTATTTAACAAATCGAATGTGGTTTAGCGTTGTCTGTACTCTTATCGACAACGAGTACGCGTCATCACAGTGGTCAAAATGTTGTGGACTCACGAGGCGCAGTCCAACCGTTGTTTAACATGCAGCTTTCTGGGGCGCAGTAAAAGGGATTAAACCAATGTATGCTGTTTTCCAAAGCCGAAGTAAATGAAAGTTTTTCGAATAAACGGCCATTCTATGGTATCGAAAGCTTTTTCAAGATCAACCAGCAATAATAGGCCTGGTAAATTCTTTTCCTTGGTGAAGCACATATTGGTGTCTAGGAGTCGAATATTTTCGCCTATAAACCTGTCTTTTATGAAGTCCGTTTGATTATTTTTTTTTAGGATGGGGAGAAATACGTTTAGGCGATTAGCGATTAATTTAGCCGCTAATTTGTAGTCACAGTTTAGCAGAGTTAAGGGTTTCCAGTTCTTAATAAAATATGGCTCACTATGTAACTATCTTTCATTGTCACTTTCAGTGTCAACTAATGTCTTCTTCACTGAATTTTCTGACTATATGGATTCTGTTATTAAGTCTACTGAGAAACGTGTGATCTTGGGCTATTTCAACATCCACGCTGATGTGCCAAGTGATGTTAATGCCAGGAAACTGTAGGATTTGTTGGACTGCCTGGACCTGGAGCAGCATGTCAGGGAATCTACCCATATTGAGGCAATACCTTGGACTTTATTATTTCGCGGATCTAAATGTCTGACCGTTATTGATGATTCATCGAAAGTTGATCGTTTCTTTTCATGTGGAGAAATTGTGGACATGAGGGGGAGGAGTTTGATTTTAGGAGCTCGCGCGACCTGCCAATCAAACCAGTGAAATTCTCGCTCTCCATTGGATAAGCACCCTAACGTCATCGCGAAAGCTAAAATTCAACATGGCGGCGAGAAGTAAGAGAAGTCAACATTCAGAAGGATTCTTTTGAGCGCTTGACTGCCTTTCCACCGCCGATTTTACCCAGGAAAGGAAGCGGAGGCGGAAAACAATCGAGGGAGGACGACTGTTTACTGTAGAACGTATTATATCTTGCCGGGAGGGACGAGTTGTAAGTTTGAGTCATGAAGCTTAAGTTATAAGCTTATTTGTTTTGCCAACGTGCGCGTGTGTGTGTTGTAGCTTCCACTGCTTCTGAAATAAAGAAATTAATAGAATCAATACTTGCGTGTTAGTTGCTTGCTGGTTTATTTTACACGATTCCATTCGAAACGCCATGAGTTTATTTCAGTAAGGAATGTGGAAAAAGCCACCGCGCTGTCAATTCTAAAAAGGCACAACTTTAATTTAAGGGGAAGGAATTTCTTGTGAAATGGCACAACTTTAGTGTGTTTGAGGCCACTTGGGAACCAGAGGAACACCTGAATTACAGCTGTCTAAGGTAGGTTATGAAAATATTTTATTTGTCTTATGAGTGTGCACTAGTAGAAGCTCATTCCCAATGTTATGAGCATTATTTTGGGATAGAAATAAAGGTAGACAGGCAATATCCTTTATACATATGTCTATTTCATAAGCTAATACAACCTTTATTTGTAGATTTTAAAAATTGGATTTTGCATGCTGCATACATTGTATCCGAAACATGAATATTCTTTATTTATATATATAATTACGTACATATATTGCTTTTAAGTAATATCAAATCTTTTTCTTCAACAGCTATTTTAAAAGGCCAAATCCTGAAAGGAACATAATTTTGCAAGAAACAGGACGACTGCGTGTTGCTCTAGCGCAGTCACTGAAGTGTCCAAGAACAAGGCAACGGCTAACAGTTGAATTCCGGGGAGATGTCTTCTGTTACCTCTTCAGTTGGAAAGGGAAAAGAAATGGCATGTGGCATGTGCTAGAAAGAAGTGACTTTTCTCACCATTTCTTTCCGGATCAGTGGGACTGTCTATTAGACCCTCATGGACAGGGAACTAAAGTACATTTCCCTATAAAGTTAAGGCATTTCATTTCCTGGTCTCCAAAGGGACACACAGTGGACAGAAGATCTGGAAATGTCATCCCTTCAACTAGGGCATTTCAAGAAAAATTGTCCATGGATTTCATAAAGGTAGCTGCCTGATATTGACACAATAATAACAATTTCTTATTATTTCCATAGATTGAAGTCTAAGAAAAGTTATTTATATTTTGTCCAAAATCAGTTTCATGTCCTGTTTGTCATGCAGCCACCTCATGATTTCCAAAGCAGTAATTACAATTATATTATGTGACTTGAATCATTTTAAAATTTAAGCTGTGCTAAGGAAGAAGCCAGTTCTCAAGAGTGTGCTTTTCTTTTTTTTAAGTTTGATTTTGATTTTGTTGTCTTTTTTGTGTTTGTTTTCTTTTTTCGTGACTGTGCTCTCTTTGAACTTTGCTCATTTTGTGTGCTTGTCTCTTCTGTGGCCAAATCATTGTGTTCTGTGATGCTTTCTTCCATGGCAACATCATTTTGTTGATTACTTATGCGTTTCTTCTTGAGTTCTGACATCAGAGCTTGCTTTCCATATGTCCAAAATTCAGCATTCTTTTTTGTGTACTTTTTTTTTCTTCTTTCCCTGCAGCTGAGGGATTGCATTCTATGTTCTGCCCTTATTACCTCTGCTGGGCTGTCCCAGTTATTTGATTTCCGCAAAACAATACTTCGTGCTGCGTCATTGTTCTTTTCCACACCTGAAGGGAAATTAAGCAACTCAATGTCTGATTAGTTTTCACGGGTAGCCACTTTCGTTTTTGAGTAAATTGGCAAAATTAGAGGAGACGAGTACTTAGAAATGGACATAAAAAATTGCCTTGATTTTATTCTCAATATTTGTGTCAGTGTACGAAAGATGTTGAAAAGTGTTTCAAACTTGAATGATTAGCAGTTCATTTGTATGAAATACATGAAGTTGCTTATATTTGAGACCTATAAGTATGGTTACTAGTGGAAAGTTTTACCTTGCCCACTAAGCTGCTTGACATTCTCAAACTTGTTAAATGAGTCTTGCAGATGATAGGCTGCAGCATGCATGTAGGGTGTTACATTTCTGTTTCCATATCCTTTGCGTTTGTTTGCAAGGGTAAGAAATAAGGTTATCCAGTTGCGTATCTGTGAATATAAGATGTGTTTTTAATCTCTGCTTTTAGTACATGCATATTCCATATTTTATGGAACACACCTGATAATCTGAGGTGCTTAAGGAGTGAGGATAGGTACCTACATGTAGTGTGCGTGTGGAAGTAGGTTGCTTCTGTGTAAGGGATATTTAACACTATGTATGTGTTTCAGTTTATATTGTCAAACTTACCCTTACACCATACGAGTCTTTGTCACTGGGATTTTTTGAAGAAATGCAGTTAAAGTAGATGTCAGAAAAGTCCTGCAAAAATTATAATAGATGCTCATTTACTGAATGATATTAAGTAATATAAATGGCAATATTTTTTGTACATTTGGTTAAATTGTGAGTTATTAAATGTGATTCACTTATTAAACTATCAAAGAAATTTTTCTCACCAGCCATAGCTTTACCACTGTTTCTTTGCTGTCTGCGTGAATGACATCATTGGATTCTCCAAGTTTTGTGGCCATGGTACGAAGCAGCTTCTTCTTTTCATCACCCATAAGTGATGTCCAGTCAATTTTCCCCATCCCTTTACCATCTCCATCCTTTTTTTCCCAAACACTGAATGTCACTCCACAACTGTTAATTAGCTGAGTTAGTTTCCTGAAATGGATACCTTTTGCCTCCCCTCTCTTTTTGCAAAAATCATCTTTATCATCTAACTCCATAGCATCTTCAATAGGGTTTGACAGCAGGACATCAGTGAATCTTAAAAGAAGGTGGAGTTCATCTAGGATTATATGATCAAGTGGAATGTTTAGTAATGGAGAGTCTATGCAGCAGAACTCGCCTGTCTTAGCATATTTGTTTATATCTTCCAAAGTGAGTTTCATGGGAGGGTTGTTGTATGTGTCATGTGGCATTGACATATCCCACCTGCCAAAAATCAATAATAACAATTATAAGCTGATAGAATGCATCTAATTCCAGGATAACTGCGATGGAGATCCATGGGTGTTGTTTTGTTAGTATTATCAAGAATATAGCTTATGTGACAGAGTACTTTCCACTTTCCTCCCCTGGGAAATCTTCATCTGATAAATCATGTTTTTTTTCAAAGATTGTATAAATGATAATTATGTATCTACCTCCTATTCTTGTGTATTTTACACCGTAAGCAAGCATCGTTGGAATTAGCGGCTGACCTTCCACTCACAAGAAGAAGAAACTGTTGGAACGAATATAATAGCGTTTATTGTTTATAACAAATATTATACACAATGCCCACTCTTTGGAAGATGTATTGTTGAATAGCAGTGAATCCATAGATAATCAGATAAAATTCATACCTTGTAATCACCTCCAAGGACAATCTCAACAGGAATGTTATGGCCAGCATGAATTTCAACTTGACCATCATCAATGACTTGATTTATTTCATCCCAACAATCTTTGAAACAGGCCTTTAGGGTGTCATAGCATTCCGAGCCACTCATAACAGCAATGGTATTTGTCCCTGAAAGCAAACCATAATTATGAGTTTACCTCAAGAGCCCTTTTAACAGGAACTGGCCTTGGTATGAGTGTATGTGAAGAATAATTCATTAAAATTACCTTTGGCAGACAGTGTTTCACCTGTCTCAGTCAGAATGCAGTAACTCAGAATGACATAATTTGTAAGTCTTGTCATACGTGCCCCATCCCCACTGATTTTAATCTTCACAGTTTTGTCGGACACTTTTCCATCCTGAGCCTGAAAAATATGAAAATCTTATAGAAAATGTTCTTAGACTGGCAATAAGCTTAATTTGAAAGTTGGAAAAAATGAAGTACAGAAGATTTGGTTACCAGTTGTTTTAACTTGTTTGTAAGAGATTCTTTGAAAGACACTTGGGCACCACACTGTCCTCCTGGAATGGGCTTTACTGAGCAGGTACTGTTAAGCTTATCTCTGCATTGCTTAATGAGGTAGGACTTTGGCATTCCGTCAATAACCATACTGAGCTCGTGAATGAAAGCATCCCAACTGCAAACTTATCCATTAAGAACAGCACAGTTTCAATTGTACTCTTGTCAGCCTCAGTCACACTGTCAAATTGTTTTCCTTTGTTTCTCCCTCGCTCTTGAGATTCAGGAGATGACATCAGTTGTTCCCTGATCATGGGAGAGGGTGGTGTAGGCATCTGTGTTTCCATTTCAGGCAGGGAGGGGGCTGCAGGCATTGTCACAGCTGGTGTGGGGGGTGGTGTGGGGGGTGGTGTGGGGGGTGGTGTGACAGGCTGACCAGCAGTCGGTGATTTGTTTTGCCCTGGGGAACTTCCCACTGAAAATTTTGTTCCTTTCTGGTCACGTAATTGTAAGCTGTCAAACTCCAATCCAAATAAATTAATAAACCACAAAGCTTTTTGTGCTCTGCCACTTAAAGTCTCAAGTCTTCTTTTCTGTTGTTTCTTTGACAATTCAGATATATCTTTCATATGGACTGTGTGCGGCTGATGGTGTTCTTTTTCTACTTTTCTGATGTATTTCTTCATTTCTTCATTTTCAGCCTTATGTATTTCTATTTCTTTTCCCAGAGATTCTTCTTTAGAAGAAAGTACTTTCTGTAGCTCTTGAAATAGCTTTTCCTTCCCCAGCTCCAAGTCTTTGTTTTTAGACCTCCATTCTTCGACTGCAATATTTAAGTCATCTATACGTCTCTGCATGTCCAACAGCTTCTCTTCAAACTCTGAAATGGTATTCTCCATTTCTGCCGCTGTGACAACATCACTTGCAAGGACAGAGATGCACGTCCACTTCTTGAGAAAATTGTCACGCTGTGACTTTGACCCTTTTTTGTTCAGCGCTTTCTGCTGTTGTTGGGCACGCCAGCAATGCCATCTCAGTCGTTCTGTAATTCGTTCAGATGAGCGATCTATCTTAAGGGCCCCATTAGGTATCATCAGGTTTAAAAGATCTACTATATTCGTCCCGTCTTGAAGAAAGTGTGACCAGCGAATTAAGAGTCTGTTTCGGATCGCCAGAGTAAACAAAACGTGGTCGGCTGAGATGGCCTGATTTCGGATGTAATTAAGCTTATTCAAAGGGACTCCTCCATTCAACAGGAGATCAACATCCTCCGGTGAGGAAGAAATATCTGACATCCTTACAGAGGTTTATAAGACAATACATTTGCATGCCGTAAATTTGCACTAAATAACTGCTCTTCTTTGTCCCATAACCCATTTCATTGCTGATCATGACTTTTAATAAATATGGTGGCTCCTAAAGGAGCCGTTTTTGTGTATCATGTTGAGACTGGCTCCGAAAAAGAGCTGTTTTACATTCCAGTTGCTTGGCCGTGTAGTTCAACCACTCTTGGTACAACCCTCGTACGAAAATGGTTTATGTAACTTTGGCACTTCTCTTTTGTCACTCTTGTTGTCCAGAATTCGCGGATCCCAGTGACAAGTTCTTCTTTAGTCTTCGGCTTTACGTGTTTGCGAATGTACCATTTCAGTTCATGCCACAACAGTTCGATGGGGTTCAAGTCAGGACTTTCAGGCGGGGTTTCCCACCAATTCACATTCTTGTCGGTGTAAAACTGCTTGGCATACCGTGAAGTATGCTTCGGATCATTGTCCTGCTGGAATCTGTGCGCAGGGAGCGTGTTTTTGATGAAAGGAAGGAGTGATGTTTCCAGTATCTGACAGTAAAGCTCAGCGTCCATAATGCCTTCAAAAATTACCAGTTCTGTTGGGCCGTGCTGGCTTATTCCACCCCAGACATGGACCTTAAGGGGATGTTTTGGTTTTGGAGCTGGCTTGTACATCTCTCCTTTTTTATGAAATCGGATCGTTGTTGCCCGTTCGATTTCAACAGAAGACTCGTCAGTGAATATAACATTGCCGAAATCGTCATTCGTTTCTATGATCTTCCGGCAAAACTCTAAACGTTTGATCTTGTTCGCATCTCTGACCATTTGACAATAACGTGTCTGCGTGCAGATCCAGCCTGCTGCCTTCCTTATCCTCTTAAGTGTGCTGAATCCAATTTTAAAGCCGGTGAACTCGTTTTCTAAAATGTTTTTCAGTTCAGAAGCCGTGACTTCGGGATCCCGCCTGTAGACCTCGTCGATTTTCCTCTTCACGGGTGAACTGGCTTTTGGTGGTCGCCCACGGCGGTCTTCACGCTTCTGTCCTTTGTTTTTTTTCCTGGTTCGCTGTATAATTCTTGCGACTGTTGTTCTTACGACAACAATCTTCTCTTCACGCAGAATGCTAACAATCTCAGTTGGAGTTTTGTTGGCATTGGCTAGAGCGAGTATCCGATTTCTCGTGTATTCACCATACATGTTGAGGTGTGTAAATTTGACGCCAACTGGTGTTCACAGATGCCACACAAAGTTATGGTTACCGTGGTAACAAATGTGAATCAACGGAGCCGAGCCATGGTTGCCAAACGAGCAAAATAATAATGGCGCCACTTTGTTATGGCGCTTAAGCCTACTTCATGAAATCTGTCTTCTTTAGAAATAATTTAGATTTAGCAAGTTACCAATGCGAATCTGTTAAATTACAAGCACAAATCCCACAATTATAATGAACGTAAGCTTACATAACTTTGGTCTGAATCGAAACTCGTGAAGATTTATTGCTCACTGTGGTTCACAACAGGAAAAAAACTCATTTTCAACTTAAAGTTTATCTTGTCAAGAGCTAAGAATTTGTCGCTAATGTAGTTCTTATGGTAAGTGCTGGACAAACATGAATTCGACCGTGCCTTTCGCCTTAATTCGCATCATAGTTAGTAGAGTAACTATGATCGCATGAAGCGTCTTGTTACGGTCCTTTGCGTGCAAAAATGCTAGCGCAAAGCAGTTCTTGCGGTTGAAAATCCCACCGCAAAGAAGTTCTTGCGTTTCGAAAATCCTACCGCAAAGAAGTTCTTGCGGTTTTAAACTCTAACCGCAAAGAAGTTCTTGCGTCTCTCAGGATCCAAGCGCAAGCGACCCGCAAGAAGCCGCAAGAAGTTGCCGGCTTGCGGACGCAAAAAGAAGTTCTTGCGCGTGCATTATTTTAGGGCTGTACTGTATATATCATTCACGGTCGATGAACGAGAATGCAATTTTTCCCGCCGATATTTTGTATTTATAATGTTATTTGTCTCAGATTTGCTCTGTCAAGAAAATCGAAAGCAACTTTGAAGCCTGGAAACCAGGAGAAGCGGTTACAAAGTTTATTGTTTTCGTTTTCAAGATGAAAATGGCGGCCAAAAGCAACACTGGAAAGACGCTCGAGTGATGCGTTTCTTCATAGAAAATTCGCCTCTGTCACGCTTTCGAGGGAAGTTAACAACGCAAATTTAAGCGAAAATAAGTCTCAAAACCGCAGCAGATACTTGTTTTGAAGTAGTTCTGTTGGTTGTTACTCAACGAACATCGTTTGGAAAGGGGAAAAGAGATGCAAAATTTTGGATACCTCTTCTACTATCGCTGAGAACCGGATTTTAGTAAGCCTCCTCTTTGTGAAATTAGAGACAACATGTGGGCGATTCGTGGACTTTTGGTGGTTTTCTTTCTGGAACAAGACCGTGATCATTACATTTTACCGTGTCTTATTTTTTTATGGCAATTTTGAGTGTGGACGCGGAAAAGATGCAACATTGTGCAATTATTGCAACGGAGAGAGGTTAGAATGTTTTTTTTTTGTTTTGGTCCATACAAAGTCTCTTCTTGAGAGGGCCATGTTTGTTTGATTACGCAATCTTAATCCCCTATTTATTACGCGTGCGTGTCCATAATTTCTCCACATGCGGACCATTTTTCGGTTGTCTGTGGTCTCCAAATGCCTAAACCTGCTGTCTCTGTTAAGAAACATATGCATAGAATGCCCAAGAGTGTGAACATTGATCAATAGGCCCTTTGCAACAACTCGTCACGTGATCTTTTTTTCATAAATGCGATGACACCGCTGGTTTCGTGAAATTATTTTGACAGAAATAAAAAGAGCAGCTCAAAAATGCCTCCTTGCCAATTTTCGTTGGTATGTTGTTTAAACTGGTGTTGGTACAGTTGAAAGAATTTAGAAGGATTTGTATGGGAAAAGGACGCTTTGCCACCCAGTCAGGCTTCGATGATTTTCATACAAATCATTGTATTTTTCGAAGTTTTCAAACCGCTATAAAATACTTCCTTCAAAATATGAAAGTCTGAAAATTTCCACCCTTGTTTGTGGCTCTCAACAATGAATCTTGATGAAGCTGCCTCAGGGACTTGTTGTGACTCCGCTGAATACGACTTCACTAAAGTACTCGAACCGTCGCGGAATCATTTCATGAATTCACCCCTCTGAGTGATGTAGATGTCATTGCGCTAGTGCAGAGACCTTCCAAAATGTGTTTTGCCCCAGACCCAATGCCAACCAAACTGGTTAGTGATTGCACTGATATACTGTTGCCTGCAATAAACCAAATAATCAATCTATCTCTAGACAAGTGTTGTGGGGATAGTTTCTAAAGAAACTGGTGCTGCGTCGTTGGGAAATTGAAACACAAGAAATTTGTTGATTCGCTCCGACGAAGGGCTAACGCTCGAAACGTCAGCACCTCCCTTTTACCTTACGGTGGTTTAACTTACTTAATCAAATTGTTTGATTTACCCAATTTCTTGTATCCCTAGACAATACGTACTTTCCACATGCCTGGAAGGAAGCTTTGTTAAATCCTCTAATAAAGCGGCTTGGACTGGATCTACTGTATAAGAATTTCCGCCCTGTCAGCAGTTTGCCATATGTTTCTAAGCTAGCGAAACGTTCCGTTACAGATCAGTTATTTGCACACATGTCTTCTAACGGTCTCTATTTTGACCAGCAATCGGCTTACGTGAAGACTCATAGCACAGAGACGGCTATACTGAGAGTGAAAAATCATATTTTGATGAATATGAATAAAGGTCACTTGACACTTTTGGTTCTTGATTTGAGTGGCGCTTTTGACACTGTTAACCATAGCAGTCTGCTAACGAGTCTTCAAACTCGATTTGGCGTTTCTGGGAAGTTCTGGAGTGGTTTTTATCGTACCTGCACGATAGGAGCCAATGCATTACAATCAATGGAACTCTCTCTGATAGCTTCTCCTTGCAGGTTCTTGTTTGGGCCCTTTATTGTTTGTGATTTATGCTTCAAAACTTTTCGAGATAACTAGTCGTCATCTTCCAGCAGTGCATTGTTATGCGGACGATACACAGCTTTATGCATCATTCAAGCCTGGTCTACGTGAGAGTCAAGCAGAGGCACTTAAGAAAAGACAGAGGTGCATCGAGGACCTTCGCAAATGGATGTTAATATATCGCCTCAAGCTTAATGATGAGAAGACCGAGTTTCTACTGGTCGGTACGAGACAGCAGTCAGCTAAGCTGTGTGTTGAGCCCCTTGCTGTCGATGATCATCTCATTGCCCCCTGCCAAGAAGCCAAGAACTTGGGCTGTTGATTTGACCAGCAGCTCAGTATGGTGACTAATGTTAATAAAATTTGTAGTGCATCTGAAATTTCTGGCAGTTGAGTCTACTAAATTGCTTGTGAATGCGTTGGTGACGAGTCCAATTGACTATTGTAATATTTAATCATAAGTATAACAAAATTCTCAAATCTGATTGGCTATCAACTGCCCTGATTTCAGCCTTAATAGGACAGTTAAATAGGACAGTACGCGTCATGCCTGAGTAATTGGACAATACGCGCCATCACGCGCGCGCTTAAATGGCTTTTTTTTCTACTGCGAGCAAAATATCTTGGAATTTCATGTGTTTTGATTAAAAAAAAGAAGTTTATATATCACAAATTTTGTTAAAGTTATGATTAATTGGTAATAAGACTTGGTGTCGTCCAATTCGGTCTGCAATCATACTCGTCGGATTAAAGAAATTGGATTCCCGCTACGCAGTCATCGGATTTTGTTAATCACTCCTATGATTACAGACCGAATTGGACTCCACTCAGTCCTATTACCATTACTTATAGTATGCTGTATGGTTATCCTCAAACTCAACTGTCCAAGTAACAACGCGTTCAGAATACTGCCGCGCGCCTTATTTGTAATATATCGCGCTGTGATTATGACTCACCAGTGCTTTTTAACTTCATCGCCTGCCTGTACATTATAGAATTATATTCAAATTTTTCGTGATTACATAGAAGGCAATTAATGATATGGCTGCGAAATATATCAGCGACCTTATAACTGTCAAAGCAGAATCTAGCTATTCTCTAAGGTCCAATAATTAGCTACTGTTAGCTAATTATTGGACCTTAGACAAAGACAACACTAGGGGATCGAGCCTTCTGTGCGGCTGCCCCGAAATTATGGAACTCGCTTCCCTAGTCACTAAGGAAAATAACACCAGTTGACTCCTTTGAGGGCGCAGTTAAGACTAAGACAAGCCTATAAGGACTTTACATAGCTTTCATATAGTTATATCGTCACTTGCAGATTATTTTTATCAAGAATCGATATGCTTTTGTTAGTTTTCTTTTTGTATATCAATATTGTAATTTAACCTAGGCGCGATAGAAATGATAAAATTATTACAATTATAAAGGCACACGCGGCCGGCGCTTATACCGGTTTCATTAGCATGAATCACCTAAAAGTATTGTTTCTCCCCCGGCAGACTTGGGATCGATGCTAGTCCAACGCAGGGTTAAGCCCCAAAGTTAGATCTTTGGTGTCCATTTATACACCTGGCTAGAGAGAGGCAGTGTGGAGTTAAGTTTCTTGTCTAAGGAAACAACACAAGTTACCCCTAGCATTATATCACTGTTATCCATTTATACTCCTGGGTGGAGAGAGACAGTGTGGACTTATGTTTCTTGTCTAAGGAAACAACGCAAGTTACCCCCAGCATTATATCAATGATACCCATTCATACACCTGGGTGGCGCCGGAGAGAGGCAGAGTGGAGTTAAGTTTTATGTCTAAGGAAACAACACTTTGCCATCACCAGGGCTCTTACTCTGGGCCTCCTACTCGGAAGTGAAATACGCCAACCACTACGCTACCGTGACTCCACTGAGGCAAGTAAACAGAAATTTATTTGAATGTAGACTGTATTGACGTACTATTTGGGGACACTGTAAATGGCACAAATAAAATTAAATTAGGGAAAGTTTATTTTTTACGAGGGAGGGGGGTGACGGTAGGGGGCTGGTGTGATTCGGGAAACACCACTTAAAATTACATGGTTCCCCCTTGAAGCGGTAATTTTTTTTCTGATGACTCTCCGCCTAGTTTTTAATACTACATGACCTGTTTATCAGAGAGCGCAGATCAAAAGAAAGAGAAGTCAATTTAAAACAAAACAAAACATTATGATCTAAGAGTATTGCTCAAATATTTCACGTGGTCCCCCTTTTCCCTTTTTTCTTTTTTGGGATGCGCCCCCCTCCTCCCTCAAATACAATTTATTTTTGTATGACCCCCTTAAATCTCACCAACCCCCTCCCCCTCCCCCTCCCTCGCAAAAAAATGAACGGTTCTTTATATCAAATGTTGGTTTTTGTGGAGATGGGAAAACCGGAATACCCGGAGAAAAACCCCGCGGAGCAGAGTAGAGAACCAACAAACTCATCCCACATATGGCGAGGCCGGGAATTGTACCCGGTTCACACTGGTGGAAGGCGAGCGCTCTCATCACAGCGCCAATCCTGCTCCTCGACACAAGAAACCACGTTTTGTTTTTATATATTAAACCCCCTGATAAACAACAAAGCAACTGGTAGTCCTGCTGTGAAAACTTAATTTTTATCCTGCACGGCATTGCATCATTGTAGCATTGAACTGATCATTGTACAGAGTTTTAAAATGTTACTGTTCCGAAGTTCAAGAACTGAGAATCACTCTAACTATATTTTCAGCCTTTTATAGCAGAGCATCGGCTTCAGGATGTCGGTATTCATTAGTCGGTATTTACACCAAACCCCCTGGTTTGCAAAGTATGCAGTAAAAAAATACGGAGAGAACACAATCAGAGATCCAGTAGCAGAGCAAATGTACCCTATATTTCAAGGTCAAGAGTGTTTTGCCAAACATGTAATGTTTCACTATGCTTGTCTTCTGAAAGAAATTGCTGGAAAGATTGGCACACAAAAGTCGAATTCTGGAGATATAAAAGAAACATTCTAAACTGTGGCATTGTTTTCCTCCAGTGAGGTATTTTATTGAACGCAAATTATTTATTATATTTGTAGTCACATTGTACAGACAGTTTTACTTCATTTGTTTTATACTTTCTGTTTTACATTGACCGTATGGTTCATTTCATCACTTCTTGTTACCATAGCAACAGCCTAAACAAAGGGTGCCTCTTTAAGTTAGCAAGTTGTCTTGATGTGGACAACAAGAGAACCATGTTGAGTCTCCTAGGGGAGTGACAATTTCACATGGAAGGAGTAATAAGCAAGATTGAAATTAGTAAAAAAGCCTGTATAACCTGTCAGTAAATACTGAACTTTAGTAATCTATTTCGTGTTAAAGTCTTTAAAGAAACATTTTTCCTTTAAACAGTTATATTTTACATTGCAATTGAGCAGCAAATTAAACTGTTTTTGTGCTTCTGTTGCTATAATATTTTCAAAAGAATGGCATTTATCTCAGTGCAAATTAAACTTTATTGCATTTGCCGCACTGTTGTCATGGCAACGGAGGTGAGGTCATCACTAACCTAGTAACAACGCGTGCATTTGATACCCACAAGCATAATATAAGCTTTAAGAAAAAGTATACTTTTGCTGGTACTAAATCAATAGGAACAATGCCATGAGGTTTTTTGGGAGAGCTCCCAGCAAACTTCATTTTCCTCGATCAGAGAATTCAGGGCTGAAAGGGTTAAAAAGATGGAACAAACATCGCTTAGCAATGATTTCAATCTCTTGTAACTTCAATAGGGTAATGTAAACAGTGATATTAATAATAGTGCAATACGAAATTGGGTATAGGAATGAAACATAGTCAAGTCTAATATTAGTGCTATGTCAAATTTCGTTTTGTACCGTCTAAATAAAACCAGTACAGTCATTGTGAAAAAAGGGTCAAAATACAATTAAATATGTTGCTTGATTTGTAGATTGGAAAAAAGAAAATCTAATTGTCTTGCACATTTTTTGTCAGTCCTTTTGTCAGTGTAATGTTGTGAAGTCAGTACCCGGTCGGAGATGATGTGTGGTGATCAAATGAAACCGCCTTTACCAGTAAAGGAAAGAAACGTTTAAAACTGTTAGCGTCTGAGGTAGACTTTTTTCCGGAAACTACATTGTAGTTGAGTAGGCAAGGTGAAGATAGGATAGAAGGTGTCACCGTTAACAGAATGAAGACGTTCGCGTCGCTTGAGGGTAATAGTGGATTTAGAGTCATTATACAGTAACTGTTCTGTAGTGGTCAAGAAAATGGTATTGATTGTCCAAAGGCTTCATGGTAAAACTACAAAAAGTAATGATAATATTAACATAAGAAGAACCCAATAAATAAATCAAATCAAAATTAAGAACAGAAAAAAAAGAGAAACAAAACGAAAAATTTGAAAATATACTCATAAAACTTAATGCAATTAAATATATATATATATATATATATATTAAAAAATCCATATATTATTAAAGTAAGAAAAATCAACTAGAATGAGATAAAGAGGGTTGTGTAAGATATATGTAAAATAAAAGAGTCGAGTGTAATTAAGTGTTTTAAAGAAGGAGTGAATACGACATAATACAGCAAGTCGAGTGGAAATGTGAAGAAAGGGAGGACTGCGTAAATAATTTTTTTGTGGTCCTTGTGAAGTGTGCTTCAACGTTCAGCATAAGTAACGATGATGTAAAGAAAATGTTCTTCTTTCTAGTCTTTTGAAGTCACTGTAGAGTATCCACCAAATGTTCAGTACTGGTAGAAATAACAGAACGAAAACTGTCTCCCCGTCAGACATTTCGCTGCTTCATATGTATCGCAGCCAAATTTTCATCAAATATGATAAAAAGCATAAGGTTTGGTTGAATTATTAACCGTTTGGCAGTGGATTGGTTTTTCACTAAATGGATATCTTTCCTGTTTCGAATATTTTCCACTGTTTTACCGAAAACTGAGTTGTTCATTAAGTTGAAAAAATCTTGCTCGAACTTATTCGTTGCTCTGGCTCTAAGATTAGTATTTAAATCTATATATCGCTTCATCCAAGGCGAGTCTCCAAATGTAATACCTCTATGTATTTTTGTTAATTCCAGACCATGATCAATACATTAAATTATTTGTCATACGTTTTCTCGGTGTAATACGTATTTGGTTTTACTACGTAGGTTTGGAATAGGTTTTGATACATTTCCAACACGCTCTGGTGCAAATGGATAACCGTTGTGTAAATCGTGCAAATCGTGAGGATAATTTAAGTCCACTTCTATGATGCATGGGGTATCTTCCCAATAATTTATTACCCAACTCATCGAGAGCCATCCATCTAAACCCGTGTGTTGGTAGTGGTCGGCTCATAGCCCATCCATATAGATTATTATCATCTAGATATATAATATATCGACTTGGGAGTTTTGGGTCGTACTCCTTCATATGTTTGTTGTTGGCCTTACCGTATTCTGACTATTACTTATCATTGACACCCTACCTCTTGTACCTTCTTCGATCATTAATAGAATATCGGGATCTGTTAATAATTCTAACTTTGCTCCCGTTATTTTCAAACAAGCATCCCACGCTAAACTTGGTGCTGAATAATACCAGAGTGGGTCTAGTCGATAGTTTTCCATACATACATCTCTGAAATTCTCGAATACATCTACTAATTGTAACACATATCGCTATTTATATATTGATCATGTGGCTCACGAATATCATGTAAGCTGAATGTATCCCAAACATTTTCAACGCGTTGATAAACATCATCCGGAATTGTTTCTGTTAGTTTTGAAACGCCATTGTTAAATCTCAACTTCCTTTCTTTAGTATTTTCAACTAGTGATTACAGATAAATAGAATTTAGCAAACGTGCTTAACACGAATTACGCTTTAGTTTAGGAATTTGTGGTGTTGCACTCACCCTTCCCGCTAAAACTGCCGCCAGGAAATATCCTTACGCTTAGATCACACGCTCTCGACGACGCCCAGGGCAGAATGCACGTAGCAGAATATCGAAAAAGGCTTGCAACTGCCATAGAAATTGTAGTACTTCGTCGCCACGCTACGATCACAGGATCCGCTAATCAGTACTTCCCGCTACTATTGGTGCGAGTCGTCGACCAAAGTGAGTTGTGCATTTTTTGTTATTAGCAAGTTTATGTATCTACTCGTCGTTAGATTTTCAAAGTCAACTCCTTAGTGAATCATATTAGAATTATTACGCCGATTTACCAATTTTACGGCGTCATTATGCACCAAAGGTAGCTTTAATCTAGGAAACGTTCTACGATTCTAAGTTTCATCCCATTAGTATATGAGTCAAGCTTAGTATAGTTACGATTATTTTAGTTCTCCATTTTCTTCGAGAAACGTTGGATTTAGTTTAGTTGTTCGTTATCTCGCACGGCAATTATTTTCCCTTAAGTACCAATTACCACGTTTATACGTTCAATATGCCAATGTTGCTATGATGATTGCTAGTTTAAGTAAGAACATATTTAATTATTGTTTTCAGTTCGAACCTACTACTACTACTACTACTACCACCACTGCTATTACTACTACTACTTCTACCACTGCTACCGCTACTATCGTCATCGCTACCGTTTCCCAGCACTACTAATATCTTTACCGTTAATACTATTGCTATTGCAACGCATCGTTATTGGTTTACGATCAATCGTTCGTAATGTTGTGAAACAGAACCTTTGAACTTTGATTAAACCTGTTAGTATCAAGTGGAGTTCGAATCGTCTATTGCCTCGCACCTCGCTACCCCTGTAATTATTAAGATTGGAGTATCACGCGACCTCTAGAGTTACAGCTTCTCCCGTTAACTTAGAATAAAATGCCTCTTTGGGTGGCAACGTTGTGACATTTAATCGTTCAAAATGTTCAATTGCAAGGAAATATTCCTTTTCTTAGTAATAGTTCTAACTGCTCGCCTTGATAAACATCGCTTATGAAACTTACGGAAGACTGGAAGAGAGCAATTGATGATCATAATATCGTCGGGATCCTATCTGCCGACATGTCCAAGGCCTTTGACTCATTACATCGTCCATTGCTCTTGAGAAAGTTGGATGCATATGGCTTCTCAACGTCATCCACTTACTTAACACGGTCCTACTTTACTGATAGAAACTACAAAGTGAAAATAGGCACAGAGACAACAAGTGAATGGAAAAAGGTGTTAAGGCGATGTCCCCAAGGTTCTACTTTTGGCCCTCTACTTTGGAACACGTTCCAAAATGATCTTAATATCTTTGCAAATGAACAAAACTTAATAATGTACGCTGACGACCATCAGCTACACTCAGCAGGCCAGACGGTTAAGGAAGTACAAGATGCATTAAATACAGAAGGAGAAATCATATCTAAATGGTACGAATCAAACTTACTGAAAGGCAATCAGTATGAAAAGTACCAAACCATGAGCAGCGGGCCAAAGGACAAAACCGAAGATTTGGAGATAACAATGTCACATATAAAAAGTGTAGTTCGGACCTTAGGTTATTGGAGGTTACAATAGACCAAAGCCTGGACTTCGGTAAACATGTCAGTAAATTATGCAAACAAGCAGGAAGGAAAGTTGGTGTCATAACAAGACTACGTAATTTACTCCCTACCAGGGCCAAACTTATTATATATAAGTGTGGAATACTGCCACAGCTGACTTACTTTCATACCATTTGGAATTTTTGTCGAGCTTCAGATAACAGGAAACTGGAGCAAATCCAAGAAATAGCCCTGAGAGCAATATATAATAGGAAATCAGGAACCTACAATAAGTTATTAAAATTAGCAAGGCTGTCCACGTTAAGGAACAGGCGGCTACATGACATTGCTACTCTAATGTTTAAAGTAAAGAACAATCTGTGTCCTCCATACATTAAAGAACTTTTCCAAAAAAATAACATCAATAGCTATAGCCTTAGAAACTCAGATTTTGTAATACCAAGATTGAACACCGTTTTGTACGGTAAACACAGCTTACGATATCTAGGTCCAGTTCTTTGGTCAAAACTAGATAGGACAATTAAGAAATCTGAAATTTTAAATACGTTGAAAGCTAAAATCAGAAAATTGGATCTAGTTGGGTTGATCGAGGATAATTGTAAAAATTGTGCACTATGTATCAGCTAAAAAGACTCTCGAAGGGTTTTAAATAATGGCTGAGAGGGGATAGGTGTTATGGGAAATGTTTTAATAAGTAAATGGTTTTATGGATTGAGATCTTGCGGTATTTGTATCATACTTAAAATACCTACTCTTACTTTTAAATTAGTTGTAGTTATGTGTCCCCAATTAGTTTACTTACATTTAAGCTAGACCCTCTTGACATGTTAATAAAGTAATTGATTGATTGATAATGTCTTGATAAATTTATAAATTTATCTCTCGGTAAGTTGTTTACCAGGTTATCTAAGCTAGTAGCCATAAATCTTAAATTGTTAATTAATCTTAAATAGCGATAGACTGGAATTAGTCGTCCATTTCTATCAGTTTCGGTATATACCCGAATATGTTTTGAGAATGATATATATTCTTCTTCATTACTAGCTATGTTACCACCAGGTTCTTCCATTAAGTTTAATTTTTTAACGAATAGACGCGAATCGTACCCTGCTAGATTAATTAATACGACTGGAATGAATTTTGGCATTTCATAGTTGAAATAGCATCCTGCTCCTCTATATTTGTCAGTTAAATGAAAATGGTCTAATACCTTATCTTCACCTAATTTACCTTCACGGAAGTCACAAATAGTGGGATTATCATACTTTATTTTGTCATCGCGAGTCATTATTACATTCTTGGGATATTTAAATAGTTTTGACAATATTCATCGTGTTTTAGAAGTGATTCCTTGCAATTAAACGAATTAAAACACCTGTAATAGACGAATCTCGCATGACTATGATTATTTATATGCGATGAGACTAATCCACTAAAATTCTTAATCCAGCAATAGCGACCGGTCAACTGACTTGTTATAAGTAGTCAATTAATATAAGCACCTCTACCAACACATCTCTTGCTTAATCTCGATGTACAGAATTTCTTACTTGGACTATAGTAGTTAATAAAATTTACAGCATAATAATTCTGCCGTCCAAATAAGTCTATGTCTCTGTATGTCACCGAAACTTAATATTAGGCAAGGCAAATTTTTCATAATTTTCACGCATTTTTTCAGTAAGACGTGGAGGATTATTTTCTACTGGATAAACTGCAGACGTAACTGCCCATTTAAAACACTCATTATCAAAGAACGTCTTAACGTTAATTACAGATTTTGTAGTTTCAATATATTTGGGTAACGGAATATAACTACTTCCAGCAATTGGGTCGGCTTTTTACAACATGTATATCGAAATGTTCAACACTAAGAAATTGCCAACCCGTGCTTTCTGCTTGAAATTTAGGTATTTTTTCTTGGATAGTTACGAAAATGTTCTCTATAACATCTGGTACCGGTATATAATCAGATTCGGTAATCAGTATGGGTCTATCTCCATGAAAACCAGCGTTCAATTCCGAAGTTTGGTCCGTTGCTGGTGAATGTCTCATAAATTTGCAGGTTAATATAAATCTTAATTTCAATGATGTTTCCACCTTCCGTATGCTAGTAATAACATTTGGCTTAATTTTCTTCAGCAATGAGTTTACGTCACTAGTATCGCCATCAATGCGATAAGTTTAGATGTAATAGCCGAATACCTATCCAAATTTTTATGAGGGTCTGGATGGGGTTTACTGACAACTGACAAATCGCCTAAAATTTAACTGACAACTGACATTTGTAGTGGGTTTTACTGACAACTGACAACTGACTTGACTGTCCTAAAGAACCCACGTGAGAATCTTTTGTCCTACAATACTCGTTGTAAATAACACTGTTTGACTCTTTTTTTCAAACAAATGTGCGCTTTATACGAATCTCTGCAGCGGGACGCTAGAGTTTCATATTTCGTTAATGATTCACCGTATGACCCATGTACACTAAGGTCATATTACCAGCTGCGATCTCGAATTTACGTTGAACACGCGCTAGCTTATGCAATGGCTGCGAATGCTGGCGTTGTAAAAGCTATTGTAAGCTCAGTTTTACAGAATTGACTCGGACTCGGCTTTCGAACGATTTAGAAGCCGTATACCGACAAATGATGTAAATACGGTTCATTCGGTCAAAAAGCACCTTGTGGCATTCCTCGGCCTCTACGAATTAGCTAGAAAATTCGGCCTTGGTGACTTTGACATGAAGGTTTTCCGAATGGCACCGAAAGCGGGTGGAAAAAGCGACAACCTCGCCATCACCACGGACGACCAGTGGAAGCTGGAACTACCAAGCTTGCCGCTGGATGGCACAGGAAGCGAAATGAACAGTATGTATTCTTAGTGCATTTGCATCTGGTATTGATATAAATATGAATTATGCCAGGTAGCCAGAAATCCTACTGGGTACGGCTACTTTGGCACCATTACAAAGGAGTCTTTAAAGAGAGTAACAAAATGGGGAGCCAAGTATTTTACGCACGACAAGTCGTACTATCCCGTCCCGCAGACCGGCATGGAGTTTGCGAATGTCAATTTTATGCAGCCTTTGCCGTCGAAAGTGATCAGCCCTGAGATTGAAACAGCTATGAAGGAATTGGTGGAGAAATATCGCCCCGTGAGGCAAAGGACAGTGCGGGGAGAAACCACCAAAGACAAAGCAGGTGCTTTGCCACTAGCAGTCTACACACAGGAACACAATTTCAATAAAGAGGACTTGATGGCAGGACTAGAAAATGATCCTAACACTGAAGATCGGGTGACGTTCACTAGAGAAGAAGAAGGAGAATTCGTTCAAGCTGCATCTGAAGGTGGGGATGTGACAGAAGTTACATTTGTGGATGACTGTCAAGTTGCAGTGGCAGTTGCTAAAGCGCAGCCTCCGCAAGATGAGTATGAAACCGACTCAGGAGATGACTTTTCTGATACGGAGGGCGAGGATTTTGCGCCGATTGCAGTTTCAAGATCTGGACGGCCAATACCAACCTCGTTCCCAGGGTCTTTTCCCTGGCTTTGGGGTGGGGCGGGAAAAGGCCCTGGGATCGGCCGGTCACATGATCTCAGAACACCCAAATATCGTGAGTGTACTAAATTATCATACGTTAAATTGAACTTTCAAGATGGCGGTCTCTTCGAGTGAACCAAAGTTTTTGTCAGTGCCTCGTCGAGTTGGATTTTCCTTAAATAACGGTAATTTTCCACCTTTAAATTTAAAACGTCTTCAAATGAAGTGTTTTGAATATATACTGAAAGATCAGGATGTTATTGCAGTCCTACCTACTGGATTTGGCAAGTCAATGCTCTTTCACCTTCTACCTCATTTTATTCCTGTAAGACCACCAAGAACATAGTTATTGTGGTATGGCCATTAAATTCCATCATTGAAGATCACCGGAAAGTCTTAAATGCTCGCGGGATAACCGCTGATGTCTTACAGCTTTACTGTAAACGAGAAGGAACCGGCCGAGAACTTGTTCGGAAATGAACAAGAACCAATCGAGCACGTGGTCCCGAATTCAACGAAGTTTTCTCGAGATGTAGTTAATGGAAACACTTCAATTGTATTCGCCCATCCAGAGGCTCGGTTAAGAAAGAAAGGTCGAGAGCTAATGGGAAGCAAAGTCTTTAAAGAGAATGTTGTGAATGCATTGTTGATGAAGCTCACTGTGTTGAATTATGGTAAGTGCGTAAAATATTCATTCTTGTTTATTCATGTCATGTCTTTTTACAGACTTTTACAGCTTTTTTTCTGCAAAATCTAAATCACGGTTACGGCACCGACAAGTATTTACATTACGACTACAATTCGGAAACAAATCTGCTGTATTCTCTTTCTGTTTATAAACCATGACAATTTTACTCTATGAACTATATTTATAATTCATCAGTGACTTCTGTGATGTTTACACTGCTTATTGGAACATCATACATTGTTTCCATGCCATGCTCTTACAACTGAACCATAATAACAAGATACGGAATGATTTCCGCACAGGTCCCTACTTCATTATGCATGCTGTAGCCATACTGTTCATTCTACAATAACAAGAAATGTTTACATGTGCATTATGGGGTGCCACACGGGACATTATTATATAGCAATATATATTTATTGGTAATGTAATATATACGAGATATAAAGCGTAAATATATGATATTGTTTCATATTTTAGAGCTCATTGCATATATATCTGCCTAATGACACAAATATGTAAAGTATAGTGTAAATACCTATGTCATAAATATTTTTATTCCAACCTAAGAAACATACACATTTATAAAGGGTACATATATATGGTATTGCTCACAAATATATACAGCTATTGTGCCCGCCATTACTTTGGCCAGTGGTGATGCCCATTCAATGGACAGCCATGAGAGAAAATGGCGGAAAGAGATTTTGAGGAATTTTTCTAAGTTTCAATCCCTTCACTCTTTCATCAAGCTCGTCGAAATCTCCATACTGAAAACATCAACGTTTTGGAGTATTTTGAATGCCGGTTCAGTTGTAAGAGCATGGCATGGAAACAATGTATGATGTTCCAATAAGCAGTGTAAACATCACAGAAGTCACTGATGAATTATAAATAAAATGGTTTGAAAGTTACATCAAAGTGCGTCTCTGAAAGTGTTCCAAAATGCACCAAATTGCACTAGAGCGTGTGTAAATTTTCAAAATTTTCCGGGGGAGGATGCCCCCGGACCCCACTACTGGGGATGGGCCTACGGCCCATCCAAATAATCCCACCCTCATCGCTAACTTTCGGGCCCCCTCACTTTCAAATTCGTTCCTACGGGCCTGTTCAAGATCTTTGTTTCATGCGTAGAGACTATGCTTCGGAAATGGGATTTTCGTGCCCAAAAGAACGTTCAAGAAGACCTGGTCGCCCAAGACTTAAAATCCCCGAAGAAGTAATAAGAGGACTGCATGATATTCATGGTGCATGGAGAGAAGTAGCTAAAGAGGCTGGTGTATCATATAAAACAGTTCTACGAAGACGAGAGCAAGACGACAAGACAAAAGATCTAACCTGAACATACGCGTGGTCATCTAACCGGCATTCAAAATACTCCAAAACGTTGATGTTTTCAGTATGGAGATTTCGACGAGCTTGATGAAAGAGTGAAGGGATTGAAACTTGGAAAAATTCCTCAAAATCTCTTTCCGCCATTTTCTCTCATGGCTGTCCATTGAATGGGCATCACCACTGGCCAAAGTAATGGCGGGCACAATAGCTGTATATATTTGTGAGCAATACCATATATATGTACCCTTTATAAATGTGTATGTGTCTTAGGTTGGAATAAAAATATTTATGACATAGGTATTTACACTATACTTTACATATTTGTGTCATTAGGCAGATATATATGCAATGAGCTCTAAAATATGAAACAATATCATATATTTACGCTTTATATCTCGCATATATTACATTACCAATAAATATATATTGCTATACAATAATGTCCCGTGTGGCACCCCATAGTGCATTACCCTATACAATTCATCTGCTGTATGCATAATGAGGTAGGAACCTGTGCGGAAATCTTGCCCAAGATACTTCTTAGTAAGTATTCTTACTTTTAAATAAAAATTTTGTTAGTATGTATCATTGCACTTATGTTTGAACTTTAAGGTTTGCAGCTCAAGGTTTCTCTTTGTTTTTCAGGGTTGAAGATTTTAGAAAAGACTTCAAAGACCTGTCAGTGTTGAAGGCATTCTTTCCCAATGTACCTACAATGGCTCTGACAATCTGCAATTGAAAAATGACTGCAAAATTGTTGCACGAAACCCTAACCAAGTTAACATATACCTGGACAAGAAAGTGCGTCTGAGTAATCACCATGGGAATGAAAGTTATGACAGAATCCTTGAACACATTGCCAAGGACTTGGCAATTCAAAGAGGAAACTACCCAATGACCACCATTTACTTAAAACTGAAATACTGTGGATATGCATATGGCTTATTTGAAAGAATATTGAAAGACAAACAGTGTGTTGGAGAAACATTAGAACCCACTGCAAGACTGTTTACATAGTTATTTGACATTTCCGTAGATAAGAATCTGGCTGGAAAGGTTATGGTAGGGGTGGAATTTATTGAGTCAGAAGCAGACTTGTTGAACTCATTTGGCATATGGGATGAAACTTGTTCTCAGATCTTTTCGCTTATATCTGCACATACTGCTATATGTACCACTGAAATGGACTCCGATCATGATTAGAACATCAACATAAATTGTAAATTCTGTCAACTACCATAGAGAAATCTTGATGTAAACACACTATTGATATTTAATTATTTCCGTGTTGCTCCCATGAAACTGATTAGTTTGTCTACATTCTACTCTTTTTGCTCATATCTGAGCACAATACTCTGTGTAGAACTGAAACAGACTTTGATGATGATCAGAACATCATCATAAATATTATTGTAAATATTGTGGCTGCTGTAGATATATGTGAATTTACTGTCTTAAAATACATTATTGATATTTAACTATTTCCGGGTTTTTGCCATGACACTGATCAGTTTGTCTACATTTCACTTATTACACATATATCTGAGCACAATAATCTGATGATGATCAGAACATCTTCATAAATTGTACATACTATGAACTGCTGTAGATATACCTTGATTTACTGTCTTAAAATACACTATTGAATATTTAATTATTTCTGTTGTTACCATGACACTGATCAGTTTGTCTACATTTGTTCTTATCATGCATATATGATTATCTGAGCACAATACTAAGAGTGTAGAACTGAAATGATCTCTGATGATGATCAGAAGATCATAAATTGTACATACTGTGAACATTGATTTATTCTCTTAAAATACATTATTGATTAACTAGGCCCTCAGTGATCTTCATTTAAGTATATGTCTAAGTTGATAACTCTTCCAAGTGTTTGGCGAGCCACTGATGATAGTCAACAATGTTTAAATACCTTAGAGGAGACCTTTTAATGTCAGGGAAGCTGTCATGAAATCTTGCTGGCACATGATTGAAAGGATTCAATTGCAACAGGTCAGACACCATTTCTTTCTCATCTTTAAGTGAGTCACGTGTTGTATGTTGCACAGATGTCTTGTGGATCCCTACAGAAGAGTCAAATTCCTCCACAATCTGATGGATGCCAGTGGTTGCTTTGCAGACCTTGCTTATAGAGTTCAGGGTTTTATTTGGCCCCTGCCTCTGGACAATGCTCTTACTGCAACGGTTTGATATTTCTTGGGCCAGGTCGTCTTCAATATTCCTTCCAGCACCACCCCTCCAATTTACAAAAAATCCCCATTTGAATTGTTCAGCTAGGCGTGGAGTTAATAGGCACTCAATTTGTGCTATACTCACAAACATTTCAATGGCATATTTGCTGTAAGCCCCCATTGACTTGAAAACTAACAGCAAGAGTTTTTGGTTTATGAGATTTCTGCTGCCATCTCCCTCTGCTGCAGTGTCCTTCATTTGCATGACAAGAATAGCCAAGAAAATAAAACAAAGGGCATAATTTTTGACATAGTCATCATCACTGCAGCAGTCGTTGACATCTACTTTCTGTAAAAGGAACTTGTCAATGAACTTGCCAAAAGCATCATCAAAGTACTTTGTCTTGTTTTCTAAGGACTCATGTGCAATGTTTTCTGGGAATTTATGTAATGAGGGCCTCTCCTCAATGTCTGACATCCCAAAAAAGTTCAGGGCAGCAGTTACTATGTAAGCTTTCCCCACACTGAGGAACAACTCTTCGCTTCCTTCATAGGAGTCAAGAACTTTAGAAGGGGTAGCATTCCTCCTATTGTATTTGAAGTATCTGAAGTACTTTAAGGTGCCAACTTGATTGATCATGACAGACTCTGCTTTGTGAAGAAATGAGTATGAATACTGTAAAAGGGATGCTTTGGTATGCCACATCACCGGTTTAAAGGGCGAGCAATGTTCAAAACGATCAGCTGCTGTGTGCGAACCAGACAGCAAATCTTTGGCACCTGCAAATCTCACACAAGTTAGCTGATCACCTGCAAACGTAATCTTCATATCCCTCATTGGGTCATCATGACTGTCTTGTTGGTGTGCATTTGTCTGTCCAGGTGCTGCAGGTCGTTCAGGAATTGGTAGATTACCTGTGTGTGGCATTTCATGTAGCAAGCCTGCTTGAACATAGATTTCAGCAATCCACTTTTCGTAAGTTCTTAAAATGTTAACACAATCATCATACTTTGCTTCATTTGCATTAATGATTGGCAGGCTTACTATGATAGACTTCTCTGACATTTGTTGGCTGTACTCGTGAGGAATGTGCTCAGGGATAACAGCCTTCAAGAACTTAAATCTGGGAAAGAACTCAAGAACAATTCGCCCAACAATGATTTTGGCACATTCTGCATACCTTTTCCATTCCGGTACATTTAAAGAAAAATTATGTCGAGGGAAATCTTTAATGTTCCCTTTGGGGCTGTCATTGGGCAAGTGATTAAAGTTGATTCTGTGTTCAATCAGATTACTGGCAAACAAGTGCAGATCATCATTCTGGATTTCCTTTCTCATGTGTCCCTTCAAAATTTTCAGATCCCAGTTGTCACCAGTGCCTCGGAACACACTTCCTTTCTTTACTTGCTGCACCACTATATCCGAAAAGTGACCTCCTAAGAGCTTTAGCAAGGTATCCCTTCTCCCAGCCGACAGGCACACACCAAGTTTATTCAGTCGTTCTTGAAGCTAATACAAGTGGAGCAGAAATAAAAGTGTAAAATTCAGCATACAATTTAATTCAGTGCAGAGATAAATTATTATTATATGGAAATGAGTGTTCTACTGGAAAATGAAATAAACGTAAGATCCATATGAAACTAAATCCAGGAGCCAAGTGGCATATTGGCCATATCCTAACTAGAGAGAATATTTGACTTTCACAGTTGTTTTTGGAAACAGTTAGTTTGTGTATATATGAAAGGACAACTGATTACATGGCGTGTCAAAAAAAATATTTTTCTCACTTGCTGTACTTGTTTGAAAAATCTTGCTTTACCACCCAAAAATAAAATTCATATCTTCATGCCGCTGTGTAAATATCATATACATTACGTGTTTTATAATAGTTTCTTCAAAAACAATCAGGGGAGCAGGGTTGGCGCAGTGGTCAATCACAGCCTAAATAATAACTTACTATTGACACCAAACTACCAAACAATAACAAAAGTTCTATTAAGCAGTGTATGAAAAGAGGACAACCACAGATTATATTCAATTTATGAATTGATGCCACTCCAGCAGTAAGAGTAAGGGGCATAATAGAGGAATACAATTAACTTTTTATAAATCATCAGCATATATATTATATTGCTGACCTTCTTGGTACATCCATCCTCAATGATGAGAACTGTATTCACACGTTTCACAAGGTTGAGTTCATGCCACCTCTCGTTCATAAGGATCGAGTACAAAAAACTGTACTTTACTTGAAGTTCAAGCTTTGTTTCTGCGACGGCGTTCTCCTTACCAGAGACTGCATTCATAAGCTCAACAAGAAAAGGGAGGTTCGTCTTCAATTCAAGCCAAACTTTGTTGAAATCAAAGTCTTTCATACTGCAATAATCATTTCCAAATAAAACGGAACCTTGAGAACGCTTGCACAGCTCTGCACACGATGTTTTCAACTCCTCAGTAACGGTTTTCTTCAACTCTTTCACAACACTTGGACAGTGATCTTTCAAGATAGCCGCCAATACAACTGCATCCTTGTGGCTGACAGCTTGTACAATCATTTTCTGGTGTCTTTCAGTCAATAACGACTGACCTTCAAATAATGATGTAAAGTCATTGTCTCCTGTAGATTTTGGCCTTAGAACAGTTGCAACTTGCTGAGTTGGAAATGAAGGCTGCTCTACCGAACTTAATGCTTTTCGCGTCGACGGCTGATCTAAGGAAGTGATCGTGCAATCATGTGCTTTTGATTTAGACATTGGCACCGCGGTCACGCTGGTAGCATCTTGCGGTGTTGAGAAAGACGGCTGTTCTGCAGACCTCGAAGTATTTCTTCTCGGCTGATCCGCAGAAGAGGTTGAGTAGTTATCTCCGGTTGATTTAGGCACTGAAATTGTAGCAGCGTGTGGAGTTGAGAAGGATAGCTGCTTTCTTGTTGGTGTTA
This sequence comes from Ricordea florida, assembly GCA_949710005.1. Lineage (NCBI taxonomy): Eukaryota > Metazoa > Cnidaria > Anthozoa > Corallimorpharia > Ricordeidae > Ricordea > Ricordea florida. The sequence goes on along the minus strand of OX453278.1, from coordinate 22,680,022 downwards.
TTGGCTTCGACGGCTCATCCACGTGCACAGAGCTTTCGGATGGCATATTCGATGATAACCGCTTTGCCGGCTGAAGCGAAGAGGGTGACAGCTGAACGCATCGCTTTACAGCATATTCTGAGCTTTGATCCAACGGTGTATTCTCTATGGATTGGGCTCTCTTAATAAACTGCTCCATCTTGTTCACGAATGAAACACAACCCCTACATAAAACCTTTGACCTCATATCGTCTTCTGAAATTTTTATGCCACAGGTTTTATGGACTTTGGCGCACAGATCTTTTGATGAACCAGCTTTGCTGAATATTCGAAGCATATAGCGACTCTCATGAGAATCACCGCAGAGTCTGCAAACTGGATTGCGAGGAGAAATCTTCGTCGGAGTGGATATACTTTCCGCCATTTTGATTTCGGCATAATGCATAAATTGTCTTTATTTAGCCAAGTTTGCATGAATTATTTAAAACAATCAGCCAATCAATATGAAGAATTCACCGGCCGATCCCAGGGTCTTTTCCCGCTCCACCCCAAAGCCAGGGAAAAGACCCTGGGAACGAGGTTGGGCCAATACGCGCCCATTTCCGCCTAGATTTGTAAGGTACGCTTACAGTAGTCAACTTTGATTCATGAGCTGATTGAAATTTAGACAAGAAATAAAAAGCTTAAGTGTATTTTGCTTGTTGGTCTGTTCCCCACAGACGCCTGTTAGCCCGAGTCTAATTACTTTCCGGTTATTTCACTCGCCAAGCCAATCGCCAACGAGGAATTGCTAAACCGAACCCAATAAAATCAATCGTAATTAGGAACTTTACCCGTATTTGTCTGCCTATGTTACGATCTTTTTCCACTGTTTTTTTGAAAGTAAATTATGATCACCTAAGTGGTTTGAAAGGAACGTAGCGCACGGCCCTATCCCCCACCTGGGGGCAAGGAACTAAGAGAGAAAGTAACAATCTTGAATTAATGGTATACGTTACGTCACATGTACCAATTTAGCTAGCTTTTGGGACAGAAACAAATGATTTAGTTACACGGTTAATTATTAACATTCAGTTAACTGACAACTGACAAGTGGCCTAAAATTTAACTGACAACTGACAAATAGCCAAAATTTTAACTGACAACTGACATTTGTACCCCCTCCCCCCCCACCCATCCAGACCCTCTTTTATAGATCTCCTTGGTCTACCGCTTTGGATCTTCAACTCGTTTGTTTACTGTCTTCCGTATTGGTCGAATCCTCCTTTCAGTGCCGCAGCAAGGGTAAAATAAGTGTGTGTGTGTGTGTGTGTGTGTGTGTGTGTTGGGGGGGGGGTTGGGGGTGGGGCAGGTACGCGAGCGCGAGATAACATTTTATTATAAGCATTTTATACAGGTCTGTTTTTACTTTTTGGGAAAAAAAAAGAAAAACAGGCTTTTGAGTATCTGCAGCTATTCCTTCTGCGACTTGGCGTAGCGCACTTTGTGTAGTAGGAGTTGGTCTTAAAATTGGGACATCTATTTCGGGGATGGGTCCATCCACAATATTGGGTGCTTGGCTCATAGCTAATTATACTATCGTATTTCCATTTCTCTAAGTCGTCATAATGAGTAAGATACTTAAAGAGATTTAATGTTAGTATGAATGTATGTTGAGTTATTGCGTGAAAGAAAGACAAGAAACTGAATGTGTCCAAGGTAGTGAAGAAAATGTTACTACGAGTAATGGTAAAATGCATCTCCTTAATTTGTGGGGCTAAGAAAGCTAGATTTGTTTCGGAGTCTGCATATTACTGATATTAATATAATATTAAGAAGGATTCTAGCGAAATTCCAGTGAACTATCAATTTTCACTGGTAATTTTGCGTTTGGAACTCTATCGTGAACTAGTTCCCAAGTCCTGGAGTTAGGTTTAAAACTAACTACTTTAGGGTGATCTAGCGGGCAGTACGACATGTGAAACAAGTCTTAAAACGGCAGCCCTAGATGCAACGTCTATGAAAAAGCTAGAATCCTTTGTGGCCCTACACGATTTACAGTATTTGATGTCAGTAGATTGGGTAGTAAATTGATTAGTAGATGGTATATTAGTAGATTGTGGATTGGTAGATGGTATATTAGTAGATGGTGTATTAGTAGATGTTGTATTAGTAGATTTAGTAGTAGGTTGTGTGTTAGTGGATTGAGTAGTAGGTTGTGTGTTAGTGGATTGAGTAGTAGTGTATGGTGTATTGGTAGGTTGAGTAATAATAGATGGTGTATTAGTAGATGGTCTATTAGTAGATTTAGTAGTAGGTTGTGTGTTAGTGGATTGAGTAGTAGGTTGTGTGTTAGTGGATTGAGTAGTAGTGTATTGTGTATTGGTAGGTTGAGTAATAATAGATGGTGTATTAGTAGATTTAGTAGTAGTATATTGTGATATTAATTCGCTGAATACAAGTGTAGCTTGAAATAAAATATTTTCAATATGATGTTTTTGTTTTTTAAGATAATTAATAACGTTTACTTTAAGTAATAATAGACATTCTAGTACCTATACCAAGGTTTGTGTGTATTTCAGAGTAAACCAACACAATATAATTATCGTAATTAAAGTGGATTCCACTAGCTGATTTTTCATGGTTATTAAAGACACTAATAAAACATTTCAATTTTTCCAGGATCGCGTATTAGTTTATTAGTATAGGTCAGTATTCTAGCGGAATTTTGCATGTGTGATCCGTTCGTCCGTTTTTATGCATAGAGTTCTATGGTAGCTGAATTAATTTTAATTTCAATTTTCCCCGATAGTGTATTAGTGTATTAGTATAGTTACTATAAAATGCGGGTTCTGTGATGGCTGAAAAAATTGGATCGAGATTAGATTTAATCCTGCTGTGCTAGGACCGGCATTTTCACACTGCTCGATTGTATGATCTCCTTTGATAAACCTTTGGTATAATTCAAGGTACCCTACATTGCTTGGCTTTGTTTTTGCTGGACGGATATTCGCCACAAACAAAATCCTACGGCAGGTATGACCCTTTTTTATAACCTTCATGCATCGCATAACCGCTAAAACATTCCTTCAGTGGATTTCCACTTTATATTTATTGCAACCACCAACCATTACATTAATCGCTGTTCTGTGCGTAGTTTCTAAACCGAAACGTTTCTTAACCAGTACAATCCCCATTTTTAATTGACCCTTAGAATTATAGACCTAAAATCTTGATAAAGCGCACGAAACCAAAGGTAAGGCGGTTCATGGTTACTTTCGGCTGAAAGCGGAAATCATTTTTCCTAATGCTTTCAGTACTCGTTCGGTTGTAGGGTCGTCGTCGCTGTAGCACCGATCAGTCAACTTCATATTTTTCATCCAGCCATCGGGATCGATCACCAGGAAGCCACCGGAGTAAAGGAAGAAGCCCTGCAGATCACAGATTTGGCGGTATCTTGTCGATACCGGGAATTCCATGAAATTCTCAATCTTTCTTAAATCATCGGCCGTTTTTGGCAAAGAGGTCCCCGGGACTTTACCTTTCACTTTATTGATCAAAGAATCCTCGGCCCCAACGCGAAAAATATTGCGAAGATGCTCAAACCATCCTTGCTTCGTGTCTACCCATCCAACCAGATACCCCGTGCAAGTCAACTTATTAGACCTTCCACATCTCAGGTTGTCAACGTCGGTAGGATCAAACTTTACGGTTGTGACATCATTACGGTCAAGTTCTTTCAGAGTGTCGAGTTCTTCTTTAATCATATAATCACAGGGTTTGCCTTCAACTGTTAAATCGTGACACACCAATAATCCAACATCCGGGACTGTCCTAAGACGGCAAGCGGTCTTGTAAAGGCCAGCACTGAGTGGGTCGCAAAACGTGTTGTAGTTCATTTTGCTGGGGGGCACGTCTTTGATGCTCTTACGGGCTTCATCGAAGTCCTGACCTGATGACTCGACGGCAAGCAATACAAAGAATACAGCAAAGACGAAGAAAGGCAGTCGGGTTTGCTTCATTTCTATGAGAATAATGAGACAAATGGGAACTAGTTTAGTTGAAATAGTAGGCTTAACCTGCCCGAGACAATTAACCGTCCTCAACCTAAACCAAACCTGTGCTTTTTTAAAGCCAGAGCAGAGACTGAATTCAGTTTTCGTCAGCAATTAAACTTCTTTTCTGTTTCGTTGTCTTTGGAAGTTAAGATAATTTAACGGACACACCAAACGTTTTTTCTTACGAGAACAAGAAACCCTCTGATAGGGAACAAAGCATTAATGCTCGGCCTTTCTCTATAAGTTAATCCGCATAAACTCTCTTAAACGATGACATCTATTTAATAATGTTTAATTGCTAACTTAAAGCTTTTTAACGTTCTCAGTATAAGTGAACATTTACAGTGCCAACTTAATTGTATATAGGGTCATTAACGAGCGAATGTGATTAAAGACACCTTAAATTTTCTTAAGCGTAACTTAAAGGTTCATAAGGAATTTAAGAAATTTAAAAGGATTTAAGTCTGAACTTAGATATTACACCACATTTAAGTGACTTTTAATTTGCCGTTAAAAGTTAGTAAAAGCGTTATTTCATCCTTCGTCGGGCTTCCTTATATATTAAAATACAATAGTAGAAAACGTAGAGCTTACTCAGATCAGGATTAGCTCTTTTAATATAAACATATGAGATATTTTCAACATGATACGAGCTAATTTGTTTTTTGTTTGTATTCGTTTAGAGCCTCCGCACATGAGACATTTCGTTGTCAACAAACTGTACCATTATCGTCAACTAAAATGTATGTTATTTTCAAATATAGCACGTTATTTGCCGCACTCTTTGATTTCCCCATTCTGGCTCTGGAGCAAAGGTCGGCTGTGGCATCAAATTGGCACGGAAAAGTAACTCAGTGAAAATTCACGTGCAACGTAAATTAGGGCCCCTTTTTTGGTAGTCCATGCAAACTAACAACTCACGCATGTGCCATACAGACAGGAGGACGATTAGTGAGTAAATGAAAAAACGAAGCTCATTTTTAAACTCGGACCTTCCTACAGACTGCTGCAAGACAAATAAAGATTTCGCAGCATACATTCAGAGACCTGCAATGTAGTAAAAAGTGCAGTCTATGACTGCATGTGGCTACTGCTTACATTTAGTAAACTAAAACACAACCCTTTCCTCTTTCCGCCTAACTTGCGTAATTACAATGTAAGGGTGCTTTTCTTAGGGGAAATCTAAGATCAGATTATTAAAATTCCTAAGATTTTTGTCTGACGTAAGAAACAAAAAATCTGAAAGCGGATTATTGCGTGACTTTAGTCGAAACTGGATAGTTAAATTTACCCCTAAGAAGTGGAGGGAAAGCTAAATTGGTACTGTGATGGTCTCTCTGGTAAAATCTGGTCGAGGGCCGTTGAGTGTCTACGCGCCAGTGGCGAGCCGGAGTCTCTGAACACTTAACTGACTATTTATTCAATCCGACGTCGTTCAAAGCGGTAAAACATCAGTGAGAAATCCTGGTAACTGGAACATGGCTGATTTAAATACTAAATCGGGCAAAATGGGAAGTTCTAAACAAAAAGCTCTGACCGAGAGGTGAAAAACAACATTGATTCTTACGTATCGCTTACGTAACTCATTTCGTAAAAACGAAGAGAACTAGGCGCTAGTGTCCAGTACTACCAATGTCTAACGATAGAAAGATACAAAGCCGTTGCAAAACAATGGCTGCAACAAGTACTTCCCACGGCTTACAATTTGTGTTACATCCATTTCACCACCATTAAAACCAATTAAATATTCTACTTGAGTCTCTAGTGCTGTTGCACTGTCTTTTTAAAGTTATAACGCAAAAAAAGTTTTAAAGACTAAATTTTTAAGTTTGCGTTTTTGTCGCCTCATATAAACCTGAAGAACAAAACATGTAGTTTACGTCGGAACCAGGTCAATATACAGTGGATTCAGGTATGCCCGTGTAAGAAATGATATCAGTGATTTGAGTATATATGAGCATATATGTGCTTCATTGTTGATGTTGGAGAGAGAGGAAAGCGAGGGGTCAAGGGCGGGTGGGAAGGGAAACTGCGAGGTTGACGCCTCTAAGAAGACGTGTTTTCAGAAAGATATGGGGAAATAAGCGGTAAATCCTGATAATCTAAAAATATTATATTAGTCTATCACAAGTAGAGAGGTTTGAACAACGTTTTAAGAAAGGCTCTCGTTTGTGCTAAGATGTTTTCAACGACTGACGTCGTGACGACCTTCTTTCCGTGTTGACGTCGCGAATAATGAATATATAAGGCATTTTTTCAGTTTAAGGAAAAACGCAGTGTGGTTCTAACTTTTTCACTTGCAGTAGCAGTGACATGCGGTTCTCAGCGAACTTCCCTAAAGCCAAATGCAATTAAATTTTAATAACCAACCTCAAACAGACCGGCGGGAATAACCATCAACTCCAACCAGAATCAACCGGAAATAACCTCCCACCCCCAATTTTGCATAAACTTAACATAAAATTGTTTTATACTTAGGTCTTTTCCGTTTATAATAAATTTCTTATTATAAGTCCAATATACACTTAATCCATAATCCATGTCATTAAATAACTTAAATTTGGATCGATCTGCCTTTGGATAATATTGGCAATATCCGTTATTGATTCCCTGGTTATTAAACCTAAATTCTAAACAACTTATTACTTTTGAAGGTATATGATGTACAGTAATTGTATATTGGCAATTAATTGATTGCTGGCTCAATAATCTTATTGTCTCAATGCAAAAGCTTGAGGCCTGAGTTAACGTATCAAAGCATTATTGGTCTAGGGAGTTGTCCTGGTTTAGCAACATTATAGCTTAAACACGAAGACGCGCTATAAAAGGAGCGGTACCTTAGGTACCTCCGAATCATTTGTCAATCAACCGCCGTATGATACGGATCTCTATGAAATATTCCTGAAATAAAACTACCTTTCACGGAATCCGCATGTTAGAGTTTATTTGCAGTTGTTGTTTTTTTTGTATTTGAGATCGGCGATATTGTCTGCTACAATGGAAGAATATGTGGAGGTTTGTGCCTTTGTATCAGACGAAAATTTTTGAAGGTTTATGGCGCTAATTTTGAATTTCGAAATGAACCGCTTTCTTGTACGATCGCCCAACCGGTTTCAGTAAAAACCTTCTTGTCTTTTCCAAATAATAACGCACACAGATGACCATAAAAGTTAAGAAAGGTGACGTAGAAATGCTCAAGGCATTCCTCAACCAGTGTGAAGGGCAGGTTATAGCCACAAAACGACGAAGAAATGTGAGAGCGGGAAGACAACAACTGCCTTCTACAGATGTAGCGCCACAAGAAGCTGTGGCTGTTGCTCCCGCCGCCAATGTTGCGACAAATGGTAAGGTTATTTGGTACTTCATCTTCACTTTAATGACCTTCTCGCAAGTTCTAATTTGAATACAATGTGAATAAACGCGCTTTCAGTGAGCTGCCCATTGTATGACGCCTATTGCGAGTCCAACGAAACCTAATTTTTTATGCTCGAATGAACTAGTCACAAGTCTTCGACCTTTAAAATTACGCTCTTGACAAAACAATAGAAGAAATTGTAACATTTTTTCAATCTAAGTAATAAGAACAATGTGCCAATCGTAGAGAATAGCTTGTAAATTGCTGACAATCAAGACAAGCCGACGGATTACGGTTTATACATCGAGTGCACTTCCATGCCATTTTCCAAAATAAACTCATGGCGTGACTTGACCACTGGCCTAAGTTGATACAAGCAAGGAATTTTGATCTCTAGGATGGCAATAACATACCCTTCATTACTTAATTAACCTCTAAAAGGCTTACCTTTTTACCCTAAAATTCATTTTCATTTTCGAATATATCGTGGGGTTTTACTTACCAGTGAATTCGGAAAGAAAATACTGCAAATTTGGCGGGAAGGTCATTTATTACTGTATACCGACCTCAATTGGCCTTGTCTTCTGATAATTCCTTTGATATGTTTCTTCAACAGACATTGATATTATTGAAGAAGGCCGAGCACAAATGTGTGATTATTGCAGGCAAACGCCTTGCATCACGACCGACAGCCGTGAGTACCTTGGGTTTCGTGCTGCCCACATACAGAATCATGTGAGAAGAAGGAAGGACTACAAGACATACTGGGGTGCCCTAAAAAAATGTGGTCTCTGGAAAGACTCGGTATATCTAGCAAGAAAAGTTGAGTTGGGGAACCATGTGGACGCAGTACGGGAGAGAATGCCGAAGTGTGTAGTGAAAGATGTCAGGTCAAGGTTTCCAAACCCTCCCGGTGTCCCTTATATGGGGCATAAACGGGAGTAATGTGAATAATGAGAATTTACATCCTTTCTTCGATGCCTTGACTTGAAATGGTCCATTTTACTAACCAGGACAAGACGCAACATACCCCTTTTAGTCAGATCATAGCATATATTACAGCTGAGCTTCAAAATCCATGCATAACCATTTGCATAGGTCAGGTTTGCAATGCAGCGTATAAATATGTATTGTTCACAGCGTGCATTGAACAATCCAAGATAAAGGTATTGTTTTTTGAGAAGTCTGACTATGGGTTTTTTCATGTTGAGTACTTTCGTCTATAATATGGAACTTCTGGGTGGGCATTGCAATGCAGTGCACTACCATAACCATAAGAACAGTGATAACTAATAAGTTATATAGCACGCTTTACATGGTAATAATCACAAGGGTTACCAAACAAAACAATATGCAAAAAATACTTCCTTATGTAATTCTTCCTCACAACCACCATAATATTAATTTTTTTTTTCATCTTAATATGTTCCTGTTCATGCTGAGTGAGTTAGAGAAGTCTAATACAACATTTTTATAATCAATGGTTACTTGCAAGATTTCATTTACCAAGATTTTATTTAGCAAGATACTGGGCTTTCATAATTAGTGAGATTTAGCACCAATCTAATAAACCTAAATATTCAATGAGAAGAATCGAGACCAGATGGTCTCCCGAAACTGGAATGTCTTCTCAACTAAGACCCTAGTCTCTGCCAACCGATTAGGATGCCTTGCATGCTGATACATCTGCAAAGACGAAGCCTCTCTGTTCACATTTTCATTCTGAAAGAGAATATTATCATAAGCAAATAAAGAATACACAACAAAACACAACAATATACAAATGTGCTTCTTTGCATAACAAATGCCACTATTGTACATTACTGTTTGGTTTGGTAAAATAAGAGGCTGATTTTTTTTTTACCCAATCAAGCACAGCCAACTCTACTCTCATGTTGTAGGTGTCATCCCCATAATGGATCCTCTTTGAAACATAGATGAGCATGGCTGTGTGGAAAGACTCTATCCAGTATGTTTCTCTGCACTGCATATAGAGAAAGGGAAAAGTGATTAATTAAATATTCAATACTGACAAGCTACATCACTACATTTGTAATGTGCCTTCCCTAAATGATATTTTGGCAGAAAAAAATTGATACTACAAACCATCCAACAATGACAACAAAAGAAGAAAAAACAAAAACAAGAAATGAATACCCTCATGTAGTCAGAGCCATGTCTGTAAATGGTTGTCCCCATTATTGCTTTGCGATATGCTGCTTCGGCCTCAGGTTTGGTGAGCAACTTCTTGCTCATGACATAGCCATCTTGTTGGCAGCGTGATTCAGCATGGCAGTTGGCATGATTACCCTGTGTAATTTGTCAGTTTTAGTTTTTAATTATTATAATAAGCCAGTGACAGTAATCTACCAACAGTTATCATAAATTATTTGTACCAAGTTAGATTTATGAACTTGGTACGACTGTGAAATTAGACACTAACCTGATAGTGGTCAATAACATTTAACAAATCACTACGGAAGTCATCTTCCGTAAGTGGGCTGTTCTTCATGCAAAAGTAAACATGTGTCCTTGTACATTTAACTGAGGGAAAGAAAACATTGTAAATCACTTTTGATTTAAAACTCTATTCCTTTATTACTTTTCAATAGCATTATCACTTCTATTATTGACACACCTTTGTCAGATAGTTCAAAGAACCACTTGCTCCCTTCATCTCTCTGAGGTCCAGAAGAAACTTTCTTTATGGCCTTTGTAACTGATTTTGCACCTGACAACAACATTGGCATAATTATTATTGATGACACTAAGAACATAGTAAAAAGTAACACTTCCTAAACAAGGTTTAATGATATGTATTGGGAAACAGAGCAAATCTATAACAAATTGGCCATAAGAGAAGAATGGATGTGTACCATGCCAAGAATCGAATGAGTTGAACATTCCTTTGGATAAAATCCATGTCTTCAGCTGCAATACAAAGTCATGTGCAACTTCACTTATTCTAAAACCTGAAAGGGAAAATAATGTTGGAATTGTAACCATGACTTTAGCCATCACATAATTGAAATAACACATTGAGCTATCAATGCAGATACCTTGTGTCTCAGTAAGGAACGTCAACAGTTCTTTGGTCATAGGAACCTCACGGCTCACCGATGAGACTTCAATAGCCTTACTCCAGTTAAGGACACCTACAACCTTTTTGGTGCTGAGTAAAATCAACCATACAGTCTTAGGAACAAGTAACACAACAGGAATAAATGACATGTATAAATGTGCACTGAAGGCAGCTTACGAGAATGAAAGAGCTGATACTGTTGTATGGGCTGCTGATCTACTGGAATCATGCCTGGCATCTGTTATGACACACTACGAAAACACTAGGGTTAGTATCATGGCAAAAGTTACAAACAAAAAAGTTTATAGATTATAATCACCAATAAAATTGCTGAAGATGTTTCTCTGACACTAATGCATTATCAAACTTGTATTTTTTTACACTGTTACAACTATATTACTTTTGACAACCTGATAATTCCAAGGGAAAATTAAATGAGAAAGCAAACAAGTGACTATCAAAAGGTTTGGAGGTAAGATATCCGCACAGTTCCCTACTTCATTATGCATGCTGTAGCTGTATTGTCTTCATGAGCATTGTATGTGCAAATTTTACATATTTTGGGGGAACAGAATAGTAGGTATATATCTACAGCATGCATAATGAAGTAGGGACCTGTGTGGAAATCTTACCGGTTTTGATAATGGAAATGCTGGGAACTGGCTCAGTGGAGAGGAAAAGTACATGTGTTACTATAATGAATAATGTTGTTACAAAGTATTGCTACCTCGCCATTGACAAGATATCCAGGGCTATTCTTGATTTCCTCTTGAGCAGCAAGCATTGAATGACTGCATACTCTATTTACAACAGCCATGTAATGAAGTTTCTTCATCACTGTTACAAAATGAGGTATTTCATAAGTGGAGAGGACAACTGAATAAAAGTTCACAAGACATTATAAGAAAAGTTCCTTTCTCAAAAAGGTCAGGGAAAATGCAAAACACTGGATATACTGGCGAAACTTATCTCACTATCAGTCAACATAAAACAAAAAGAGACAGTAAATAGTAAACACAAGCAGCTAACCTGTGTCGAATGTTTTTTCACCCTCTGAACCAATTTTGGCTGCTTGACAAAAACTTGAATACTGTGTCTCTGTCAACCCACAGCATAATGTCCCATGAATCATTCTATAAAAGGGCGATAAATTAATGTTAGAGAACTTGTACTGCTTCATTGTGACTTTTATAAAATCAATGCCTTATAAAGGTGAGCACATGGGAACCAAAAAATTAGCGCAAGTCGTCATACCTCATGTTAACGTAATATTTTGGAGTGGATCCTCCCATTATTGGCGATGAAAGCCACTTGAACAAGTCCCCACACACACAAAAAATCGTCACCGAAACAGCATGACTCTGCCTATTGAACGATAGGGAATCAGGCTCCAGAGGTTTGCCACAAAACGAACATTTAGCCGACAGTGTAATGGAAAAAAAAGAAAACAGAGTGCGCAAGGCTCCTTCACTACATAGATATATCGGATCATCTTCTGTCACTGGGGTGGAAACTTGGAACCTTTGTGGCGTAAATGAAGAGAGCAGTGTTGGTGATTCGGGTGGCTGAATAGGAGACTCGGGAGTGGAAAAAGGGAGAGAGGTGCGTGATTTAGGCGTAGAAGTTGTAATGGGACTTGGAATCTGGCTGGTACGTGCACTGGGAGTTGAGATAGATGACCTCGAGCAGCTCAAAGTTGTTACCGATTCCGTCTTTCTTCTGTGCATTTTCTCTTCAAAGGCAAGGAGAAGAGCTTCAATTAAATCCGCATTCTGAGTGCTTGAGGTAGCTTTCGTCAGATTCAGTGCACTTTTTGCCATCTTGACGCGATCCTTGATCCCCAGAAGTCTGCTTTCTTGGTCTCGTGGCAATTCAATGTTAATGGAATATTGAACTCCCCGGTCTCCCGTCGAACGTCTCTTCTTCGGTAAATTGACATCTTTTTTCTCGGCCATAGCACGCAATGTTCGCAACTAAAAAAATATCTAAGCGCTCGGAAAGTTCTTGAGCAATGACTGCGACAAGTAATGCCGCATTACAACACGACTTGTCGCAGTTATTGCTCAACAACGTCCCTGAATGTCGCCATTCAAGAAGCAACTCGTGTTTTGGTGGTGTTGTCACAAATATTTATACACCCTACGCATAAATTTTATTAAAGATCCGCTTACATCTATTCAAGCTACGAGAAGGCTCAGAAAACCGAGGAGAAAACGGGGCTGGGAGCACACACTTGGGTCGTACGGCGCGAATTTTGAATTTCCACACTAGCACGACGGACGCTACGAAGATAGATCAAGATTAACATAGATAAATGACATTGTAGGTTGGAATAGTGAAAGAAAAACGAAATATACGAAAAAAGTCAACGATAAACATTAATTTTTTGTCATAAAAAACCACTAAACTACGCTTTCTTTACATGGTCCGTGTCATTTGCCATGACCGTTGGCCGCCATCTTGGATGAATAGCGATTTCGAACTGAAGCAGGGGGAGGAGCTTTCCCTTTTATAGCGCGTCTTCGTGTTTAACTGTCAAAATTACGTGCGAGCCAGTCACGAATTAGTTTTTTCTCTGATTGGTTGAGAGAGTGGTATGAAATGTTTTACCCAATCACGTATCGTTGCAATGCTAAGCAACCGCGTTTAAAGTGGCTCAAAGACGCCATTTGATAAATTATATGGAATAAATTTTAGGCTGATATTTAATTCCGTTTACTGATTTCGTGATCCAGCTATTCCAGCAGTGGTGTTCTCATGTAGTAGCAATAAAATCCTTTACTTTGCTGTGTTTCAATAGTTTCGTGCTTCCACGACCATTTTACACTAAATAACGTAACGCGACTTTCGTAGTTATTGGTAACGCCCAACGAGACATTTTATAATTTCGCATTTGCATTAGACATGCACTAAAATCAAAAAGTATCGTTTTCAGTCCTATCGCACACAGACAAAATTATATTTCGATTCACGTAGAAAACCGAAGACGTTTTATGGTTATAAGTTAGTAGAAAACTTTAAGACTGAACGTTTGAAATTGCGATTTCGTGGCCTCATATAAACCAGAAGAACAAAACTGGTACTTTACGTCGGAACCATGTTAATATACAGTGGACTCATATATGCCCGTCTAAGAAATGATATCAATAAGTTGAGTATATATGAGTATATATGTGCTTTACTGTTGACGTCAAAGGGAGGAGATAGCAAGTGGTCAAGGGCGGGTGGGAAGGGAAGCTTCGAGGTTGACGCCTCTAAAAACACCTGTTTTCAGATAGAAATGAGGAAATACGTAGTAGATCCTGATAATGTAAAAATACTGTATTAGCTTATCCCAAGTAGAGAGGTTTGAACAACGTTTTGAAAATGACATGCGTTTGTGCTAAGGTGTTTTCAACGACTGAAGTCGTGACAACCTTCTTTCCGTGTTGACGTCGCGAATAATGAATATAAAATGCATTTTTTTCAGTTGAGGAAAGAACACTCTAATACATTTAACATCAGTACTTTACTGCAGCCTTTTGTTTTACTGTACAGTGCAGCACTAACATTTTTTGTCTACGGGTCATTCCACGAGGCGTGATCATTCAATGGACAGCTGTTGAACAGTTCGGTAATGGGTTGCATGCATTTTTGCTTTACTAGACAGTAAGGTTCCAACTTTTTCACCCCCGGATCAAACCATGCAGTGTAAGGATTCTTTGGAAAGCTACTGGACAGTGCTAAACAGTGTGACTATTTGTTTGCGATAGAGTGTGGTTCTAATTTAAGACAAAAGCGTAAGTCTGTGCTATGGTCTCTATATTTAAGCTATGTCCTCCCTAACAATTTCTACACATCTTTATGCGGTGCTGTAATTACAGTGATCTAAGAGAAACTGTAAATTTGTTTGGATGGGGCAATGCACGATACCGATTAATACAGCAAAAAGGACACGGAATGAGTTTATCTTGCAAACTTCAAACTTTCAATGGAAAGGAAAAAATAATCATGTTTTCTTAAATTAAGGACACTGAATAAAACGTACTCAGAACAAACAAAAATTGGTTTTTAACCTTTTAAGGATCCACAAATGTATGATGCATGAAAAAGTCTTTTCTCATCAAGAGGTTTTAAGTATTGCTATATAACCCTTCTGAAAATATCATTATGTCTATAGTAACTGGCAAGAGAGCTTAAGTTTCTACTTCTTCTTCTTAATTGGAACGAATAGATCCTCTTTAGCGAGGTTTAAACAGACGAGTTTTAATCAAAACTATGGCTCACCTGCTTTCATCATGTTGTCTACTGGCGCGGAGTACAGAGATTATGACCACTTAAGAAACAAGTTATTACTTTTGACGGTATATGATTTACAGCTATTGTATATTGGCAATTGATTGATTGCTGGCTCAATAATCTTATTGTCTTAATGCAAAAGCTTGAGTCTTGAGTTAACGTATCAGAGCATTATTGGCCTAGGAAGGTGTCCTGGTTTAGCAACGTTATATGTTGGGTTCACACTAGGCACTAAGTCTCTCTTAGCCTAAGTCAAGCCAAGTCACCCTAAGTCCGCTTAAGGATTCAGACACATATTAGAAGACAAATTCTTACCGTGCAAAGCTATCATCGTTAACGATAAAAATAACCGAAAAGGTAAGTATCCTCTCAAATGTGGCGAGGTATTCACGATCCATTTCAGCGAAGACGTTGAGATTAAAGAGAGACCGAGAAGCCGTAAAATCGCTGTAATTGCGACTGATTTCTGTTCATTCAATTCACAAAGGTTGATAAGCCAAATAACCTTACAAAATCTTATGTTCCTTCGTGAAAGAATGATGGAAGATTTTGTCCAAGATAGTGAAAGCCTGCTTTATCTGACCGCCGTACTTTTGAGTGTTCACCGAAGACGAGGTAATTTTTGGCACATAAGAAGAAGAGCGTGGGCCTGGCCAAGACCGCAGAACTGGTTTGATGTAATGCTAGCATCACCTCGGCTGAATGTTCTTTGGAAACCAAACTTTCAAATGGAACGTGAAACGTTTGACGAGCTTTGCCGAATTCTTCGCGGTGATCTGATGAGACAGGAAACGAGATTGAGAAAGCCTGTGTCTGTAGAGAAGTGTGTTGCTGTTGGTGTTTGAAGACTTTCCACTGGAAACAGTTATAGGTCATGTGGACTGCAGTTTGGCCTGGGAAAATCTTCAGCTAAAGTGATATGTCGAGAGTTGAGGAAGCTTTGTGTGGAAAAAACGACTCATTCATTCGATTCCCTTACACTGAAGACGAAGGGCAAGAAGCGAAGGACACCTTTGAAGAAGTATACAAGTTTTCACAAATTGTAGCAGCAATTGACGGCTGCCACATAGAAATCAACGCGCCACCGGAGAACAAGGAAGATTACTTTAACAGAAATCAGTATTATAGCATCAACCTTCAAGGGACGGTGAACTCGCAGCTGCTTTTTCAACATGTAGCAGTGGGCTATCCCGGTAGTATTCACGATGCAGTAGTGCTACGACTACGAGTGAGTGGAATTTTTGACCTTGCAGAAAACGCAAAAATTTTATCAGCACCTACAAGAATGGTTTATGGGGGACTGTTGAGACCAGTGGTAGTAGGTGACAGTGCTTATCTTTTGCAAAACTGGCTAATAAAGCCCTTTTCAAACAGAGGGCTCCTTTCGCCTCAGAAAAGACCCTTTAATGAAAAATTAAGTGCAATGAGATTAGTGATCGAGATGACGTTCGGCTTGTTGAAAGGACGTTGGAAGCTTTTACTGAAAAAGATTGAACAAAGTCACACTTCCGTACCGCGATGCGTGACAGCAGCATGTGTTTTACATAATTTTTGTATAATGCAATGTGATTCATTTGATGATGACCACGATCGCCCACCACCAGACGATGAAAATGACGCAGACAAAGATGATGAAACACAAGACGGATCAGCTACACGCCAAACTATGCTAGATTATCTACTTTCTCAGGGTGTACTTTAATTCAGCCACCTTCCTCATTGCACCATAGGACGCACTGTAATTCAATGGCGTGACAATGCTTTTCTTTATAAAACGCGCATTTATTGAGCTTGATTTTTTAAAACTTTGCATTCTTTTTCCCAGAAGCTGTGTTACAATCAACAAAATGCTCAAAAAGATTGAATGCCTGTTACTCTACTATTCATAACACAAATAAAAATTGAAACTTCTGAGAAGCCAGCTAGTTAACAACAACAGGCAACGCACGCAACATCTTATTAGTCACTTTTTAAACAGTCTTTTAAAATGTCTTTTAGGCCTGACACAAGAGCCTTGGTCTGCTCTATCTGGCTTTTTTATAGCAGCCTGCTGAAGTTCCATACTGTGGTTGAAGCGTTCGCCTTGCTTTTCCATGGAAAGACGCCACATGTCACATATTCCCTTCAGGTAGGGGTCTGCATCTTGGTCAGTTGATTGGCTCCTTTCTTTTGCGCTTGGGTGCTTTCCCTTTTGTGTTTTGTGACTGGTCCTGCTGAGGGAGACTTCTTCTTTGGAATGACCTTTATTGAAGAGAACTTATGGCCATGCGATCGGGGTTAATAGCGTCCCGCATCCCAAGAATCTCATCTAGTTCTTCGTAGAACGCGCAGTTACTTTGAAGTTTCTTAGCGCCCTCATCTCCAGTGGAAACTATTTTCGTTCTAACCTGGCGGTATTCATAGTCCAGGTTCTTTATTCTTTTCTTGAGTTGATCCAGGCTTTTGTTTGATAACATCCTCAGATCGCAGCACTTGTCTTGAAATTTAAAAATCTGACTCCACAGACTCTTTTCTTGAGCGATCGAAGCAGATTTCAGGGAATCGTAAAGGGCATCCCAAATCTCCAGCAATACGCTAGTTTCATCTCTGGTCCAGTCGGCCCTTGTGCGGCTAGACCCTTCTGAATTCGGACTTGTGTCGCTGCTCAGCACTGAAGGACCTGGAGGCACTCAGGGTATGGGAGCCATCATGGGTGGATACTAAGCTCCAAATGGTGGTATAAATGGAGAAGGAGACCGACTAAACTGAGGCGGTGAAACCGAATTACAAACATGAGGCATTCGTGTTTCAAATCTGTTGGGTAACCGGCAAGGAATATCATAAGAAAAGAAAATGACACTCGTGTAGGCCAATAAAAAAGCGATCAAGGTACGCAACTTACGTCGCATAAGGTGAAAAGTCCGTAGCGTAATTGCCTTCTAACGTTTCGTCCCATTGGCAATGCATCTTCAGTTAATTTTGTTCGTGAGAAGAAGCCGTGGCGTGATTTCTTTGGTTTTCGTGCCAAACGTGAGAATCTCTATCTGATAAAACCCACGATTTTGAACTTTTTTTTGCTATCAGGTTTCGTAAGTCAGCCTTAAGTCATGTTTGAAACAGACTTAAGAACGGCTTAGATCGTTTGAGTGTGCCGAAACTAAGACAGAAATCACACTTCTGTGACTGAGCGGCTCACACCTGTCATTTTCACTAAGTCGACTTAAGAGCTTACTAAGTCAGACTTAATGGTCTAATGTGAACCTAAGCACTGTTCAATTCATCTGTGGATCAAACCATGCAGTGTGACCATTCTTTGTAAAGCTGCTGAACACCCACGGTATTGTTATTGAAGTGCAAGGTACTGTGGTAGTGTTTGCTGTCTTATACATTGTTGTTCTAACGTTATTTTACATCTGTGAATGATATAAAACGATGTGATGTCACTATACAATGAAAAATTATTGACCATTGCCCAAGTGTTTTTTGTTTGTTTGTTTGTTTGTGTTCTTATAGTTTCAAAATGGTTCGTTTAGTTAATTTTCCATTGGTTAGTTGTTATATATCCGAAGTTGACATGTCTTTGTGGCTTGCTTATTTCAGTCTTACTTTGCCATTAAATGAGATCCAAGTTTGCAAATTAAAACTCAAATGGACACTTGAACATTTCCTTAAGTGCTTTATAATGCTTTATTAAGGCACTACAAATCCCAGCAACTATTAACAAAGTACCTTTAAAAATCTACATGTATACTAATGCAAATACCGCAATCTGATTGGTTGAGATACCGCAGACTATCAGCCATTAGACAGCACATGGGTGAAGATCGTTTTCAAAATGGCCACGTCTTCACGCTTTAGCGAAGTTTCGAAGGAATACTTAGTATTTTGGTATTTTTCTCACAGACGCATGGCTCGCTTATTAGTTACTAAAACAATAAGATTGTTTGCTCTCAATTTCTATTAAACAATTAGATTATGAGCTCGAGATTTCTATCGCGTGATAGTCTAGTGATAAATCTACTAGTCGTTCAAACCTTTGTCTTTTCTGGAACAGCCTCGACCAGTAAACTGTCTAAATCTTCTTCACGGACACGCGAAAACGTGAAGAAGCGGCCACCATTTTGTTAGCTAGGGCACACTGATACGCTACTCACTATCTTACACAGAATAGATAATGGTACCTTAGCCAATCAGAGCGTGGCATTTATGATAAAACGCTAGTAGATTTATACCTATATAAGGTAATAGTTGATTTGGCCTTCGGCCTCATCAACTATTACCCCATAGAAATCTCGAGCTCATAATCTAATTGTTAATTAGACATTGTTATAAACCAATCGGAGATGGTTTGAGCTCTTTTTATGTACACAGAAATTACCGGTGGGGCAAATGCTACCTAACCCCTTGGCACTAGTCACATTGAGGCATTGAAAACCTATTTTTTGTTTTCCTTTGGTCTGTACGTTTCCTATATAGACTCGTGTAACGGATATGCATTCCTGAACATTATAATGTTAATCATTATAATCGTCTATAGGTAAACAGAATAGCTTTTTCCGCGCCAAGTCGATGATAATGTTCAACTGATAAGGTACAAGCCACTGATTTGGTACCTGTATGGCAAGAGCGACATGCATTGTTTTGGTACCCTTTCGCGCCCTGTTAATAAGCTCCATTGATTGTTTGCCTCCAAAATAACTTGTTTCGCATTTGCCAAAAATACATTTTTTCCATTCCATGAAAATGTGTAGCCAACAATATAAATTTAAGTAACTTTGTTTATACCTTTAAGTGCAAACTCATTGATGTAAGAGTATAGTTGTTAAGACTAATTGGCAGTCTGAGCTGATAGAAAGTTATTTGAGATCTTGGCTTAGCGTCGTTAGATTACAACTTGTAAGAACCTTTAGACGACATGGCGTGCTCATTTACACCCCCAGAGAAGCCATAAAAGGGGAAGATAAGGTTTGAAATCGAGAGGAGGAGCCATAACAAGCCTTCAATAGAAGTCAACTCATCCATTGAAGATATAAAACACCTCAATTTACGGGTAAAAACGATAATCTTAGTCTTATTTGCTCTCAAAAGTGGCGCCAAAATCAAGTAACACTCACCTTTTAGTACTAACAAATCCAAAATACTTCTAGTAGACCCCTGAAGTTAATAAATTCCAGGCGAGTAATATTATATGAGATCGCAAAACAGAATTGACCCATCGTGACCTTTGTTCAAGGCAGTGCGCAGGCTCGCATACGTGTAACGTAGAAAACCAGAATCTAAGCTAGGTCTATTTAACAAATCGAATGTGGTTTAGCGTTGTCTGTACTCTTATCGACAACGAGTACGCGTCATCACAGTGGTCAAAATGTTGTGGACTCACGAGGCGCAGTCCAACCGTTGTTTAACATGCAGAATTCTGGGGCGCAGTAAAAGGGATTAAACCAATGTATGCTGTTTTCCAAAGCAGAAGTAAATGAAAGTTTTTCGAATAAACGGCCATTCTATGGTATCGAAAGCTTTTTCAAGATCAACCAGCAATAATAGGCCTGGTAAATTCTTTTCCTTGGTGAAGCACATATTGCTGTCTAAGAGTCGAATATTTTCACCTATAAACCTGTCTTTTATGAAGTCCGTTTGGTTATTATTGATTAGGATGGGGAGAAATACGTTTAGGCGATTAGCGATTACTTTAGCCGCTAATTTGTAGTCACAGCTAAGCAGTGTTAAGGGTTTCCTGTTCTTAATAAAATATGGCTCACTATCTCTCTTTCTTTGTCACTTTCAGTGCCAAATAATGTCTTCTTCACTGAGTTTTCTTACTATGTGGAGTCTGTTATTATGTCTACTGAGAAAAGTGTGACCTTGGGCCATTTCAACATCCACGCTGATGTGCCAAGTGATGTTGATGCCAAGTGATGTGGACTTTATTATTTCGCGGATCGAAATGTCTGACCGTTATTGATGATTCACTGAAAGTTGATCGTTTCTTTTCATGTGGAGAAATTGTGGACATGAGGGGGAAGAGTTTCATTTTACGAGCTCCCGCGACCTGCCAATCAAACCAGTGAAATTCTCGCTCTTCATTGGATAAGCACCCTTACGTCATCGCGAAAGCTAAAATTCAACATGGCGGCGAGAAGTAAGAGAAGTCAACATTCAGAAGGATTCTTTCGAGCGCTTGACTGCCTTTCCACCGCCGATTTCACCCAGGAAAGGAAGCGGAGGCGGAAAACAATCGAGGGAGGACGACTTTTTACTGTAGAACGTATTGTATCTTGCCGGGAGGTGACGAGTTGTAAGTTTGAGTCATGAAGCTTAAGTTATAAGCTTATTTGTTTTGCCAACGTGCGCGTGTGTGTGTTGTAGCTTCCACTGCTTCTGAAATAAAGAAATTAATAGAATCAATACTTGCGTATTAGTTGTTTGATGGTTTATTTTACACGATTCCATTCGAAACGCCATGAGTTTATTTCAGTAAGGAATGTGGAAAAAGCCACCGCGCTGTCAATTCTAAAAAGGCACAACTTTAATTTAAGGGGAAGGAATTTCTTGTGAAATGGCACAACTTTAGTTTGTTTGAGGCCACTTGGGAACCAGAGGAACACCTGAATTACAGCTGTCTAAGGTAGGTTATGAAAATATTTTATTTGTCTTATGAGTGTGCACTAATAGAAGCTCATTCCCAATGTTATGAGCATTATTTTTGGATAGAAATAAAGGTAGACAGGCAATATCCTTTATGCATATGTCTATTTCATAAGCTAATATAACCTTTATTTGTAGATTTTAAAAATTGGATTTTGCATGCTGCATGCATTGTATCCGAAACATGAATATTCTTTATTTATATATATAATTACGTACATATTGCTTTTAAGTAATATCAAATCTTTTTCTTCAACAGCTATTTTAAAAGGCCAAATCCTGAAAGGAACATAATTTTGCAAGAAATAGGACGACTGCGTGTTGCTCTAGCGCAGTCACTGAAGTGTCCAGGAACAAGGCAACGGCTAACAGTTGAATTCCGGGGAGATGTCTTCTGTTACCTCTTCAGTTGGAAAGGGAAAAGAAATGGCATGTGGCAAGTGCTAGAAAGAAGTGACTTTTCTCACCATTTCTTTCCGGATCAGTGGGACTGTCTATTAGACCCTCATGGACAGGGAACTAAAGTACATTTCTCTATAAAGTTAAGGCATTTCATTTCCTGGTCTCCAGAGGGACACACAGTGGACAGAAGATCTGGAAATGTCATCCCTTCAACTAGGGCATTTCAAGAAAAATTGTCCATGGATTTCATAAAGGTAGCTGCCTGATATTGACACAATAATAACAATTTCTTATTATTTCCATAGATTGAAGTCTAAGAAAAGTTATTTATATTTTGTCCAAAATCAGTTTCATGTCCTGTCTGTCATGCAGCCACCTCATGATTTCCGAAGCAGTAATTATAATTATATTATGTGACTTGAATCATTTTAAAATTTAAGCTGTGCTAAGGAAGTAGCCAGTTCTCAAGAGTGTGCTTTTCTTTTTTTTAAGTTTGATTTTGATTTTGTTGTCTTTTTTGTGTTTGTTTTCTTTTTTCGTGACTGTGCTCTCTTTGAACTTTGCTCATTTTGTGTGCTTGTCTCTTCTGTGGCCAAATCATTGTGTTCTGTGATGCTTTCTTCTATGGCAACATCATTTTGTTGATTACTTATGCGTTTCTTCTTGAGTTCTGACATCAGAGCTTGCTTTCCATATGTCCAAAATTCAGCATTCTTTTTTGTGTAGTTTCTTTTTCTTCTTTCCCTGCAGCTGAGGGATTGCATTCTATGTTCTGCCCTTATTACCTCTGCTGGGCTGTCCCAGTTATTTGATTTCCGCAAAACAATACTTCGTGCCGTGTAATTGTTCTTTTCCACACCTGAAGGGAAATTAAGCAACTCAATGTCTGATTAGTTTTCACGGGTAGTCACTTTCGTTTTTGAGTAAATTGGGAAAATTAGAGGAGACGAGTACTTAGAAATGGACATAAAAAATTGCCTTGATTTTATTCTCAATATTTGTGTCAGTGTACGAAAGATGTTGAAATAAGGTTATCCAGTTGCGTATCTGTGAATATAAGATGTGTTTTTAATCTCTGCTTTTAGTACATGCATATTCTATATTTTATGGAACAAACCTGATAATCTGAGGTGCTTAAGGAGTGAGGATAGGTACCGACATGTAGTGTGCGTGTGGAAGTAGGTTGCTTCTGTGTAAGGGATATTTAACACTATGTATGTGTTTCAGTTTATATTGTCAAACTTACCCTTACACCATACGAGTCTTTGTCACTGGGATTTTTTGAAGAAATGCAGTTAAAGTAGATGTCAAGAAAGTCCTGCAAAAATTATAATAGATGCTCATTTACTGAATGATATTAATTAATATGAATGGCAATATTATTTGTACATTTGGTTATATTGTGAGTTATTAAATGTGACTCACTTATTAAACTATCAAAGAAATTTTTCTCACCAGCCATAGCTTTACCACTGTTTCTTTGCTGTCTGCGTGAATGACGTCATTGGATTCTCCAAGTTTTGTGGCCATGGTACGAATCAGCTTCTTCTTTTCATCACCCATAAGTGATGTCCAGTCTATTTTCCCCATCCCTTTACCATCTCCATCCTTTTTTTCCCAAACACTGAATGTCACTCCACAACTGTTAATTAGCCGAGTTAGTTTCCTCAAATTGATACCTTTTGCCTCCCCTCTCGTTTTGCAAAAATCATCTTTATCATCTTGTAAGGAATTAGTATAGGATATTTCATGCGCCTTACATGATGTCGGAAGGTCACGTGCTCAGGACACGAGGTTGTTAGACTAGGTTTTCGCCGTAGGATTGACGTTGTACTCGTAGGCTTTGGGGCGATTAAAAGCGAGTTTAATTTCAGTCAAGAACGTCTCCCGTGTGTGGTTTTACTTCCAGCGAGTTTCATTACATTGGTGGCAGCGAACTGGGATTAAAAGTGGAAGTAAAACGAGCCAAGGAGCCGAAGGCGGTCTACCATTACCACCCACACCAGAACAACAACACTTCGAACCGAAGAAGGTGGTAAAAAGCGAGCCAATCGAAGGCAACAGTGACATTCAACAGCTAGTTCAGGTTCTAAAACAAAGTATGCTGGGTTCGAGCGAAGTTAGTGAGGCGAGGAGAAATGCACGAGCGCCGCGTGTTTACTCGGTGGGGCAAAATTTCAAGACTTGGCTGTCGCAATTCCTACAATATGCGAACCTGGTGCGCATCAAGCCGTCGGATCGCCGAGCGTATTTGCTTACACTGTTGGACCAGCCGGCGTATAAAGCAGTGGAACTTCTCAAGCTCCCGGAATCGCTTGCTTTCGAGGATTTCACGGCACAGTTGGTGCAAAGATTTGATTCAGGGCGAACCAAGGAAGACTACAAATTGCAGTTACGCGCTAGGAGCCAGAAGCCAAAAGAAGACTTCGAAGGATTTGCCGATAGCCTGCTGGAATTGGTAGAAAACGCATACCCAGAGGCGGCCTATCCATTTAAAGTAGAGTTGGCTAAGGATCAATTCATTCAAGGAGTCGTTGTGGGCGATGCCATCCGAGAAAAATTGTTCATGAGCCAACCGGGATCACTCGTAGATGCTGTTCGTGTTGTTCGTCAGTTGGAAAGCGCTCGTAAAGCATGTCAGTCAGCGCCATCGGTCGACAAGAAGAAGTCGGTGAATGTGGTCAATTCCTCGATGGATAACCAGAAGATTTCGGCCGAAATCAGTGAGCTTAAGGAGCTTGTTCTGGGCATGAATGAGAAAATTCGTGAGCTAGAGAGGAAAACCGAAGCCAAGCCTCCGACGACTTCAGGGCGCCGGGATAATGTGGTGTGTTATTCTTGCCGTAGACGAGGCCATTTTGCGCGTGAATGTCCAACCAAAGAAACGGGAAACGGAGCTGGGGGCCTGCCAAGGGTCAGCCAGTCCCCGTAGGATCAAGAGGTGTGGCCCAGGCAATCAGTGACTCAGGAATCTATATTACTGGTATGGTGAATCATAGTTTAACTTGTGTATTGTTAGACACTGGTGCAACTGTTAGTGTACTGAGTGAAGACATGTGGAGGAAAAGTGGTGCTGTTACGAAACTTGGGCCAGTGACAGGAACATTGACAACTGCAAATGGCAATGAATTGACTGTCCTGGGAGAAAGTAAAGTAAGGTTTCGAATAGGAAACATGGATTGTTTTTGGACTGTCATGATTGCACAAGGTCTTGCTCATGATTGTATTTTGGGTTCAGATTTCTTTCAGCACTATGGGTGTCAAATTCAATATGACACAGGAACATTGGTGGTGGGTGATTCTGAAATTCCCATCAGATACTGCAAGGTTGTACCTAGTGTTTGTAAACTTTTTCTGTGTACTGATGTAGAGGTAGAGCCTGGGACGGAACAAGTGCTCGAAGTTAAATTAGAAGAGGGATTTGAGCGAAACAATGGAAGCCCTGGGATCCTAGAGAGCTCAAAGGAACTAGGAGTAATGAAATCAGCAGTTTGTATGGCTCGGTCCATTGTAGTCCCAAGGGCAGGGCAGACCCTGGTGCAACTGGCCAATTTCTCTGACCAACCAATTTATCTACGTTCAGATCTTCCTGTTGCTGAATATCATCCCATAAGCGGTGTGAATGGCAGTGCTATTCCTATTGAAGTTGAACCAGAATCCAAACCTTCATCACACCCTTCCTGTTCAACTTTGGCATGACAAGCACAGTAGGAGACAAAGGGAGACTGATTTGTGATCAGCAAAACCTGGAAGGCCTTTCAGAGGGCCAAAACGAACAGTTCGTATCCCTTGTGAGAGAGTACGAGGACATTTTTGCCATGAACGGTTCTGATTTAGGAAAATCGGATCTCTTGGAGCATGCAATTAACACAGGTGATTGTGCCCCAATCAAGCAACCCCCACGTCGTACTCCTCCACACCAAAGAGAGATCATAGATCAACAACTGGATGAACTTATAGCTAATGGTAGAGTTGAACCAGCCCAAAGTCCCTGGAATAGCCCGGTGGTTCTCGTCCGGAAACATGATGGCACTTTCCGCATGTGTATCGATTTCCGCAAGCTTAACCAGTACACACAGAAAGATGCTATACCACTACCTAGAACTGATGATGTCTTAGAAGCCCTGGGTGGTGCCCAGTGGTTCTCCTGCTTGGATTTGGCCTCTGGGTACTGGCAGATGCAGGTCAAAGAAGAGGACAGACCAAAGACAGCCTTCTCCTCTCATCGTGGGCAGTTCCAGTGGACAGTCATGCCCTTTGGGCTGACAAATGGACCAGCTAGCTTTACCAGGCTGATGAATCTCGCCCTCAGTGGACTTACTTGGACCCATTGTTTGGTGTATTTGGACGATATTATCATCTGGGCCCCCTCATTTGAAGACCATCTTCACCGCCTGCGGTTGGTTTTTGCTAGAATACGGGCGGCAGGTTTAAAGCTCAAGCCTTCCAAGTGTCAGTTTCTGAAGAGAGAGGTCACATTTCTAGGACATGTTGTTTCATCTGATGGAATCAAGACAGACACAGAGAAAGTGAAAGCCGTTAAGACTTGGCCAACGCCAGTAGATGTCAAAGAACTTCAGAGTTTTCTTGGTCTTGCTAGTTACTATCGGAGATTCATCTCGAGGTTCTCCATCATTGCAGAACCACTCTACAAACTATGTAGGAAAGACACTTCCTTTCACTGGCAACAAGAGCAGCAGTCTGCCTTTGAAGAGCTCAAGAACCGACTGATCAGTGCACCCATCTTGGCATACCCAGATTTCAGCGCAGGTGCAGGGTCCTTCATACTTGACACGGATGCTAGCGAATACCTGGGAATTGGGGCAGTACTGTCCCTGTTACAACCTGATGGGTCTGAACGGGTAGTTGCATACGGGAGTCGCTCGTTGAATGACCATGAGAGAAACTACTGTACTACGCGGCTAGAGATGCTGGCTTTAGTAACCTACACTGACCATTTCCGTTACTACTTGCTTGGGCGGCGGTTCAGACTACGAACCGACCACCACTCATTAAAATGGTTGATGTCGTTTAAAGAACTGCAAGGGCAGGTGGCCCGCTGGCTGGAGTGCCTTCAAGAGTATGACTTTGAAGTAGAGCACCGACCTGGAAAACAGCATTGCAATGCAGATGCAATGTCACGCCGACCAAAACGAAAGCATGGAGAGTGCCCATCCTGTGTTCCCTCCGTCAGTCCCCAGGTAGCCACTGTTGCGGGGAAAATACCAAAGAATCAGAAGTGCGACAAGACTGTGTTGTGGTCACCTGATGCTGTTGCAAAGGCACAGTGGGAAGACGCTGATATTGGGCCAGTTGTGAAAGAGTTGTCAAGAGAGTGGAAGAAACCGACTATTGGAGAGCTTCAGCCGATGAGCCGGGCTACTCGAGCGGTCTGGGCGCAGTTTCCTTTGTTGCAACTGAAGGAAGGAGTACTGTACCTTAAGTCACCTAGAAGCAGTGCTTCAAATAAGCCGCGGATGGTTTTACCACACAGCTTAATTAAGCTAGCTCTTACCGAAGTTCATGATGGTCCTGCTGGTGCTCATCTAGGAAGAATGAAGACTATGAAGAAGATGAGTGCAAGGTTCTGGAGACCTGGTTTAACAAAGCAAGTACATCGGTACTGCGATGGTTGTCTTACCTGTGCCAAGTGCAAGTCCCGACCAAGGCCAAGGGCACCCCTGCAGCCATTTCCCTCTGGAAACCCAATGCAAAGAATCCACATTGACATTGTTGGGCCATTACCACGGACTCGTAGAGGGAATCGTTACATCTTAACTGCACAGTGCAGTTTTACCAAGTGGGTTGAAGCATTTCCCATCCCTAACCAGCGTGCTACAACCTGTGCAAAGGTGCTTATAAGGAACTGGATTTGCCGATTTGGTGTGCCTGACAGCATTCACAGTGATCAAGGTCGTAACTTTGAGTCGAAGGTCTTCGAGGAGATTTGCCACTTGTTACAGATGAAGAAAACCCGTTCAACTGCATATCATCCCGAGGGAAATGGACAGGTGGAGAACATACACAAGACCCTTAAGAGCATGCTGCAATCTGGAGCTGAAGACAACCCTAAGAGCTGGGATGAGAATCTGGATTATTGTATGATGGCTTACCGAAGTAGCGTCCATACCTCAACAGAGCACACGCCCTTTGAACTAGTGTTTGGAAGAGAGATGAGGATACCCTTGGATGTGATGATGGGTGGGGCTCAAGACAATGAATGCTCGTACACTGAATTTGTTGCTGATCTTCAGGATAATTTAGAAGCTGCATACCGGAGCGTAAGGCAAAATTTGAAGATTTCTCAGCGACGTCATAAAGATGCCTATGACAAGGGAGTGAAACATACTGTGTATCACCCTGGAGATCTGGTACACTCCACAAGTGAAGCCAGGTGAAGCGAGCAAGTTTCACAGACAGTGGCAAGGGCCATTCGAGATTGTGAAACAAGTAACGGAAGTTACCTACCTTGCCAAGAAAGTGGGGGGACGCTCAAGGCGGTCCAAAGTGGTCCATTTCAACAACTTGCGGTTGCATCAGCGGAAGCCTGAAGAAGTTAGAGAGGAGGACGCAGCTAACGTAGTCGGGAGCCCTGGTGGAGCAGAGGCAGCGGTTGTGGAAGGTGAAGGGGGGGAGGATGATCAAGAATCTGAGGTGCCAGAGGAAAGCGGTTATCAGTCCCACTACACCGATGCTTTTCCACCAGGCATGGGGGAAGAGGATGCCCAAAGTAACCCGGTGGTGGATGTGCCACTTGCTCGACGGGATGTTGGAGATGAATCTGGGCTACATTTACCAAGTGGAAACAATGCTGATCAAAGAAGAGGCATTACTCTACAAGAGGATGGAAGTGAAAAGACCCTTCCTGTTCAAAGCAATCAGGCTAACTGTAGTGTTGAAGATGGCGATAGTAAGCATGAGGTTGAAGAGGAGCAGTCCCCCTCTCAGAGTCAAAGACCGGTGAGAGTGAGGAAACCCCCCGACCGGTATGGTGAATGGATTGTAAGTAGCCTACAGGAAGTTACAGCCCGTCTTCAGATGCTCGAGGAGAAGCAGATCATGGAAAAGAACCGGATAAATAAACTGAAACCGAAATTGTTGAGGAAAGCGAAAGCATTAAGAGGACATTGAAAAACACTGCAACATGCGTGAAACAACTTTTCAACATATTTGTTTTACTCATGAACAGAACTTTTATTGAACTGTTTTTGTATAGTTTTCACTGTGAATCAGGAGATTCACGCCCTTTTTAGGAAAGGGGATAGTGTAAGGAATTAGTATAGGATATTTCATGCGCCTTACATGATGTCGGAAGGTCACGTGCTCAGGACACGAGGTTGTTAGACTAGGTTTTCGCCGTAGGATTGACGTTGTACTCGTAGGCTTTGGGGCGATTAAAAGCGAGTTTAATTTCAGCCAAGAACGTCTCCTGTGTGTGGTTTTACTTTCAGCGAGTTTCATTACAATCTAACTCCATAGCATCTTCAATAAGGTTTGACAGCAGAGCATCAGTGAATCTTAAAAGAAGGTGGAGTTCATCTAGGATTATATGATCAAGTGGAATGTTTAGTAATGGAGAGTCTATGCAGCAGAACTCGCCTGTCTTAGCATATTTGTTTACATCTTCCAAAGTGAGTTTCATGGGAGGGTTGTTGTATGTGTCATGTGGCATTGACATATCCCACCTGACAAAAATCAATAATAACAATTATAAGCTGATAGAATGCATCTAATTCCAGGATAACTGTGATGGAGATCCATGGGTGTTGTTTTGTTAGTATCATCAAGAATATAGCTTATGTGACAGAGTACTTTCCACTTTCCTCCTCTGGGAAATCGTCATCTGATAAATCATGTTTTTAAATGATAATTATGTATCTACCTCCTATTCTTGTGCATTTTACACCATAAGCAAGCATAGTTGGAATTAGCGGCTGACCTTCCACTCACAAGAAGAAGAAACCGTTGGAATGAATATAATAGGGTTTATTATTTATAACAAATATTATACACAATGCCCACTCTTTGGAAAATGTATTGTTGAATAGCAGTGAATCCATAGATAATCAGATAAAATTTATACCTTGTAATCACCTCCAAGGACAATCTCAACAGGAATGTTATGGCCAGGATGAATTTCAACTTGACCATCATCAATGACTTGATTTATTTCATCCCAACAATCTTTGAAACAGGCCTTTATGGTGTCATAGCATTCCGAGCCACTCATAACAGCAATGGTATTTGTCCCTGAAAGCAAACCATAATTATGAGTTTACCTCAAGAGCCCTTTTAACAGGAACTGGCCTTAGAATGAGTGTATGTGAAGAATAATTCATTAAAATTACCTTTGGCAGACAGTGTGTCATCTGTCTCAGTCAGAATGCAGTAACTCAGAATGACATAATTTGTAAGTCTTGTCATACGTGCCCCATCGCCACTGATTTTAATCTTCACAGTTTTGTCGGACACTTTTCCATCCTGAGCCTGAAAAATATGAAAATCTTATAGAAAATGTTCTTAGACTGGCAATAAGCTTAATTTGAAAGTTGGAAAAAATGAAGTACAGAAGATTTGGTTACCAGTTGTTTTAACTTGCTTGTAATAGATTCTTTGAAAGACACTTGGGCACCACACTGTCCTCCTGGAATGAGCTTTACTAAGCAGGCACTGTTAAGCTTATCTCTGCATTGCTTAATGAGGTAGGACTTTGGCATTCCGTCAATAACCATACTGAGCTCATGAATGAAAGCATCCCCAACTGCAAACTTATCCATTAAGAACAGCACAGTTTCAATTGTACTCTTGTCAGCCTCAGTCACACTGTCAAATTGTTTTCCTTTGTTTCTCCCTCGCTCTTGAGATTCAGGAGATGACATCAGTTTTTCCCTGATCATGGGAGAGGGTGGTGTAGGCATCTGTGTTTCCATTTCAGGCAGGGAGGGGGCTGCAGGCATTGTCACAGCTGGTGTGGGGGGTGGTGTGGGGGGTGGTGTGGGGGTTGGTGTGGGGGGTGGTGTGGGGGGTGGTGTGGGGGTTGGTGTGGGGGGTGGTGTGACATGCTGACCAGCAGTCGGTGATTTGTTTTGCCCTGGGGAACTTCCCACTGAAAATTTTGTTCCTTTCTGGTCACGTAATTGTAAGCTGTCAAACTCCATCTAAATAAATTAATAAACCACAAAGCTTTTTGTGCTCTGCCAGTTAAAGTCTCAAGTCTTCTTTTCTGTTGTTTTTTTGACAATTCAGATATATCTTTCATATGGACTGTGTGCGGCTGATGGTGATCTTTTTCTACTATTCTGATGTATTTCTTCATTTCTTCATTTTCAGCCTTATGTATTTCTGTTTCTTTCCCCAGAGATTCTTCTTTAGAAAAAAGTTCTTTCTGTAGCTCTTGAAATAGATTTTCCTTCTCCAGCCTCAAGTCTTTGTTTTTTGACCTCCATTCTTCGACTTCAATATTTAAGTCATCTATACGTCTCTGCATGTCCAACAGCTTCTCTTCAAACTCTGAAATGTTATTCTCCATTTCTGCCACTGTGACAACATCACTTGCAAGGGCAGAGATGCACGTCCACTTCTTGAGAAAATTGTCACGCTGTGACTTTGACCCTTTTTTGTTAAGCGCTTTCTGCTGTTGTTGGGCACGCCAGCAATACCATCTCAGTCGTTCTGTAATTCGTTCAGGTGTGCGATCTATCTTAAGGGCCCCATTAGGTATCATCAGGTTTAAAAGATTTACTATATTCGTCCCGTCTTGAAGAAAGTGTGATCAGCGAATTAAGAGTCTGTTTCGGATCGCCAGAGTAAACAAAACGTGGTCGGCTGAGATGGCCTGATTTCGGATGTAATTAAGCTTATTCAAAGGGACTCCTCCATTCAACAGGAGATCAACATCCTCCAGAGAGGGAGAAATGTCTGATATCCTTACAGAGGTTTATAAGACAATATATATCATTCACGGTCGATGAACGAGAATGCAATTTTTCCCGCGATATTTTGTATTTATAATGTTATTTGTCTCAGATTTGCTCGGTCAAGAAAATCGAAAGCAACTTTGAAGCCTGGAAACCAGGAGAAGCGGTTACAAAGTTTATTGTTTTCGTTTTCAAGATGAAAATGGCGGCCAAAAGCAACACTGGAAAGACGCTCGAGTGATGCGTTTCTTCATAAAAAATTCGCCTCTGTCAAGCTTTCGAGGGAAGTTAGCAACGCAAATTTAAGCGAAAATAAGTCTCAAAACCGTAGCGGATACTTGTTTTGAAGTAGTTCTGTTGGTTGTTACTCAACGAACATCGTTTAGAAAGGGGAAAAGAGATGGAACACTTTTGGATACCTCTTCTACTATCGCTGGGAACCGGATTTTAGTAAGCCTCCTCTTTGTTAAATTTGAGACAACATGTGGGCGTTTCGTGGACTTTTCATTATATTTTACCGTGTCTTATTTTTTATGGCATTTTTGAGTGTGGATGCGGAAAAGATGCAACATTGTGCAATTATTGAAACGGAGAGAGGTTAGAATGTTTTTTTTTTGTTTTGGTCCATACAAAGTCTCTTCTTGAGAGGGCCATGTTTGTTTGATTACGCAATCTTAACCCCTATTTATTGCGCGTGCGTGTCCATAATATCTCCACATGCGGACAATTTTTCGGTTGTCTGTGGTCTCCAAATGCCTAAACCTGCTGTCTCTGTTAAGAAACACATGTACAGAACGCTCAAGAGTGTGAACATTGATCAATAGGCCCTTTGCAACAACTCGTCACGTGATATTTTTTTTTCATAAATGCGATGACACCGCTGGTTTCGTGAAATTATTTTGACAGAAATAAAAAGAGCAGCTCAAAAATGCCTCCTTGCCAATTTTCGTTGGTATGTTGTTTAAACTGGTGTTGGTACAGTTGAAAGAATTTAGAAGGATTTGTATGGGAAAAGGACGCTTTGCCACCCAGTCAGGCTTCGATGATTTTCATACAAATCATTGTATTTTTCGAAGTTTTCAAACCGCTATAAAATACTTCCTTCAAAATATGAAAGTCTGAAAATTTCCACCCTTGTTTGTGGCTCTCAACAATGAATCTTGATGAAGCTGCCTCAGGGACTTGTTGTGACTCCGCTGAATACGACTTCACTAAAGTACTCGAACCGTCGCGGAATCATTTCATGAATTCACCCCTCTGAGTGATGTAGATGTCATTGCGCTAGTGCAGAGACCTTCCAAAATGTGTTTTGCCCCAGACCCAATGCCAACCAAACTGGTTAGTGATTGCATTGATATACTGTTGCCTGCAATAAACCAAATAATCAATCTATCTCTAGACAAGTGTTGTGGGGATAGTTTCTAAAGAAACTGGTGCTGCGTCGTTGGGAAATTGAAACACAAGAAATTTGTTGATTCGCTCCGACGAAGGGCTAACGCTCGAAACGTCAGCACCTCCCTTTTACCTTACGGTGGTTTAACTTACTTAATCAAATTGTTTGATTTACCCAATTTCTTGTATCCCTAGACAATACGTACTTTCCACATGCCTGGAAGGAAGCTTTGTTAAATCCTCTATTAAAGCGGCTTGGACTGGATCTACTGTATAAGAATTTCCGCCCTGTCAGCAGTTTGCCATATGTTTCTAAGCTAGCGAAACGTTCCGTTACAGATCAGTTATTTGCACACATGTCTTCTAACGGTCTCTATTTTGACCAGCAATCGGCTTACGTGAAGACTCATAGCACAGAGACGGCTATACTGAGAGTGAAAAATCATATTTTGATGAATATGAATAAAGGTCACTTGACACTTTTGGTTCTTGATTTGAGTGGCGCTTTTGACACTGTTAACCATAGCAGTCTGCTAACGAGTCTTCAAACTCGATTTGGCGTTTCTGGGAAGTTCTGGAGTGGTTTTTATCGTACCTGCACGATAGGAGCCAATGCATTACAATCAATGGAACTCTCTCTGATAGCTTCTCCTTGCAGGTTCTTGTTTGGGCCCTTTATTGTTTGTGATTTATGCTTCAAAACTTTTCGAGATAACTAGTCGTCATCTTCCAGCAGTGCATTGTTATGCGGACGATACACAGCTTTATGCATCATTCAAGCCTGGTCTACGTGAGAGTCAAGCAGAGGCACTTAAGAAAAGACAGAGGTGCATCGAGGACCTTCGCAAATGGATGTTAATATATCGCCTCAAGCTTAATGATGAGAAGACCGAGTTTCTACTGGTCGGTACGAGACAGCAGTCAGCTAAGCTGTGTGTTCAGCCCCTTGCTGTCGATGATCATCTCATTGCCCCCTGCCAAGAAGCCAAGAACTTGGGCTGTTGATTTGACCAGCAGCTCAGTATGGTGACTAATGTTAATAAAATTTGTAGTGCATCTGAAATTTCTGGCAGTTGAGTCTACTAAATTGCTTGTGCATGCGTTGGTGACGAGTCCAATTGACTATTGTAATATTTAATCATAAGTATAACAAAATTCTCAAATCTGATTGGCTATCAACTGCCCTGATTTCAGCCTTAATAGGACAGTTAAATAGGACAGTACGCGTCATGCCTGAGTAATTGGACAATACGCGCCATCACGCGCGCGCTTAAATGGCTTTTTTTTCTACTGCGAGCAAAATATCTTGGAATTTCATGTGTTTTGATTAAAAAAAAGAAGTTTATATATCACAAATTTTGTTAAAGTTATGATTAATTGGTAATAAGACTTGGTGTCGTCCAATTCGGTCTGCAATCATACTCGTCGGATTAAAGAAATTGGATTCCCGCTACGCAGTCATCGGATTTTGTTAATCACTCCTATGATTACAGACCGAATTGGACTCCACTCAGTCCTATTACCATTACTTATAGTATGCTGTATGGTTATCCTCAAACTCAACTGTCCAAGTAACAACGCGTTCAGAATACTGCCGCGCGCCTTATTTGTAATATATCGCGCTGTGATTATGACTCACCAGTGCTTTTTAACTTCATCGCCTGCCTGTACATTATAGAATTATATTCAAATTTTTCGTGATTACATAGAAGGCAATTAATGATATGGCTGCGAAATATATCAGCGACCTTATAACTGTCAAAGCAGAATCTAGCTATTCTCTAAGGTCCAATAATTAGCTACTGTTAGCTAATTATTGGACCTTAGACAAAGACAACACTAGGGGATCGAGCCTTCTGTGCGGCTGCCCCGAAATTATGGAACTCGCTTCCCTAGTCACTAAGGAAAATAACACCAGTTGACTCCTTTGAGGGCGCAGTTAAGACTAAGACAAGCCTATAAGGACTTTACATAGCTTTCATATAGTTATATCGTCACTTGCAGATTATTTTTATCAAGAATCGATATGCTTTTGTTAGTTTTCTTTTTGTATATCAATATTGTAATTTAACCTAGGCGCGATAGAAATGATAAAATTATTACAATTATAAAGGCACACGCGGCCGGCGCTTATACCGGTTTCATTAGCATGAATCACCTAAAAGTATTGTTTCTCCCCCGGCAGACTTGGGATCGATGCTAGTCCAACGCAGGGTTAAGCCCCAAAGTTAGATCTTTGGTGTCCATTTATACACCTGGCTAGAGAGAGGCAGTGTGGAGTTAAGTTTCTTGTCTAAGGAAACAACACAAGTTACCCCTAGCATTATATCACTGTTATCCATTTATACTCCTGGGTGGAGAGAGACAGTGTGGACTTATGTTTCTTGTCTAAGGAAACAACGCAAGTTACCCCCAGCATTATATCAATGATACCCATTCATACACCTGGGTGGCGCCGGAGAGAGGCAGAGTGGAGTTAAGTTTTATGTCTAAGGAAACAACACTTTGCCATCACCAGGGCTCTTACTCTGGGCCTCCTACTCGGAAGTGAAATACGCCAACCACTACGCTACCGTGACTCCACTGAGGCAAGTAAACAGAAATTTATTTGAATGTAGACTGTATTGACGTACTATTTGGGGACACTGTAAATGGCACAAATAAAATTAAATTAGGGAAAGTTTATTTTTTACGAGGGAGGGGGGTGACGGTAGGGGGCTGGTGTGATTCGGGAAACACCACTTAAAATTACATGGTTCCCCCTTGAAGCGGTAATTTTTTTTCTGATGACCCTCCGCCTAGTTTTTAATACTACATGACCTGTTTATCAGAGAGCGCAGATCAAAAGAAAGAGAAGTCAATTTAAAACATTAAACAAAACATTATGATCTAAAAGTATTGCTCAAATATTTCACGTGGTCCCCCTTTTCCCTTTTTTCTTTTTTGGGATGCCACCCCCCCCCCCCTCCTCCCTCAAATGCAGCTTATTTTTGTATGACCCCCTTAAATCTCACCAGCCTCCTCGCCCTCCTCCTCCCCCCTCCCTCGCAAAAAAAAATGAACGGTCCTTTATATCAAATGTTGGTTTTTGTGGAGATGGGAAAACCGGAATACCCGGAGAAAAACCCCGCGGAGCAGAGTAGAGAACCAACAAACTTAGCCCACATATGACGAGGCCGGGAATTGAGCCACTGCGCCAACCCTGCTCCTCGACACAAGAAACCACGTTTTGTTTTTATATATTAAACCCCCTGATAAACAAAAAGCAACTGATAGTCCTGCTGTGAAAACTTAATTTTTATCCTGCACGGCATTGCATCATTGTAGCATTGTACTGATCATTGTACAGAGTTTTAAAATGTTACTGTTCCGAAGTTCAAGAACCAAGAATCACTCTAACTATATTTTTAGCCTTTTACAGCAGAGCATCGGCTTCAGGATGTCGGTATTCATTAGCCAGTATTTACACCAAACCCCCTGGTTTGCAAAGTATGCAGCAAAAAAATACGGAGAGAGCACAATCAGAGATCCAGTAGCAGAGCAAATGTACCCTACATTTCAAGGTCAAGAGTGTTTTGCCAAACATGTAATGTTTCACTATGCTTGTGATCTGAAAGAAATTGCTGGAAAGATTGGCACACAAAAGTCGAATTCTGGAGATATAAAAGAAACATTCTAAACTGTGGCATTGTTTTCCTCCAATGAGGTATTTTCTTGAACGCAAATTATTTATTATATTTGTAGTCACATTGTACACACAATTTTACTTCATTTGTTTATTACTTTCTGTTTTACATTGACCGTGTGTTTCATTTCACCACTTCTTGTTACCATAGCAACAGCCTAAACAAAGTTAGTAAGTTGTCTTGATGTGGACAACAAGAGAACCATGTTGAGTCTCCTAGGGGAGTGACAATTTCACATGGAAGGAGTAATAAGCAAAATTGAAATTAGTAAAAAAGCCTGTATAACCTGTCTGAAAATACTGAACTTTAGTAATCTATTTCGTGTTAAAGTCTTTAAAGAAACATTTTTTCTTTAAACAGTTATATTTTACATTGCAATTGAGCAGCAAATTAAACTATTTTTGTGCTTCTGTTGCTATAATATTTTCAAAAGAATGGCATTTATCTCAGTGCAAATTAAACTTTATTGCATTTGCCGCACTGTTGTCATGACAACGGAGGTGACGTCATCACTAACCTAGTAACAACGCGTGCATTTGATACCCACAAGCATAATATAAGCTTTAAGAAAAAGTATACTTTTGCTGGTGCTAAATCAAAAGGAACAATGCCATGAGGTTTTTTGGGAGAGCTCCCAGCAAACTTCATTTTCCTCGATAAGGGAATTCAGGGCTGAAAGGGTTAAAAAGATGGAGCAAACATCGCTTAGCAATGATTTCAATCTCTTGTAACTTCAATAGGGTAATGTAAACAGTGATATTAATAATAGTGGAATACGAAATTGGGTATAGGAATGAAACAAAGTTAAGTCTAATATTAGTGCTATGTCAAATTTCGTTTTGTACCGTCTAAATAAAACCAGTACAGTCATTGTGAAAAAAAGGGTCAAAATACAACCAAATATGTTGCTTGATTTGTAGATTGGAACAAAGAAAATCTAATAGTCTTGCACATTTTTCTGCAGTCCTTTTGTCAGTGTGATGTTGTGAAGTCAGTACCCGGTCGGAGATGATGTGTGGTGATCAAATGAAACCGCCTTTACCAGTAAAGGAAAGAAACGTTTAAAACTGTTAGCGTCTGAGGTAGGTTTTTTCCGGAAAATACGTTGTAGTTGAGTAGGCCAGGTGAAGATAGGATAGAAGGTGTCACCGTTAACAGAATGAAGACGTTCGCGTCGTTTGAGGGTAGTAGTGGATTTAGGTTCATTATACAGTAACTGTTCTGTAGTGGTCAAGGAAATGGTGTTGATTGTCCAGAGGCTTCATGGTAAAACTACAAAAAGAAATGATAATATTAACATAAGAAGAACCCAATAAATAAATCAAATCAAAATTAAGAACAGAAAAAAAAAAAAAAACAAAAAGAAAATTTCAAAATATACTCATAAAACTTAATGCAATTAAATATATATAGATATATATATATATATATATATATATATATATAAAGTGTAAAAGTTGATTAATCGTAAAACAGTGCTCAATACGTGAACGTAGAGCGAAGTAGTTGTTGCGGGAGAAAAAACACACAAACAAACTACAGGTTTATCCCTACAAGCCTGTTTCGTGGTTGCCCACTCGTCAGGGGATTTGGTAGGAATGTCCTTTACCATCGCTTATATACAAAATAGTTATATTTACATAATAATAGAGATCGTTAAGTTTCAGGTATTGCGTAAGGGGGTTTTGTTTCTGTGGCGGCAAAAAGACACAAGCTCATTACGTTTGTTTAGCGTGGATAGTTCGGGTCGGCAGATGGTTAGGAATTTTTCTTTGAGGCAGAGGTTACATCTTTTGCTTGAGCTGTTATATGGCGAGTGTGAAGACAGGATCCGCCAGGAAATAAAGTGTTCAATGTTGTTGTCTTTAAGGGTCCATATGTGTTTGCTGAGTTCGGTGGAGTTTCTGTGTTTAACGTGGCGGAAAGATGCGGTGTGGTTTCTGTATCTCGTTTTGAAGTCGTTTTCCGTAAGTCCGATGTAGGTTTGGGACGTGTTGTTGTCTTTGCGCGTAACGGTGGCTTGGTAGATTACCGATGGTTGTAGGCAGTTTCCGTTGAGCGGGCAATTGTTCTTTTGTCGGCAGTTGCATGTCTTTCTTTCTCTAGTGTTAGCGGCGGCAGCATCGTTGGTTTGTGTAGATGTGGTTAAGATGCGTTTATTATGGTTGTCGATTATTTGTTTAGTGTTGTTCATGCAGCTGTAACTGATCTTGATGGTGTTGCGGTTGAAGATTTTGCGGAGCTCGTGGTCTTTTGGGAAGTGCTTATCTACTAGAGCGAGGAATTTGTGTCCGATGTTAGTACTTGTGTTCTTGCTGAAAGGGGGGTTGTACCACAGGATGTTACTGCGTTGACGGTTTTTACGCTTGTTAGGTGTGGGTGGTTCGTAGTGTAGGGTGTAGCTGTATCCGCTTTCGTTGAGTGCTTTCTGGTATGGGGGTCGGCTTGGTCAAAGGATGCTTTGTCGGATGATAGGGATGATAGTCGTTTGTTGATGCCAGCGGGAATGTTCTTTGTAGTGATTGGCGGGTGGTTGCTCTCGCGGTGGACGTACTGCAGTGTGGTATTCGGCTTTGTGAAGGGCTTATAGGTGTTTTGGTTGAGGTTGAATCTGACATCCAGGAAGTTAATTATCTGCTTGTTAACTTCTATGGTAATGCGTAGTCCGTAAGATGTGGTTCACCTAAGTTCACCTAAGTTCCATCCTAATCCACAAGAAACAACCCTGGCAAAAGAAAGGCAACGCAGCATTTGACGTCACAATGGGCAGCTACGACGGCGCGGAAACATGCGAGCTTGTAGGCAGTTTTCTCCTATCCCAGCTGCAACACCTTAATATTAACGTAGGACTCTACCGAGACGACGGACTGGCGACCACTAACACCAAACCTAGAGACACAGAAAACATCAAGAAAGAAATATGCCGGGTCTTTAAAAATAACGGACTACGCATTACCATAGAAGTTAACAAGCAGATAATTAACTTCTTGGATGTCACATTTAACCTCAACCAAAACACCTATAAGCCCTTCACAAAGCCGAATACCACACTGCAGTACGTCCACCGCGAGAGCAACCACCCGCCAATCACTACAAAGAACATTCCCGCTGGCATCAACAAACGACTATCATCCCTATTATCCGACAAAGCATCCTTTGACCAAGCCGCCCCCCCATACCAGAAAGCACTCAACGAAAGCGGATACAGCTACACCCTACACTACGAACCACCCACACCTAACAAGCGTAAAAACCGTCAACGCAGTAACATCCTGTGGTACAACCCCCCTTTCAGCAAGAACACAAGTACTAACATCGGACACAAATTCCTCGCTCTAGTAGATAAGCACTTCCCAAAAGACCACGAGCTCCGCAAAATCTTCAACCGCAACACCATCAAGATCAGTTACAGCTGCATGAACAACACTAAACAAATAATCGACAACCATAATAAACGCATCTTAACCACATCTACACAAACCAACGATGCTGCCGCCGCTAACACTAGAGAAAGAAAGACATGCAACTGCCGACAAAAGAACAATTGCCCGCTCAACGGAAACTGCCTACAACCATCGGTAATCTACCAAGCCACCGTTACGCGCAAAGACAACAACACGTCCCAAACCTACATCGGACTTACGGAAAACGACTTCAAAACGAGATACAGAAACCACACCGCATCTTTCCGCCACGTTAAACACAGAAACTCCACCGAACTCAGCAAACACATATGGACCCTTAAAGACAACAACATTGAACACTTTATTTCCTGGCGGATCCTGTCTTCACACTCGCCATATAACAGCTCAAGCAAAAGATGTAACCTCTGCCTCAAAGAAAAATTCCTAACCATCTGCCGACCCGAACTATCCACGCTAAACAAACGTAATGAGCTTGTGTCTTTTTGCCGCCACAGAAATAAAACCCTCTTACGCAATACCTGAAACTTAACGATCTCTATTATTATGTAAATATAACTATTTTGTATATAAGCGATGGTAAAGGACATTCCTACCAAATCCCCTGACGAGTGGGCAACCACGAAACAGGCTTGTAGGGATAAACCTGTAGTTTGTTTGTGTGTTTTTTCTCCCGCAACAACTATATATATATATATATATACATAAATTGTAAAAGTTGACTAATCGTAAAACAGTGCTCAATACGTGAACGTAGAGCGAAGTAGTTGTTGCGGGAGAAAAAAACACACAAACAAACTACAGGTTTATCCCTACAAGCCTGTTTCGTGGTTGCCCACTCATCAGGGGATATGGGAGGAATGTCCTTTACC
Organism: Ricordea florida; assembly: GCA_949710005.1. Taxonomy (NCBI): domain Eukaryota; kingdom Metazoa; phylum Cnidaria; class Anthozoa; order Corallimorpharia; family Ricordeidae; genus Ricordea; species Ricordea florida. Next base: position 22,638,976 of record OX453278.1, on the reverse strand, counting down.
ATCGCTTTAACTACTTTGTATATAAGCGATGGTAAAGGACATTCCTCCCATATCCCCTGATGAGTGGGCAACCAAGAAACAGGCTTGTAGGGATAAACCTGTAGTTTGTTTGTGTGTTTTTTTCTCCCGCAACAACTATATATATATATATATATATATATATATATATATAATCGTGAGAAGTTGTAGAAAACACTGCTGAATAGTACTCAATACACATTTGTGTAGAGCGGTATATAGAATTGGGTTACTAAATAAAAACACACATGATTTCCTGCAACTCTGAGTTTCGTGCTTACGTACTCATCAGGCAGATTTAATTAAGAAAAACCCTATCAGCTAGTATATATATATATATATATATATTTACAATAAGTAGAACAATAGAAGAAGCTGCGCGTTAATTACAATAGGTGAGGAAGGCGGATCTATTAGAACAAAGGGACATCGCAACTAACCTCCTCATCGACGACAGAGCTGAATGCATGGCAGAACGACAAGCTTTCATCACCTTAAAAGACCATAAAGACAACTTCGGAAACAAGCCCACATGCCGCCTTATTAACCCAGCAAAGAGCGAAATCGGGCGCATTAGCAAGCAGATACTCGAGAACATTAACACTACTGTCAGACATAAAACCGGCCTCAACCAGTGGAAAAACTCAGCCTCTGTAATTAACTGGTACTCCGACATCTCTAACAAGAATCGACACACATTTGCCGTCTTCGACATAGAAAGTTTCTACCCTTCCATCACAGAAAAGCTACTAACAGACTACATTAACTTCGCCAAACAGTACACTAACATACCGGACCGCGACATCGACATTATCATGCACTCACGAAAATCACTACTCTTCAACAACGACAAGGCATGGATCAAGAAAGACAACAGCTCCTTTGACGTAACAATGGGCAGCTACGACGGCGCGGAAGTTTGCGAGCTTGTTGGCCTGTTCATCCTAAACGGCTTATGTAACATTTACGGAAAAGAAAACATCGGACTTTACAGAGACGACGGACTAGCAGTATTCAAGAACATCACGGGACCTCAAGCCGACAAAATTAGAAAGGACATCACTAGACATTTTAAAACTCACGGACTGAACATCACAATTCAAACTAACCTCAAGATTGTCAACTACCTCGACGTCACATTCAACCTCAACAACGGAACATACTACCCCTACAGAAAGCCTAACAACCAGCCTTTATATATCAACGTTAGATCCAACCATCCCCCTAACATCATCAAGCAGCTACCCGTCTCCATTAACCGTAGAATTTCAGACATCTCCTGCAACGAAGACGAATTTAACAAAGCTAAGACTACCTATGACGACGCCCTCAAATCCAGTGGATACACAACAAGCTTTTCCTATAACAAACATACACAAGCAACTCGACCAAGACGAAACCGCAAGCGTAACATTATCTGGTACTAGAAATACGACTCCCGCAAAAACCTCGCGAAGCTAGTTTTTGAAGAAGTCACAATGCTTTCATATTTTGTTCTTTATTTTTTTTTATATTATATATTTTATTTTTTATATTAGCGTAATCCCCATTATTTTATTTCTTATGCTGTGTTTGGTACACAATTAGTGACACCTGGTGCAAATTACATGATCAGTATACCGCTCAACACAGTGCTTAAAAATTGACCTTCATTTAGCTCTTTCACTGCCACTGAGATTGCACCAGAGGGAATAGACGTAAAATTATTTATTATCTTGACAGGGAATACAGAGTCGATGAAGTATCACAATAATATTCACTTAACACAAATTGAAAATGATTGTAAATCTTTTGCAGGTGAAATCTTGAAGAGTTGATATGAATGCTTGTGTTTACCACGGTGTAAAAACCTGTGTTTTTTTTCTTTAGTTTTATTTTCTTAGTCTCTACTGCTTTGTCTTCTTTGTTGTACATCACTTTTGAACACAATATGTTCTTACACAGAGGATGAGCTGAACGCTCCAATTATTTTTTGTTTATGTTTTTTTGGTTATAATTGCATGAGATTCATTGTAAGAAGAATCTTCTGATTAGATATTTTATTGTCTACTGCAGTCATTATTTCATTCCCGGGTAACCACAATTGAGAGCATTATGAAAAGTGCATGTTTTAATGTGTGTACTCTTTCCAGTTGCAATGGTACCCCCAGTGGTAGATAGAAAAATTCCTCTTCCCTCAAAAGAGATGCCATATCAACAAGTTGGGGGTAAAACAATTGGATTCTACAAAAGCTTTGAATAAAGGTTTGGTAATAGTGAGTGCCCACTGTATAGTATGTGGTTGTGCTATTTTTAGGTCATATCATAAAAACAACACATGTAAGAAAGAGTTATTGAAATCTTAATATGTTCAAAAAGATTGCTGCACTACGTACTCCTGTAAAAAAATAATGTGAAATCAACATCAATCAGTCAAAAGTATATACCACATGAAAGTTTAATTGTGCTGTTACAGAAACAGGCAAAATATCCATACCCAACCATAGAATAGTACATTATTTTGAATATATGAAAATTTCTATTATAAAAACTGCAGAAGAAAGATTTAATATAAGGACGGTATTTCATCGAAAAAGTCATGGCAGCCAGAGGTATTGAACTGTAACCAATGACATATAGTAACGAGAAGAACTATCATTATATTATTATCATTATTATTATCATTACTGTTATTATTACTGGTATTGATATTATTATTGTTATATTTTTTATGTTAAACATAATATATTTTTATGGGGTGGGATTCATGTCTTAATCTTGGTAAAGTTATTGTTACTCTACTACTAAAAGCAATACAAAAATCTTCTTAATAGGCTTTCCATCAGAGGTGGTAGTAATCAAAACAGCTCCAAACAATACCATTTCTTCTAAAAGGCTTAGAATCTAGTGCAGTCATTTGTCTAGAAAGTTTGTGTGGAAAATCATTATTGAAAGCATAGGGCATTTAGGAAACTTGAAACACTTGTTACTACATACAGCACACTTGCAATGAATATATGAGAAAGATCATAAACATTTTGGCATTACAAAATTTATTTTCTTCTTTATAAAGTTTTTCCAATGTAAAAGGTTAATTGCATGTTGTGGTTGTTATGAAATATTGATATTTGACATAAAAATAAAGTAAACGGCAGAAAGTAACAAAGTTAATATGTTATGTCTAACTTTGCAAATTAAGGCTTGAATTAACATTTCATTTGTGAAAAAAGGGCAGGGGTTCTAGATAGCAATATTATCAGGGGGGGGGGGGTCATTGCACTCTAAGGTAAAACTGACCCATTGTGAAAAGGCTATGAAACTTGTCTCTACACAATATTATTGAAACCTTTCAATCAGAGAATACATACATATATATATATATATATATATATATAGCAAAGAGAAATACTACTCAGAATTCAGTAATCACATTTGCTTTATTTTAAAATGATCACATTGATCACTGATAATATTGCAGAACCAGTACTTTATAGTGACACAGGGTATACATTCTGTTGAAAATGTTTAACATAACTGCTAGATCAAGAAAATTTACAATATTTTCACTGTTGCAATGATATCAGATCACATCGTTATAAATGATTGCTATAACAACTGCATTTCTCTGTGTTGGAAATTACTTCAAACTGGAAACGCTATCGTTTTATTATGAAAAATACCTATTTACATTCTCTTGTAATCTGTTGGTCGTCTTCCGATTCCGGTTTTAGACTAATAGAATTATTTTCCAGAGACATCTCCAATCGTTGAAGTCGTTCTTACTCGGTGTCCCTTCTAAGTCGTTTTGCTAAATGTAGTACACCAATATATTTCGTTATGTAATCGTTCACTCATGTCCTGTATTTCTATCAATAACACATTCAAATTCAAAACTAACTTGATTGAATTCCTGGTCATTTTCCCTGCTGTTTCGTTTGCCTTTTTCTGGAGCGAGCAGTTGTTGTCTTGGCTGCGATTTCTGTTGTTATTCTCCCTGCTGTCGTTTCTCTATCCCTGCTTTGAGTCGTGCTTTCCTCGTGTTGATTTTCACGGTATTCGAACTTACTCGGCGACGATCTCGTGCTAATATTTCTTGAATATCTTGGAGATCACCTTGCTGGGATGTACTTCCAGGACGAGTGAAATCGGTTTCCACAAAATTTACATTACTTTCAAAAAGGCATCACCGAATAATGGCGGAAATTCAGCGTTCTCAAGTGCGTTACTATTGCCAGGTAACCTGGCCTGCGAACGGACACCTTTAAAATATAGATATATATAAACATATATATAAATATATATATATACATATATAAAAACTCTCGGCTCGATTTACTCGGGCTTGCGAGCCACGTGGTCTGACCGGAACCGACACGATTAGTAACCTCGCTACGCTCGGCCTTCGGCCTCGCTTCGCGAGGAATAATCCTCCATTCAGCAGCAACGTGAAAACTAACATCGGCAAAGTCTTCATCAGGCTTGTATCTAAACACTTTCCTCGACAACACAAGTATCACACCCTTTTCAACAAGAACAACATTAAAGTAAGCTATAGCTGTATGGAGAATATGGGAGCCATCATAGGCAAGCATAACAAGAAAATCTTATCTAATAATGGCAACAACGACAGCAACGACAAGCTATGTAACTGCAGATCTCAACGAAACTGCCCTCTCGACAATAAATGCTTAACCACCAGCCTCATCTACAACGCACAAGTAACCTCTACGACATCTAATCAAACTACAACCAAGAACTACATCAGACTGACTGAAGGAATTTTTAAACAGAGATATACCCAACACAAGTCTACATTCACCCACAGAAAACTTTCTAACAGCACTGAATTATCAAAGTACATCTGGCAACTCAAAGACAGCAACATCAATTTCACAACTAAATGGTCTATCATCGCAAGAGCTCGCCCCTACAATAATTCAAGTAAACGATGTGACTTATGCCTAGCAGAAAAACTTTATATTATCAAACACAGCAATTACAATCTCCTGAACAAACGATCTGAACTAATTTCCAAGTGCCGACATGAAAACAAGTTTTACTTAAAGAACAATTGACGCTCATCCTATACAATACTGAACTATTGTTTTACGCCCCTACGCTTTTAGTTTTTAGTTTTTAGTTTAGACAGTTTACTTCACACATCCCTTTGTTCTAATAGATCCGCCTTCCTCGCCTATTGTAATTAACGCGCAGCTTCTTCTATTGTTCTACTTATTCTAAATATATATATATATACTAGCTGATAGGGTTTTTCTTCATTAAATCTGCCTGATGAGTGCATAAGCACGAAACTCAGAGTTGCAGGAAATCATGTGTGTTTTCATTTAGTAACCCAATTCTATATATATATATATATATATATATATATATAGTTGTTGCGGGAGAAAAAACACACAAACAAACTACAGGTTTATCCCTACAAGCCTGTTTCGTGGTTGCCCACTCATCAGGGGATATGGTGGGAATGTCCTTTACCATCGCTTATATACAAAGTAGTTAAATTTACATAATAATAGAGATCGTTAAGTTTTAGGTATTGCGTAAGAGGGTTTTGTTTCTGTGGCGGCAAGAAGACACAAGTTCATTACGTTTGTTTAGCGTGGATAGTTCGGGTCGGCAGATGATTAGGAATTTTTCTTTGAGGCAGAGGTTACATCTTTTGCTTGAGCTGTTATATGGCGAGTGTGAAGACAGGATCCGCCAGGAAATAAAGTGTTCAATGTTGTTGTCTTTAAGGGTCCATATGTGTTTGCTGAGCTCGGTGGAGTTTCTGTGTTTAGCGTGGCGGAAAGATGCGGTGTGGTTTCTGTATCTTGTTTTGAAGTCGTTTTCCGTAAGTCCGATGTAGGTTTGGGACGTGTTGTTGTCTTTACGCGTAACGGTGGCTTGGTAGATTACCGATGGTCGTAGGCAGTTTCCGTTGAGTGGGCAATTGTTCTTTTCTCGGCAGTTGCATGTCTTTCTTTCTTTAGTGTTAGCGGCGGCAGCATCGTTGGTTTGTGTAGATGTGGTTAAGATGCGTTTATTATGGTTGTCGATTATTTGTTTAGTGTTGTTCATGCAGCTGTAACTGATCTTGATGGTGTTGCGGTTGAAGATTTTACGGAGCTCGTGGTCTTTTGGAAAGTGCTTATCTACTAGAGCGAGGAATTTGTGTCCGATGTTAGTGAAGTGAAGTGAAGTCAACTTTATTTAGGCAGGGTGGCCCAATCAGCACTTGGCTGGTATCAAAAGGGGCCCTGCGTAAATTAAGACTACATTAAATTTCTATATATAAAGATTGATATTACAATTATAAAAAAAGCGGATAAAAAGCGCTTAAAAATATATAAAAACTACTCTCTAAAATAAAGTCTAAGAAGATTTTTAAAAATGGGGAGCGATGTTGCTTCTTTTATTGTAGTGGGTAAATTATTAAAATGAAGCGCACCAGAGTATCTGAAAGTCCTTTTCCCTAGCGTTAACTTGGGTTTCGGCAAGTGCATGTCATTCCTTTTCCTCGTGTTGTATGAATGAACGTTGCAATTTCTAATAAAATAATCCGACAAATATGGAGGAGCTAAATTATTTAAACATTTAAAAACTAAAATGCATTTGTGGGCTTTTCTTTGGGTTTCCAAATCCACCCACCCTAACATTTTAAAAAATCCTTCGGTTGTTGCCCTCCTTTGTATAATGCGTGCTGCTCTATTTTGCAGACGTTGCAAGCTGTTACTGCAACCAATTGACAGCCCATCCCATACCGTGTTAGTGTAATCAAACATCGGCTGAACTAAACAATTATACACGCATTTAGCAGCTTTTAGAGTAAGGTAGGGTCGTATGCGGGACAGCAGGCCGAGACGTTTTCTTACTCTCTTACAAATCAATTCTACATGTTCGTTCCATGAAAGATTCTCATCTAGTGTTACCCCTAAGTAACAGAAGCTTGATACTCTGTCAATGTTTTTCCCATGAAGCTCTATTTTATAATCTGGACACTGTTCTAGTTTTTGCCTAGTTCCAAACAGCATCCATTTAGTTTTACTCTGATTGAGTACTCTGATTAGTACTTGTGTTCTTGCTGAAAGGGGGATTGTACCACAGGATGTTACTGCGTTGACGGTTTTTTCGCTTGTTAGGTGTGGTTGGTTCGTAGTGTAGGGTGTAGCTGTATCCGCTTTCGTCGAGTGCTTTCTGGTATGAGGGGGCGGCTTGGTCAAAGGATGCTTTGTCGGATGATAGGGATGATAGTCGTTTGTTGATGCCAGTGGGAATGTTCTTTGTAGTGATTGGCGGGTGGTTGCTCTCGCGGTGGACGTACTGTAGTGTCGTATTTGGCTTTGTGAAGGGCTTATAGGTGTTTTGGTTGAGGTTGAATGTGACATCCAGGAAGTTAATTTGAAGCCATAGTTTTCCTTGGAGGTCGTAGTTGTGTCGGGGTTGAGGAAAAAGTGGGCTTTCCAGCGCATTCTGCGAAGGAACTGTTCTGTTTTCGCGATGAGTCGCTGAAGGTAGTCTTTACGTGATGGTAGAGGAATATTCTTGGTTGAGTAGCTGATGTTGAATTTTTCCATTGCGAAGTATCTTAGAGTGCTCGACAAGCCGGACTTTTTTCTCAACCCCGACACAACTACGACCTCCAAGGAAAACTATGGCTTCAAATCCACGAAGAACCCTCCGCCGATCGAAGAACTAAAAGATTTCGAAGACGACATGCTAAAGATGATACAGACAGTAAAGTTCAAGCAGGTAAATAACCCCTTCCTTAACAAGCTAAAAGAAGACGCAGAACTTATCAGAAACGAACCCAAGCTACTAATTGCCGCCGACAAAACTACGAACTTCTACAAACTAGAACCATCAACATACAACAATCTACTAGAAAAGAACATAACAAAATCATACATGAAAACACAACCCGAGACCGCACGCGCCATCCATAAAGAAAACAAAGAAATCGCTACGAAGCTGGGCATCGACGACAGAGTGGACGCTACAGCCGAAATAGACGCCTTCATAACACTTAAAGACCACAAGCCTAACTTCGCTAACAAACCAACCTGCAGACTAATCAACCCAACGAAATCCGAAATAGGCATAGTCAGCAAAAGGATTCTCGATCGTATCAACAGTAACATCGCAAGAAAATGCAACTTTAATCAATGGAAAAACACTGCATCTGTAATCGACTGGTTTAAAGCCATCAAAGAAAAACACCACCTCAACTTCATCTGCTTCGACATTGAAGAATTCTACCCGTCAATCAGCCAAGACCTCCTTAACAAAGCACTCGACTTCGCCTCAGCCCACGACAACATCACCACACACGAAAGAAACATCATAATCCATGCTAAAAGTTCCATCCTAATCCACAAGAAAGAACCCTGGCAAAAGAAAGGCAACGCAGCATTTGACGTCACAATGGGCAGCTACGACGGCGCGGAAACATGCGAGCTTGTAGGAAGTTTTCTCCTATCCCAGCTGCAACACCTTAATATTAACGTAGGACTTTACCGAGACGACGGACTGGCGACCACTAACACCACACCTAGAGACACAGAAAACATCAAGAAAGAAATATGCCGTGTCTTTAAAAATAACGGACTACGCATTACTATAGAAGCTAACAAGCAGATAATTAACTTCCTGGATGTCACATTCAACCTCAACCAAAACACCTATAAGCCCTTCACAAAGCCAAATACGACACTACAGTACGTCCACCGCGAGAGCAACCACCCGCCAATCACTACAAAGAACATTCCCGCTTGCATCAACAAACGACTATCATCCCTATCATCCGACAAAGCATCCTTTGACCAAGCCGCCCCCTCATACCAGAAAGCACTCGACGAAAGCGGATACAGCTACACCCTACACTACGAACCAGCCACACCTAACAAGCGAAAAAACCGTCAACGCAGTAACATCCTGTGGTACAACCCCCCTTTCAGCAAGAACACAAGTACTAACATCGGACACAAATTCCTCGCTCTAGTAGATAAGCACTTTCCAAAAGACCACGAGCTCCGTAAAATCTTCAACCGCAACACCATCAAGATCAGTTACAGCTGCATGAACAACACTAAACAAATAATCGACAACCATAATAAACGCATCTTAACCACATCTACACAAACCAACGATGCTGCCGCCGCTAACACTAAAGAAAGAAAGACATGCAACTGCCGAGAAAAGAACAATTGCCCACTCAACGGAAACTGCCTACGACCATCGGTAATCTACCAAGCCACCGTTACGCGTAAAGACAACAACACGTCCCAAACCTACATCGGACTTACGGAAAACGACTTCAAAACAAGATACAGAAACCACACCGCATCTTTCCGCCACGCTAAACACAGAAACTCCACCGAGCTCAGCAAACACATATGGACCCTTAAAGACAACAACATTGAACACTTTATTTCCTGGCGGATCCTGTCTTCACACTCGCCATATAACAGCTCAAGCAAAAGATGTAACCTCTGCCTCAAAGAAAAATTCCTAATCATCTGCCGACCCGAACTATCCACGCTAAACAAACGTAATGAACTTGTGTCTTATTGCCGCCACAGAAACGAAACCCTCTTACGCAATACCTGAAACTTAACGATCTCTATTATTATGTAAATTTAACTACTTTGTATATAAGCGATGGTAAAGGACATTCCCACCATATCCCCTGATGAGTGGGCAACCACGAAACAGGCTTGTAGGGATAAACCTGTAGTTTGTTTGTGTGTTTTTTCTCCCGCAACAACTACTTCGCTTTACGTTCACGTATTGAGCACTGTTTTACGATTAATCAACTTTTACACTTTATATATATATATATATATATATATATATATATATAAAGTTATGATGCTTCGAGCCAACAGGGATGCCACACGCCAGAAGGATCCAAAAGGATTCGTAGTCCAAACCTTGAGTAATGAAATTTGTAGACAATTGTAGAAAACGAGGACGGACAACTTCGAGCGAAAAAAAAATATATACAGTAAAAAATCTAAAAAAGGTTTAAAAATTTAATAAAAATAGACGATTCGGTCAAAGGCCTTCATCAGTTGCAGTGCCAACTGATGAAGGTCTTTGACCGAAACGTCTATTTTTATTAAATTTTTAAACTTTTTTTAGATTTTTTACTGTATATATTTTTTTTTCGCTCGAAGTTGTCCGTCCTCGTTTTCCACAATTGCATATATATATATATATATATATATATATATATATATATATATATATATATATTAAAAAATCCATATATTATTAAAGTAAGAAAAATCAACTAAAATGAGATATAGAGGGTTGTGTAAGATATATTGTATGTAAAATAAAGAGTCGAGTGTAATTAAGTGTTTTAAAGAAGGAGTGAATACGACATAATACAGCAAGTCGAGTGGAAATGTGAAGAAAGGGAGGACTGCGTAAAGAATTTTTTTGTGGTCCTTCTGAAATGTGCTTCAACGTTTAGCATAAGTAACAATGATGTAAAGAAAATGTTCTTCTTTCTAGTCTTTTGAAGTCACTGTAGAGTATCCACCAAATGTTCAGTACTGGTAGAAATAACAGAACGAAAACTGTGCGTCCCCGTCAGACATTTCGCTGCTTCATATGTATCGCAGCCAAATTTTCATCAAATATGATAAAAAGCATAAGGTTTGGTTGAATTATTAACCGTTTGGCAGTGGATTGGTTTTTCACTAAATGGATATCTTTCCTGTTTCGAATATTTTCCATGGTTTTACCGAAAACTGAGTTGTTCATTAGTTTGAAAAAATCTTGCGGCTCGAACTTATTCGTTTCTCTGGCTCTAAGATTAGTATTCAAATCTATATATCGCTTCATCCAAGGCGAGTCTCCAAATGTAATACCTCTATGTATTTTTGTTAATTCCAGACCATGATCAATACATTAAATTATTTGTCGTACGTTTTCTCGGTGTAATACGTATTTGGTTTTACTACGTAGGTTTGGAATAGGTTTTGATACATTTCCAACACGCACTGGTGCAAACGGATAACCGTTGTGTAAATCGTGCAAATCGTGAGGATAATTTAAGTCCACTTCTACGATGCATGGGGTATCTTCCCAATATCCAACTCATCGAGAGCCATCCATCTAAACCCGTGTGTTGGTAGTGGTCGGCTCATAGCCCATCCATATAGATTATTATCATCTAGATATATAATATATCGACTTGGGAGTTTTGGGTCGTACTCCTTCATATGATTGTTGTTGGCCTTACCATATTCTATTACTTATCAGTGACACCCTACCTCTTGTACCTTCCTCGATCATTAATAGAATATCGGGATCTGTTAATAATTCTAACTTTACTCCCGTTATTTTCAAACAAGCATCCCACGCTAAACGTGGTGCTGAATAATACAGGGGTCTAGTCGATAGTTTTCCATACATATATCTCTGAAATTCTCGAATACGTCTACTAATTGTAACACATATCGCCATTTATATATTGATCATGTTGCTCACGGATATCATGTAAGCCGAATGTATCCCAAACATTTTTAACGTGTTGATAATCATCATCCGAAATTGCTTCTCCCGTTAACTTAGAATAAAATGCCTCTTTGGGTGGCAAAGTTGTGACATTTAATCGTTCAAAATGTTCAATAAATGAATTGTAAGGAAATATTCCTTTTCTTAGTAATAGTTCTAACTGCTTGCCTTGATAATGTCTTGATAAATTTGAAAATATATCTCTCAGTAAGTTGTTTACCAGGTTATCTAAGCTAGTAGCCATAAATCTAAGACTGTCAATGAATTTTAAATAGCGGTAGCCTGCAATTGGTCGTCCATTTCTATCAGTTTCGGTATATACCCGAATATGTTTTGAGAATGATATATATTCTTCTTCATTACTAGCTATGTTACCGCCAGATTCTTCCATTAAGTTTAATTTTTTAATGAATAGATGCGAATCGTACCCTGTTAGATTATGTAATACGACTGGAATGAATTTTTATAGTTGAAATAGCATGCTGCTCCTCCATATTTGTCAGTTAAATGAAAATGGTCTAATACCTTATCTTCACTTAATTTACCTTCACAGATGTCACAAATAGTGGCATTATCATAGTCTATTTTGTCATCACGAGTCAATGGTACATTCTTGGGATATTTGAATAGTTTTGACAATATTCATCGTGTTTTAGTAGTGATTCCTTGCGATTAAACGAATTAAAACACCTGTAACAGACGAATCTCGCATGACTATGATTATTTATCTGCGATGAGACTAATCCACTAAAATTCCCAATCCAGCAATAGTGATCGGTCAACTGATTTGTTATAAATAGTAAATTAATATAACCACCTCTACCAACACATCTCTTGCTTAATCTCGATGTATAGAATTTTTGACTTGGACTATAGTAGCTAACTAGAAATACGACTCCCGCAAAAAACTCGCGAAGCTACTTTTTGAAAAAGTCACAATGCCTTTATATTTTATTCTTTATTTTTTTATATTTTATATTTTAGCAGGACTCCCGCGCGCGAAGCGCGCGTGGAGCAGAGCCCCATACTCATGGAATATGGTCAACCTCTTTTCGTTTGGTTGTCACGTGACTGACCGAGCGTACGTACGTACGTACGTCCGTACGTACGTCCGTACGTACGTCCGTACGTACGTACGCGTCTACAGATTGTACGGGTAGGGGAGACTATCAAAAGGAAGGGAGGGGTATCTCAGGCTTGTCTTGGCAAATCCACATCTTTTATATTGGACATTCACAATATGGTCAATTGACAGCTGTCAAAACGGAATAGCCACTGACCAGCATCACATGACCATATTGTGGGCTCATGTGTCAACTCATCGAGGTGACGAGATTTATTTGGAAGCTGTTCTGGTAGCCCGCATATACTTGGCGGGAAATTGCCTTGACGACTGAAAAAGAAATTTTCAGTTCATTGTCTTTTTGAGACAATATTACTACTCTACACTGTTAAAGTTTTACTAAAGGATAAACGAAACAATTTATATTGCTATGTCAACAAACAATAGCAGAGAAAATATAATTTGCAGAACACAGGGTTCAAGTGAAGAGCAATTCAACGGGAAAGAGAGCAAGAATTTACTGAGGAAGAATGAGCGAAGTAGATCGCCAAAGAAGGCGCGCTCGGGAAAGAGAAAGGAGACGAAATTATAGCGAAGAACGCCGACAAGCAGAAAGAGTCCGGGCTCGAGAAAATAGACAAAATGTTAACGAAGAACGCCGAGAAGCGGAAACATTCCGTGCTGTGGAAAACAGACAAAGTTGTAGCGAAGAATGCCGAGAAGCGGAAAGACTTCGTGCTGTGGAAAACAGACAAAATTTTAGCGAAGAAAGCCGAGAAGCGGAAAGACTCCGTGCTGTGGAAAACAGACAAAATTGTAGCGAAGAAAGCCGAGAAGCGGAAAGACTGCGTACTGTGGAAAACAGACAAAATTGTAGCGAAGAAAGCCGAGAAGTGGAAAGACTCCGTGCTATGGACCACAAATTTGCATAAGTTTTGTCTGCATAATATTTGCTCACTGATGCGTGACTCAGCACTCGCACTTTCCACTTTCCCTTAAACTTGACACTTGACTTGGAAAACCGACTTCTAAACAAACCGTCTTCAGAAAAATGATCGGAATGATTTCCGCACAGGTCCCTACTTCATTATGCATGCTGAAGCCGTACGGTTTCGTTCTCAGAAATGTTTGCACGCGCGCTTCCCAAGACAATTCAACTACAGCATGCATAATGAAGTAGGGACCTGTGCGGAAATCTTGCCAAATGATCTTCTGAATGCACTACTTTTGAATGAGAAGCAAACTGATGAAAGATTTCAATTTTTATGTCCTTTAATCATATAAACATTTGGTTGAAACTTTGGTTTCAACGCCGTTGTTTTCGTAAAAAATGTTCTTCTAAATTGTAAAATGTCTCAAATGTATGTTGGTCATTCATGTGTTGCGTTGGACCAGGTCTACTTATAGTTCACACTTTTACGGTTATTTATTACTTTTGTTAAGTAACTACAGCTGATTGTAGTGAATAAATGAAGGCAGTAATTTTTTAAACTTACAATGTAATTAAGAAAAGAATAATTAATAATTATTTTTTTATTCTCGTGAAAAATGTTTTTCGGGCTGGTAGATGTTGGTTACAGCTTGCCCGAAGGGCAATCTGTAAAATTAATTTTCTTTGAACCCTGCTTGGAGTAAACATTTATTTTACGGAGGTGTTCGTTTTAACACGAAAATGACAAGAGTTGTGTCCTGCATTTCCCAGTAGCGTGTACAAATCTTTTAAATACATTTACGCAAATAGAATGGTTAATTTCATCAGGAATAGAATACAGTACATTGATAATTTGTGTTTTTTGTAGAATATACTCCATGACTGTGTAGTCAGAAAGACCGTACTAATGGCAGACGAAAGTTTAGACAAAAATCATAGCAAGTTAACCGACCTCGACACTTAACTATAGTTAAAAACGTTTGTGAATTCCTTCGCAATATTTTAGAATGCTTTTACAGTTTAAAGTGAAATGAAAGTACTAACGGGAGCCCCGCTTTTAGGCTTGGCTAAATATATATTATATACTATCTATATATTATTTTTTATATCAGCGTAATCCCCATTATTTTATTTGTTATGCTGTGTTTGGTACACAATTAGTGACACCTGGTGCAAATTACATGGTCAGTATACCGCTCAACACAGTGCTTAAAAATTGACGTTCATTTAGGTCTTTCACTTCCACTGAGATTGCACCAGAGGAGTAAAATTATTTATTATCTTGACAGGGAATACAGAGTCGATGAAGTATCATAATAATATTCACTTAACATAAATTGAAAATGATTGTAAATCTTTTGCAGGTGAAATCTTGAAGAGTTGATATGAATGCTTGTGTTTACTACGGTGTAAAAACCTGTGTGTTTTTTCATTAGTTTTATTTTCTTAGTCTCTACTCCTTTGTCTTCTTTGTTGTACATCACTTTTAAACACAATGTGTTCTTACACTGAGGATGAGTTGAATGTTTTTTGGTTATAATTGTATGAGATTCACTGTAAGAAGAATCTTCTGATTAGATATTTTATTGTCTACTGCAGTCATTATTTCATTCGCGGGTAACCACAATTGAGAGCATTATGAATAGTGCATGTTTTAATTTGTGTACTCTTTTCAGTTGCAATGGTACTCCCAGTGGTAGATAGAAAAATTCCTCTTCCCTCAAAAGCGATGCCATATCAACAGAAGTGTGATACAATGTCATTACATAAAAAAAATTGGGGGTAAAACAATTGGATTCTAAAAAAACTTTGAATAAATGTTTGGTAATAGTGAGTGCCGACTGTATAGTATGTGGTTGTGCTATTTCTAGGTCATATCATAAAAACAATACATGTAAGAAAGAGTTATTGAAATCTTAATATGTTCAAAAAGATTGCTGCACTACGTACTCCTGTACAAAAATAATGTGAAATCAACATCAATCATTCAAAAGTATATACCACATGAAAGTTTAATTGTGCTGTTACAGAAACAGGCAAAATATCCATACCCAACCACAGAAGATTATATTATTTTGAATATACGAAAATTTCTATTATAGAAACTGCAGAAGAAAGATTTAATATAAGGATGGTATTTCATCGAAAAAGTCATGGCAGCCAGAGGTATTGAACTGTAACCAATGACATATAGTAACGAGAAGCACTATCATTATATTATTATCATTATTATTATCATTACTTTTATTATTACTGGTATTGATATTATTATTATTGTTATAGTTTTTTTATGTTAAACATAATATATTTTTATGGGGTGGGATGCATGTCCTAACCTTTGTTAAGGTATTGTTACTCTACTACTACAAGCAATACAAAAATCTTCTTAATAGGCTTTCCATCAGAGGTGGTAGTAATCAAAACAGCTCCAGCTTAGAATCTAGTGCAGTCATTTGTCTACATAGTTTGAAGTTTGTGTTGAAAATCATTATTGAAAGCATAGGGCATTTAGGAAACTTGAAACACTTGTTACTACATACAGCACACTGGCAATGAATATATGAGAAAGATCATAAACATTTTGGCATCACAAAATTTATTTTCTTGTTTATAAAGTTTTTCTAATGTAATAGGTTAATTGCATGTTGTGGTTGTTATGAAATATTAATATTTGATATCATAAAAATAAAGTAAACAGCAGAAAGTAACAAAGTTAATATGTTATGTCTAACATTGCAAATTAAGGCTTGAATTAACATTTCATTTGTGGAAAAAGGGCAGGGGTTCTAGATAGCAATATTATCGGGGGGGGGGGCGGGGGTGGTCATTGAACTCTAAGGTAAAACTGACCCATTGTGAAAAGGCTATGAAACTTGTCTCTACGCAATATTATTGAAACCTTTCAATCAGAGAATACAAACATATATATATAGCAAAGAGAAATGCTACTCAGAATTCAGTAATCACATTTGCTTTATTTTCAAATGATCGCATTGATCACTGATAATATTGCAGAACCAGTACTTTATAGTGACACAGGGTATACATTCTGTTGAAAATGTTTAACACAACTGCTAGATCAAGAAAATTTACAATATTTTTACTGTTGCAATGATATCAGATCACATCGTTATAAATGATTGCTATAACAACTGGAACTCTCTGTGTTGGGAATTATTTCAAAATGGAAACGCTATCGTTTTATTATGAAAAATACCTATTTACATTCTCTTGTAATCTGTTGGTCGTCTTCCGATTCCGTTTTTAGACTAATAGAATTATTTTCCAGAGACATCTCCAATCGTTGAAGTTGTTTCTACTCGGTGTCCCTTCTAAGTCGTTTTGCTAAATGTCAGTATATTTCGTTATTTAATCGTTCACTCATGTGCTGTATTTCTATTAATAACACATTCAAATTCAAAACTAACTTGATTGAATTCCTGGTCCTTTTCCCTGCTGTTTCGTTTGCCTTTTTTCTGGAGCGAGCAGTTCTTGTCTTGGGTGCGATGTCTGTTGTTATTCTCCCTGCTGTCGTTTCTCTATCCCTGCTTTGAGTCGTGCTTTCCTTGTGTTGATTTTCATGGTATTCGAACTTACTCGGCGACGATCTCGCGCTAATTCCTTGCGAAGCGAGGCCGAAGGCCGAGCGTAGCGAGGTTACTAATCGTGTCGCCTTCGGTCAGACCACGTGGCTCGCAAGCCCGAGTAAATCGAGCCGAGAGTTTTTGTGACTACTGCGTTTGCGCAGCAGTCACTATTGCGATCGTCTGAGTTTTCCGAAAGTAAGTAAGTAACAATAGAGTATACTTCGGAGCCAAACAGAACACAAATATATATATCTTGTGGTCTCTCGCGAACGCTTCGTATCAACGATGGTATGCCGATGGTCCTCGATGACAAACGAAAATCTCGGCTGCTTCGTGGTGTGATTTTCATCCGATCTCAGCTTTGGGAAGGAAGTTCTGCAATTGATCGAGGTGAGTGTATTTAACATTTACTTCTCTCACAGCTTTCATATTTTGTTTCTAACCGATCAGATGAAAGGTTTCGTGAGCATTTTTCCGCTTTTAGGTCGATATATACGACAAATTTCTATGGTATTTCAACCTGATTTGACGACGCGTGATAAACAACACGTACGCTTGCCGATACTCCATGAACAACACGTTCGCTTGCCGATACTCCATAATTTGGAAGTACACACGCCTCGTATGAGGAAAACCTACTTGAATCTTTACTTAACTGAGCCTCTTCGGAGGATAATTGAGCCTCTTCGGAGGAACATTGAGCCCCATTGTGGGATAATTGAGCCTCTGGAGGAATATGAAGCCCCATTTAAACAATAGAGGGTTTCTGTCGAGGAACTATCGGCTGATAGTTGCCCCGCGGAAATTTGATGTTCTCAAAACAAATATTTGCCCGAGAAGCGGAGCTTCGAGGGCAAATGTGCTAGTTTTAAGAACATCAAATTTCCAAGGGGCAACTATCGGATCGATAGTTCCGAGACATAAACACTCTATTGTCTTTATTGTTCACCACTAAATTTTCTTCCGCACGCCAGTTGAAAAACAGTCAAAACCCACTAAATGCAGATCAATCAAATATTTGTCCATATGAACAGCCTGAAATTTCAATAATTTGCAACGTACATTGCCTAAAAAATACGGTATAACTGTCAGAAAATTCACATTTTTACAGACGGGCACTATCCATCCGGGTATTTTCCTCGGAAGGGCACTATGCGCTGATAGTGTGTCTCCGCGGACGAACACTATCGCATCACGTGATCAATTTAAACCAATAAGAATCGGAGAAAATTTAGTGGTGAACTATAATGTGGGATAATTGAGCCTCTTCGGAGGAATATTGAACTCCATTGTGGGAAAATTGAGCCTCTTTGGAGGAATATTGAGCACTTAAGGATTAAGGGAAAACATGATCGTCTTTCCCATTGTGGGAATATTGAGTCCGTTTACGGCATAAACAAATCCTTTTTCAATAAATCATAACCCTACATTGCAAGGAGAAAGTGCTTGTCAAACTACTCTACGTAAATCTTTTAGTGATAGAGAAACTATCGATATGAAAGCTGTAGTAAATGATTACGAAAGCTCTTATGGAATAATTATTCCAGGTAACTGTGATAATTATGTTAGATGTAAATAATGATGGTAGTTCAAATGAGCCTTCAATTACTGTGTACAGACTGACTGTCAGAAAGCTTTGTAAACAATCGAAAATCAATGGACACATGCAGACAGGGAACCATCCAGAATTCCTGTCAAAAAAGTTATCCAAACCATGAGAAAAAGGAAACTTCGACAAAAGTTTAAAAGGATTCTTAGGAAATCAACTCCTACATCATCTAAATTATTTCATTTAATAACTAATTATAAGTTATGGTACACTGACTACATACGTAGGAACTTGCATTCTTTTTACCCTGCTTATTTTCGATCTCAGTTATCGCGTGCATGCAAGAATGATTGGAAAAACATTAAGAGTAAAAAATATTCTGTCTTAATTTGCTAATGGATATTCCTCATCTTTTCATACAAAACAAAAAGGTAAATGATTTCAATGAAAAGGTTCACCATGCAGCAAAAGGCAAAAAGTATACTATTAAATCACAAGACAGTGTAATAGGAGCAAACTCTTCAGAGCTTAGAGATAAAATTATGAAGCAGATACCTGATGATCCCTGAAAAACAAAACAAATTGTGTCTAACCTTCATCTAGCTGAAGGTGAAAGAATAGAATTAGCTATGAATGTAAGAACTGAAGATGGCATGACAAAGGGTGCTGGTAATGTAGTTAAAAAGGTACAATTACATCAGAAAGACAAACCATCTGGTATAATATGGGTACTGTTTGATCATGCTGATGTAGGAGATAAAACTAGACATGATAATAAGCATTTGTACATGGACACCTATCAAACCAATTACCACACAATTTGCTGTAGGTAGAAATAGAACAGCTCAATTCCCTCTCAGGCCTGCTGCTGCTAAAACCATTCACAGGTCACAAGGTGACACTGAGAGTAGAATAGTTGTTAACTTTGATACTACAAGAGCAATACCTCACATACATTATGTAGGTCTTAGTAGAGTTACAACCATAGAGGGATTAGATATAACTAATCTTTGTGAAAATAAAATAGCTGTCAGTCCTGATGTACAGACTGAAATGAAACGGTTACGAAATTCAGGTCACCTTAATCTATCAGTATTACCTCTTTATACTGCAAATTCAGTTCCTTTAAATATATGTTATCTTAATGCAAGGTCATTACACAGACATATAGAAGATATACGTAGAGATCTCAACTACTCAAGCACTGATATCAGCATCTTTTCAGAAACAAGATTCACTCATTCAGGTCATGATAGTATGTATACCATTGATGGATATAATTTGTATAGGTAATCACATGATTTGTCTCGTGCAATTTGGAATAAATCAGCAGGAGTAAATTTTTCAAAGGCTAACCAAATTGCACGAGCCCGTAGGGCGAGTGCAATTTGTAGTCTGAAAAATTTATGAGTGCTGATTTATCCCAAATTGTACGAGACAAATCATGTGATTACTTGTTAATAATACACATGGAAAAATTTAATTTCAACTTTCTGCACTTAATTTCAACTTTTTGCACTCAATTTCAATTTTCTGCACTGTTTGGGATTAATTGACGTGCTCTCAGCCAATGAGCATGCTGAAAGTTTTGCATGTATATTATTAGTTTAGAAACAATGGTCAGTCTAATAACGCTACAAGACCTTTTGGAGGTACAGCTGTCTACAGCAGGATCCAATTCATTCCTGACCATCCTTATTGTTTTAAAATGGTGTTGAGATGACTATCATGAAATGCATGTATCTACCTCATGTCACCATTATTGGCATATATCAATCACCTAAAGTGCCAATAACAGAATTGTGTATCGCATTAAGACAAGTCTTGTCACATACGACTACACAGTACAATGTTTTCATTGGAGATTTTAATCTAAACTGGTTAAATGAAAGAGATAGAGTTCCTCTCTATAATTTCTTTATTACAGAGCATAACCACAGGCAATTGGTATCTTTGTATACCACTGACAACAAAACAGCTATAGACCACATTTATATCAACCTGCCAGAATCTCAAGTACAGTTACACGTATTAGAAACATATTTTTCAGACCGCAAATCAATATGCACATTAATTAACTGTTTCAACACAGAAATATAACTTCACCAGAGGCTTTGTTGTATGTCATAAGAAGAAGGATACAAACACACCTAGATGTGATATGATAGATACTAAAAGACTAGTACATAATACAATCACTACAAAGATTTAGTGATGTTCAATAATGTCCCAATCCCAGTGCCCCTCTCTGTCCTCTTACAGTCATTGTCAGGTAAATATCCACCATTTAATTTGTTATATTGTAATTGATTTGACTAATATTGTATCCGTTATTTACTAATCAACCATAATTCTTTCTTTATTGACAGTCATTGCAAGTCAATCTATTTACAGATGAATTAATAACTTTTTCTTTTCTTTTTTAGTCATGGAAGATTCCTCAAAACCAGCTACTAACACCACTAGTGCTGTGACACAAAACAATGAATTTGTTGGTTATATACATAATGTTTCTCCTGTGTATAACAAAAAGTTCTTTGAATGTCGATTACAAGGAAAAGATCAAACAATAACTAGAGCAGTGTGCTTCTCACCAAGAAAGCGTAAGATTTTCGAAGATTACAGTGAAAAGAAGAGCCCCATCAAAGTTAAAAAGTTCAATGTGGATACCTCTTCAAACACCAATAAATATCTTGATGGGAGATAGTGTAGTACTTGAACGCTATCCACAACTTGACTTCTCAAGATCAGAAATTAAATCTTCAACCACGCTTTCATCAGTCAAGTCAGTCCGAATTGGTCAACATGTAACTGTCAAGGCCAAAGTTACCAACATGTCCAAAGAGAAAAAGCAGGAGATTTCACTCTTGTCAACTGTACCCTGCTTGACCCTTCAGCTTCAATCAAAATGGTATTGTGGGAGAATTTTGTTAACCAAGTTGAAAACAACCGTACATACATGTTCCATAATGTAACAGTACAAAAGGACAAATATCATGACAATGTTTATTTGAACACAGCAAAATATGGAAGAGAAATAAAGCTCACAGAAGATTTTACTGAAGTCTTAGCTATGCCACTTACTCAAGATACCACATAATTCGTATCCACAACCATTGAAGGAGAAATATTTGGAATCACTACAATCAACTCATATTTCTCTTGCTTTAAGTGCAACAAAAAATTGCAACAATCTACTTCAGCAACCTATTTGGAGTGCAACAATTGCCACTTAAAGCAAAAACTTAAACCTTCATCTAAACATTGGTATGCCCAATTACTGGTGCAGCACTCTGATAATAAGAAAATATCACTAGCACTTTTTGAGGAGCCTATGAGGCAAATACTGGCCATTCAAAACAAAGAAAGCCTCATGCCAACGATAACTGAGGAAATTCTCACAGACGTTTTGTCCAATCTTCCATCAGTTAAGTTCACATACAACACAACATCCAGAGTAGTGTTGAAGATTGCTGCAAACATGTAACTTAACTGCTTTTCAGAAAGAAAGAAAAAAAAAACATTTTTGTTAACATCATAGTACATCATAGTTAACATCATAGTCTTACATCATGTAAGACTTAGTTACATGTATGACTTTGGTAAGTTGTGTTTCATTAAGTTTTGCTTGTTCACTTTGTTAGTATTCTTTCGAGCAAACCAAACACTAACTTGAATTGTTGCACAATACATTATTTATTTATTTTTTTTTTTGCACAATACATTTAGTACGTTTTGTTCTTGTTACTTATAGCTTTACAAAATAACGATATAGCGACTTCTGTTTAACAGATCTCACAAAGTTGTTCTATTAAATAGATTTAGGCAAGCCTAAGAGCGGAGCTCCTCACACAGACCCTCACACATTGAAAATGCTGTCACTAAAGTTATTAAATACGCCTGGTGTACGCAACTACTTAAAGAAGATTCGATAGCTGAAATAAATCGTCAAAAAAAAACATTTAGCTCGCGACTCAACGGAAGAACCATTACCTGGTCAGCAAAATTATAATAGTTTTAAAGCAACACCAAAAGCAGTTAGGCAGCTCTTTAACAAATGAAAAATAGACACTCAGCTTTATGCTTATGTCCCTCCAAAAATGCTTGAAAACATGTAGGAAGAACTCAGCTTTATGCTTATGTCCCTCCAAAAACGCTTGAAAACTTTTAGGAAGAAAATTTTTCCTCCAAAACCGCTATGAATAATCCGTTTCTTCAGCAAAACATTGTAGACTGCTGTAGACTGCTGGCTGTAGGTTGTGTAGCCGCGGCAAGCCGCGAAAAGCGCGCGAAAAGCAAAGCCTCGTTTCGATTTAAGACCTTCTAAATATCCCGGATGACTATGGCCGCCATGTTGGGGCAACATCGTCGTCGTCGCCGTCGTCGCTAGGCGCACGCGCCCGCGAGCCATGCCGCTAGCCACGATGACCATGAAAACTCAAACGCATATTTTTCTCAATTTCTATCCTCGCACGGTAGTTATGGGGCTCCGCTCTGCGGCTCTTCATGCCGCTGTGGAGCTCCGCTATAATTAAATAGTTGCCATGATCCGTTACCATGATCCTTACCATTCTCCTTGTTTGTAATAACTCTTGGGTGATAAGTTAAGTAAAATAATCAAAAGTGTTTTTGATTGTCCAACTTTGTTTAGTTCTATTTTGGACATGATTAGTCATTACTGGTTAACTTTCACACACCATACACTCTACTTACTCTCAGTTTGACATTAAATTACCGGCAACGCCACAGTGACAAATTAAGAGCTTTTTGTCTCTCTTTTGGGTGAATTTCAACAATTGCTTACAAGCATTAGGTAACGTCTCTAATTACCAACATTCATTATTTAAAATAGTTGCATACATTCTTATCCACACAACTGCACATTTACGACAATTCTACTCTTCATATTTTCACCTTCTAAGCAGTAGTCACATGCGCCTCTACGGCGCCTATTTTTATAGCGGGGCTCCCGCGCGCGAAGCGCGCGTGGAGCAGAGCCCCATACTCATGGAATATGGTCAACCTGTTTTCATTTGGTTGTCACGTGACTGACCGAGCGTACGTACGTACGCATACGTACGTACGTACGTACGTCCGTACGTACGTACGCGTCTACAGATTGTACGGGTAGGGTAGGGGAGACTATCAAAAGGAAGGGAGGGGTATCTCAGGCTTGTCTTGGCAAATACACATCTTTTATATTGGACATTCACAATATGGTCAATGGACAGCTGTCAAAACGAAATAGCCACTGACCAGCATCACATGACCATATTGTGGGCTCATGTGTCAACTCATCGAGGTGACGGGATTTATTTGGAAGCTGTTCTGGTAGCCCGCGTATTTTTGGCGGGAAATTGCGTTGACGACTGAAAAGAAATTTTCAGTTCATTGTCTTTTTGAGACACAATATTACTACTCTTCACTGTTTTAACAGTGAAGTTAAAGTTAATGTTACTTTAATGTTAAAGTTTTACTAAAGGATAAACGAAACAATTTCTATTGCTATGTCAACAAACAATAGCAGAGAAAATATAATTTGCAGAACACAGGGTTCAGGTGAAGAGCAACGGGAAAGAGAACAAGAATTAACTGAGGAAGAATGAGCGAAGTAGATCGCCAAAGAAGGCGCGCTCGGGAAAGAGAAAGGAGACGAAATTATAGCGAAGAACGCCGACAAGCAGAAAGAGTCCGGGCTCGAGAAAATAGACAAAATGTTAACGAAGAACGCCGAGAAGCGGAAACATTCCGTGCTGTTGAAAACAGACAAAATTGTAGCGAAGAATGCCGAGAAGCGGAAAGACTTCGTGCTGTGGAAAACAGACAAAATTTTAGCGAAGAAAGCCGAGAAGCGGAAAGACTCCGTGCTGTGGAAAACAGACAAAATTGTAGCGAAGAAAGCCGAGAAGCGGAAAGACTCCGTGCTGTGGAAAACAGACAAAATTGTAGCGAAGAAAGCCGAGAAGTGGAAAGACTCCGTGCTATGGACCACAAATTTGCATAAGTTTTGTCTACATAATATTTGCTCACTGATGCGTGACTCAGCACTCGCACTTTCCACTTTCCCTT
This sequence comes from Ricordea florida, assembly GCA_949710005.1. Taxonomy (NCBI): domain Eukaryota; kingdom Metazoa; phylum Cnidaria; class Anthozoa; order Corallimorpharia; family Ricordeidae; genus Ricordea; species Ricordea florida. Next base: position 22,614,251 of record OX453278.1, on the reverse strand, counting down.
AAACTTGACACTTGACTTGGAAAACCGACTTCTAAACAAACCTTCTTCAGAAAAATGATCTTCTGAATGCACTACTTTTGAATGAGAAGCAAACTGATGAAAGATTTCAAATTTTTATGTACTTTAATCATATAAACATCTCCCCTGTCGACGGCTAAGAAATACTCCCGCGGGAATTTTCTCTTGGCGGCAAATTGCAGAATGTAGCGCTTTCACTGGCAGCTTTTCGCGTTGTCGACGTTGTCATTTAGTGTGTCGATTGAGAACTTTGGTTTCAACGCCGTTGTTTTCGTAAAAAATGTTCTTCTAAATTGTAAAATGTCTCAAATGTATGTAAGTCATTCACGTGTTGCGTTGGACCAGGTCTACTTATAGTTCACACTTTTACGGTTATTTATTTCTTTTGTTAAGTAACTACAGCTGATTGTAGTGAATAAATGAAGGCAGTAATTTTTTAAACTTACAATGTAATTAAGAAAAGAATAAGTAATAATTATTTTTTCATTCTCGTGAAAAATGTTTTTCGGGCTGGTAGATTTTGGTTACAGCTTGCCCGAAGGGCAACCTGTAAAACTAATTTTCTTTGCACCCTGCTTGGATTAAACATTTATTTTACGGAGGTGTTCGTTTTAACACGAAAATGACAAGAGTTGTGTCCTGCATTTCCCAGTAGCGTGTACAAATCTTTTAAATACATTTACGCAAGTAGAATGGTTAGTTTCATCAGGAATAGAATACAGTACATTGATAATTTGTGTTTTTTGTTGAATATACTCCATGACTTTGTAGGTAGAAAGACCGTACTATTGGCAGGCGAAAGTTTAGACAAAAATCATAGCAAGTTAACCGACCTCGACACTTACCTATAGTTAAAAACGTTTGTGAATTCCTTCGCAATATTTTAGAATGCTTTTACAGTTTAAAGTGAAATGAAAGTACTAACGGGAGCCCCGCTTTTAGGCTTGGCTAAATCTATATATTATATGTATATATATATATAGATATATTTATATATATATATATATATATATATATAAAAACGTTAGATAAAGCAAGGACGGACAACTTCTGACGATAAAAAAGTTAAAAAGTTAAAAATTTAATAGAAAAAACGTTTCGGTCTTAGACCTTCGTCAGTTACAGGAGAAAAAGGACGGAAACTAAGTTTAAATACGGTTACAGTGTGGGAGATTACATACCGAAATGAAAAATACTATCGTGCTATTAATACATCGTGATTAATACAATACAGGGAAAAAAATGCAAAACGAGAAATACAATGCTGTACTATAAATTACGTCATACAGGGTGATAATTAATAGACCAAACGAAAAAGATACAATGCTGTGCATAAATTACATTATAAAGCGGGATAATTGCAGAACTAGGTTAAATTCAACCTAAAAACTAAAATAGTTAAAATAGATAAAACGGACTCTTGCAATGCGGTAAATATTACGGGAAAACTAGTTTACAAAGATATGCAGAAGAAACCTACGTTTACGCTGGACAGGGTTAATAACAAAATCCCAAATCGAGGCCTTTGGAGCATTAAAGGGTTGACAAACAACAAAATCCCTGGAGGGGCCCTTAAACAATAAGCTGTAATAAGATCCCAGGCAGGGCCTTTGAGCATACCTAACACCCAAAGAGCTGGCAAAATCCAAGGAAGGGCTTTTGGACTGCTTTATGGCGCAAACGCATATTTACACAAGAGAAAGTTAATTATAACAAATTCTGTTTTTGGAGTGAAATTCTTTTCTTTTATTTAAGCCATGGGGAGCCATAGAAAACAGTTGAGCACTCCAATAAGCCTCTTTTGAATTCCAATGCATTGATCAGGTGCAGGCCCCTAATGACTTAGACGAGATCGATAGGTTTTTAATTACGAAAGAGGCTTATTGGAGTGCTCAACTGTTTTCTATGGCTCCCCATGGCTTAAATAAAAGAAAAGAATTTCACTCCAAAAACAGAATTTGTTATAATTAACTTTCTCTTGTGTAAATATGCGTTTGCGCCATAAAGCAGTCCAAAAGCCCTTCCTTGGATTTTGCCAGCTCTTTGGGTGTTAGGTATGCTCAAAGGCTCTGCCTGGGATCTTATTACAGCTTATTGTTTAAGGGCCCCTCCAGGGATTTTGTTGTTTGTCAACCCTTTAATGCTCCAAAGGCCTCGATTTGGGATTTTGTTATTAACCCTGTCCAGCGTAAACGTAGGTTTCTTCTGCATATCTTTGTAAACTAGTTTTCCCGTAATATTTACCGCATTGCAAGAGTCCGTTTTATCTATTTTAACTATTTTAGTTTTTAGGTTGAATTTAACCTAGTTCTGCAATTATCCCGCTTTATAATGTAATTTATGCACAGCATTGTATCTTTTTCGTTTGGTCTATTAATTATCACCCTGTATGACGTAATTTATAGCACAGCATTGTATTTCTCGTTTTGCATTTTTTTCCCTGTATTGTATTAATCACGATGTATTAATAGCACGATAGTATTTTTCATTTCGGTATGTAATCTCCCACACTGTAACCGTATTTAAACTTAGTTTCCGTCCTTTTTCTCCTGTAACTGACGAAGGTCTAAGACCGAAACGTTTTTTCTATTAAATTTTTAACTTTTTAACTTTTTTATCGTCAGAAGTTGTCCGTCCTTGCTTTATCTAACGTTTTTAAATTCATTTTTGTGGTGAGGCTTGGACTGTGAATCTTCATTGATCCTCCTGACGCAGTGGCATTCTTTGTTGGCTTGAGGCATTTTATAACCGTTTTTTATATATATATATATATATATATATTTTAAAGGTGTCCGTTTGCAGGCCAGGTTACCTGGCAACATTACTTCATATGAATTTCCGCCATTAAGAAGGCCGTGAAGGCTGATCGTCGGTGTAATAAGCACAGCTGACGTCACCGTACTCGCTTATATTGAGAATGAAATAAAACAATGGTCAGAAGAAAACAATGAGCGACCGTATCGAACTGAAAATTAACTATTTCAATACTTGTAAAATGTCTCAGTAATAAGGAGGCCCGTTGTTTTTTACAATCTTGTGGTTCTGGTAGTGCTTCCTGTGGTTCTCGTGGTTCCTGTGGTCCCTGTGGTCCCTGTGGTTCCTGTGGTTCTCGTTGGTTCTCGTGGTTCCTGTGGTTCCTGTAGTTCTCGTGGTTCCTGTGGTTCTCGTGGTTCCTGTGGTTCTCGTGGTTCCTGTGGTTCTCGTTGGTTCCTGTGGTTCTCGTTGGTTCTCGTGGTTCTCGTTGGTTCTCGTGGTTCCTGTGGTTCTCGTGGTTCTCGTGGTTCCTGTGGTTCCTGTGGTTCTCGTGGTCCCTGTGGTTCTCGTGGTCCCTGTGGTTCTCGTGGTCCCTGTGGTTCTCGTGGTTCCTGTGGTTCTCGTTGGTTCTCGTGGTTCCTGTGGTCCCTGTGGTTCTCGTTGGTTCTCGTGGTCCCTGTAGTTCTCGTTGGTTCTCGTGGTTCCTGTGGTTCCTGTGGTTCTCGTGGTTCCTGTGGTTCTCGTGGTCCCTGTGGTTCTCGTGGTTCCTGTGGTTCCCGTGGTTCCTGTGGTTCCCGTGGTCCCTGTAGTTCTCGTGGTCCCTGTGGTTCTAGTGGTCCCTGTGGTTCTCGTGGTCCCTGTGGTTCTCGTGGTCACTGTGGTTCTCGTGGTTCCTGTGGTTCTCGTGGTTCTCGTGGTTCCTGTGGTTCCCGTGGTCCCTGTAGTTCTCGTGGTTCCTGTGGTTCCCGTGGTCCCTGTAGTTCTCGTGGTCCCTGTGGTTCTCGTGGTTCCTGTGGTTCTCGTGGTTCCTGTGGTTCTCGTGGTCCCTGTGGTTCTCGTGGTCACTGTGGTTCTCGTGGTTCCTGTGGTTCTCGTGGTTCTCGTGGCTCCTGTGGTTCTTCTGGTTCCAGTGTGTTTCTCGTGATCATATGAGATTATATATACTCATCTTGAAAGGTTGTACAAGCAATTTATATGAAGGAAATAGCACAGACTAGTCACCAACATTAAAAATTGTACGTCATAAAGTGGAACAACCCAAAGAGGTCAACAAACATGGAATTGAGCCGACGCCATTCCGAATCAGCACTGAGCTCAATAGTAATGACTTCGTATTATAGCACCGTGTTGAAGACACCAAGCATCATCTCTTCATTTAAATCCAATTAAAATGATTTTGATACTTTAAAAGCTTAAATTAGGTGTAAGAAAGAACGATTCTTCGTTGGCAATCACGTGTAAACAAACATCTCACACGGCTCGCGAGACTGTGTGGATATATCGCAAGAAAATACTATTTCTGTGTATACTAAAGCTGTCGATCCAAAAACAAAATATAGATATATCGATAAAATATCTCTTTGCCCTATATGATGAAATCGAAAGAGTTTTCCCGAGATTAAACGATCTACCAGCCATACAAAGCCAACAGTTGATACATCTCGAGTTCATCAGGCTTTCTGTGGTTTTTTGTGACGTGTCCTGGGCTGCGCCTTCATAACATTTGTTCAGCGGGTTTCCTCTTCGCGCGCTTTTTGTTAATTGCACAACATAGCGCTGGCATATTTTTGCATTTTGTTGTTCGTTTCTCGTCTTTTTCTTGGCTGTTTTACGTCAAAATGGATAGTGAGAGCGAACTAAGAAATCTTTCAGAGCTTGAGACGAAATTGGGTGAAGTTATGTTTCCGTTCAACGATATTGTGCCTGAAAATCTTCGTAGCTGGTTCACGGTGTTTTCGTCGAGCCATGGTACAACTCGAGAGCTTCTGTTACTGAGCATACTTACATCCACGAGTGCACTGGTTGGCAAAACAGTAGTACAAGTGTTTAGTACCTATCAGGAGCGTGCTAATCTGTTTCTCATAGCCATAGCACCATCTGGATCAGGGAAGACACCAGCATGCTACCTTGGCTCTCCCGATCCTGTTGTCAGCTATTTGGAACGAAAGATTGACATGACCCTTTTGCTGGATGAAACATCGGTAATACATTCATGTCCTATATTTTGGAGCCATTGTTCCAGACCTGTTTGAGTTTTCAATCGATAATTACACGAAAACGTTTGCAGAAAAAAATCTTATACTTTTACACGTCGTTTCTTACTTGATGCTTTGTTTACATGAATTTTTTCAGCAAGATATCTTGAAAAGCAGAAGAGTTACAATGCTTTAAATGTTTGGTGTATATAGGACATGAATGTATTACCGAAACGTCAACCAATGGACTGTTTAATCACTATCTATCCAGTCCTCTTGTACCGATTATATGTGTCGATGAAGCACTTACTTTTCTAACGAAAATGGCATGCCCAACTAAGTCCTCTCAGATCCACTTATCAATGGAGAGACTTTGCAAGCTATTTGATGGAGACTTTTGGTACGTGTTGAAAGGAAACAAGAGTAAAAGAAGTGGGGTATCATCTGCAATGGCATCGTTACTGCCCTTCACAACGCCTCGACAATTTTTGGAAAAAGTTTGGCCAAAGATTATGTCTGCAGAGAATGGGCTGGCTGAAAGAGTCCTATTTTATTACCAAGTCAAAGTTGACAAGGACTTGGAAATGATAGCCAGTCTTTGTCAAGAACTTGAGGATTTGCCGGTGAAATCTTTGAATGTAGTGTTTGAAAACATATTCACTGAACACAACCAAGATGTTGCACTGAAGTACAGTCTAAGTGCAAGTGCCAAGGAAGCATTCTTCAAGTTTGCCAAGCCACAGGAGAATGTCCTTCCATCATCTCAAGGTGGAGCAGCTCCCCAACCAAAATGTACTAATGCAAAGCGAAACACGCATGTCCTGCGTGTGGCACTTAACATGCACATCCTCTATGAAAATTTACAGAAAGCCAGTGCACATGAGGTAGGAACAACATCAAAGGTCATTTCACTTCGAACCTTGAATATGGCTATCACTCTAGTTGAAACATTGGAAACCTACAAGGGGGTGTCTGAAGTGGTAAGTCATTGCATTTATAGAAGTCATTACTTAGTCAGGGAAAGGGAGCTGCAGTACAAAAAGAGAGGGAGTCCAATTTTTTGACATATGTTCAAATGAGAAACAACTGTATTTTGATTAAGTGACCCAAAATGCTGAAGTGTCAAATTGTACAGCCTTGTCAATTTTCACTTCAAAACAGTAGCAGAGGAATCTCAAATCATTTCACTTCAGTAGAATAACATAGTTATCCAAAAATTGGACCCCCTCTCTTTTTGTACTGCAGCTAATTATTAATTATTAACCAATTTACAGCCTCTCAAAAAGTTGTTGGATAAACTTTGGCAGGAATGTTAATCTTAACTCCAGGTTAGCTTATTTTCCCTCTTTTCTCTCCTTGTAGTGTTGCTATTTAAAGCCTTCAGAACCAGTGAAGCTGGGTATTAGCAATTCCGATATCAACAAAAGGCTTCTATATATTTTAGGTCCATACACAACAGCGAAAAGAGTGTATACCAGTTTCACCTCAAGGAACAGACCCACAGCATTAGCAGTAAAGAACTGCATGGAAGACCTACAACAGCAAGGCCTGGGTACTTATAAATATATTAACAAGCTGCATTGTTATTATAAGAGTTTCCCTAATGAAGATCTAAAACCACTTTTGGCAGTCCATGGAATGTCTTTGGATAGCTATATAGCTACATTCAAAGATGAAGATGAAAGAATCACTAGCAGCAACAGGGACATGTTGTTGGACAACCACCCAAATTCTGCTGAACTTGAAGCTTTCTTAAGTGATTAGATACTACTGAACATAACATTGTGACAATGCAAACAATGGCCTAACTGATTAGATGCTGCTTAAGATAACATTGTGACTTTTAAACTAATTAAGGCACTGAGAAAAAATTCATGAATGAGCCAAAAGTATGCTTGCGGATAAATGAACATGTTTTAAAAGGGAACACTTTCTATTTAAGCATAATGTTTTGTATAATATGTATGCATGACTAAGCTGTGAAAAAAGTAACCATTTCATGGAAGTATCAATAGCTAGACTATGTCAAAAGTTTTGCGGCATTTCTGAATCTGTCTGTCGATATTTAATATGTCGAAATACAAGGCTAGTTGTTTAGAGAATTTTTTATGTAAGAAGCATTCTATCATTTCAAGATTTCTTTTATGCAGATGTGAACATTTGCTCTGTTTATGCATCTTCTAAATTGAATTGTACACAATTTGGATCTAGAGTGCAAATGAAATGAAATATTTGTAATACTGAATTGTACTAATTTTATGTTAATTATATTGTTTTCCATTGTTCATGAAGTAGCACAATTTCGTACAATGTAGTAATTAGTGTTTCATGGTTATATCATTTGCACTCTAGCCATCTAGTTTTTTTTGCAAGAGAAATTTTGAAAACTTACCTCAAATTTGCAATGGTCAAACATTTAAAGAAAAATTGCTAAAGATAAATATTATGTGAAATGTCATTGATTATATTTATATTAGCACATTGCATTGCATGTTACTTTTATGTTGTTTAAAAAAGATTGTTTTACTGATTATAATTTGAGACATACATTTTTAATATATTTTACTTGGAAACATGAACATAGCTAATAAAAACAGTTATGACATGAAATGCTTCATTTTTTACAATATTTTAACCAAGCACAAGCAGTACACACAGTAAAAACAAAAAGCAATAAAAAATATTCAAATTTTGAATTGATAAAGTGTTCATAAAAGAATATGAATTATTTAAAATTTTTTTGTGTTTATGGTACTTATGTTTATAAATTACCAGTACTCGCTTATGCAACAGATGACTTACTTTCCATGTGGGATAAATAGTTATTCAAAATGTGCTCTATTGAAGTACATCGTGTGTGCTCATTAGCGACCAAACTCAACAGTGAACTTATTTCTTGTTTTTCTCTCTGAAATTCATGTTTATTAGTGTTGGTTTTTTATAAGTCGTTTATAACATTCATGTCCATGTTGTATGGGCATTACCATCTCTCGCCTGCAATTTGATTTTGCAATTCCAATACCACATGTCCACTTTTGTTGTAAACTATACTAAATATAAGTCTATAAGTCTACATGCCAGAGTAATTCTTTAATGTAAGGTCAATAACAGTAACAAAATTTAAATTGTATAATATACAACACAGTTATTATAGCCATAAATGATGGACCAGTATCAATATAAATGTGATATAAAAAATTTAACAAGAACAATTTAAAACAAGAACAAGAAGCTATCAGAGCAAATACATGTACTAATGAGCATTCATTGCATGTTAGTACTAGGTTCCATGTATAATTTATGGCCATAAAATTGTACTCCAACCCTAGTTTCCAAACTTGAAATGCAATTATTTTTCCAAGTTCATCTCAACTTGTGTCGAGTACACCTCTCTTAAACATACGCTTAAAGGTAAAGAATAAAAGCAGGTGTTTATAGTGCTGGTTAGCAACTTATATTTTTTATCACTCTTTTTTGTCGAGCTGTTTTAGTTGCATTTTAGATATCAAAGAGCAACTATCAATAATTAGCATTTGTTGATACAAGTCTATCATATGGCACCTACACAAATCAGTGTGCACATTATTCAGCTAAAAATTAAGTCTAGCTTGCTCTTTTATAAGGGTCTCCAATACATGTTGGGAATTCATAAACACTGCCAGCTTTTGCGAGACTTGTCTATATGTCTTTTTACCTAAACAACGTCTAATGTTGAAGGAATCAACAGAGTCAACAACATGGTTGTATTCATTCGACAGTGTCTCGGGTTCTAATTTGTCACTTGCCAAAAGAGCTAGCATGATATGCATCAAGACAAGTTCTTCAAACAACGTCCAATGCACAGTTGTTGTTCCACCTGCCTTGGTTTCTGTGTATGCTTTTCCACTGAGCCTTTCAGTAGTGTTTTCATGATACCTTCGTTTACGGGGTGCACATGAAATTTGTGCCCCTTGTGGATTTCTTTTTCCTCTGGGATTGCTGCAATTTAAACACCGGCAATAAATGCTACATCCTACAACATTTTGGAAACACTTGCAACCACTTTTGAATTCATGGCAGGAAGTGAAATCTTTCTTTTTTGCTTTTGCCCCTTTTCCACACCGACAAGATACTGGTTGTTGATTTTCACTGCTCAGAGATATCCCACTTTTTTCATGATCTTCATTCACAGGACTTGAAATGTCACATTTCTTAACAGCATCATAATGTCCAGCAAAATTCATGTCATATGCAAGGAAGATTGGAGTGTCATTTAGAATTATATCTCTTGGGCAGATAGGTATCATTGGAAAGTTTGACATGGCAGTAAGTACCACAATTGGAATCTGCAATACATTAGAGGAAGCCAGAGGCATAGTATTTCCAAGCTCTGCAGCAAAATGGCCATCTTTTAAAAATGCTTCAGCCTCTGCTTGAAAATCCCCTCCTGACAGAAGGTATGGCTGATACTCTGTTGTATGTGTTAGCCATTCATTGACAATAATTTTGCGCAACAAGGTTGCAATTTGCCCAGTACTATCAGAGGCAAGCTTAATTCCTAGGTTTTCAAAATGTGTTTTAACCTCATTACTTAAAGTGCCAGTTAGAAGTTGATGTTGTAGCATAGTTGCCAGGGATAAAAAAAAAACAGTTACCATTCCCAGGAATCTGTATTCGCTCCATATTGTTCATCAAAAGTAAATCATCAAGATTCTTCAAATTACTGTTATTATTTTCATTGCTTTCCACTGTTGACAGAAGACATAGTGAATTTTTGAGATGAAGAAGGTTAGTAGCATTTCTTGATATTGGAATTCCACATATAACGTTTTCCAAAATCTTGGCTAAACAGCTGAAATTTGATGCCTTTTCAATGGCATGAGCAATTCCAACTTTGTTTAGTAAGAAACAGTCATCCCGTTCCCCATCACTTTGATCACTGTCAGCAGGAGGCAAACTTTCATCACTGTCGTCACTAGAAGCATACTCAACATTTGGTTCTGATAACAAAGAATTAACACAATCTATAACCTCACTGGAGTCAGTCATATTCTCTGAAAACTCACAGTGTGTGGCTTCTATCTTTTCAGCACTTGCTAGTGATCCACCAAAGTGTTCTAATTCATCATCAGTCAATAATGTCATGTCATCTCTCATATAAGTCTCTACCGGGTGAACAAAAGTAAAAGATTTTTTCTTGCTCTGTTTGGCCAGCTTTTTCTCATTCCATCGGTAAAAGAATAATCCGAGAAAAGCAATTGCTAGTTCAAGGCCAATCCTTGAACGCCTCAGTGATTTATTTAGGGTTCTATGCAAGGCTTCATTTTTATTTGTTCCAGCTGATGGTGGTATGTTTGATAAACAACCTTTTTCAACATGACACTTTAACTTTTCAATTTCTTTTCTTGCAGCCAATGGCAATAATTCAGTTGAATCTACATTAACTCCTTCCCATTGTGTTAAAATGGTATCAATATTTCTCATCATGATATCAGGAGTAGGAGTGACCATTGATCTCTCTTTTCCAATGTCAGCCGTGTCTCTGACTGAATTCTTCAATGACTGTATAAGCTATTTCCGTAACAGTTTAAGTGTTTCAGTACAGCCTTTCTTTCTGGGGATTTTTTGTACAACTCTCTGTAAGGCATGAAAAATGTCAAGCTTTATATCAATCTCTGGAAATATCTCCTTAATCTTGGACCTCCATGTACAGCAATTGTCTAATACGAATAAAGTTGGCTTGTTTTCATGGTTATCAAGCCTTTTGTTCAATTGTGTCAAAGCACTTTTAACTGATGAAAATTTTGTTCCTTTACAGAGTTTCCAGCTAAGTACAATTCCTTCTTCATTAAGCACGATAAAAAGGGTATCATACAGTTTAACCCATCGTTTATTGAACCAAAATCCAATATTTGATGACACTTTAAATGTGTGATCGCAGCTTAACCATTTGTCAGCTGTCATCTGACACATTCGTTGTGTATAAAGGTGCTCTTTTTTATAGTACTCTAGTGCAATTAATGCTGCAATAATCTTTTCTCCTGGTTGATTCCATTCTAAACAAGGCAATGGAGACTCTGCAGTCTTTTGGCATTCCATGAAGTATGCTTGCTTACGCTCACCATGAGCATCAAATCGTGTCTGTAGCCACAGTGTATGAATATCACTCACCGACATTCCAACGTTTGCATGAGTTGTGATGAATTGTTGTAGCTCTCTCGTTATACCCACTTTGTGAAACAAAATAAATGGAACCAGTACAGAATTCTTTAACTGAGCGATAACAAATGGGTCATGGGCAATAATCTGATGTCCTCGGCAACAAACGTACACTCGACTAACCAGTAGTGCGTCGTTTGTCAATCCATAAAGACGACGTGGCTGGTCACACGTGGTTTTACCGTCCTTCCATCTTGTAGGTTTAAGTCCTTCATTTATTCCATCGTTATGGAGGCAGTCTGGACAAGATAAAGCCAGCAATAATCCAGAACTTAATGGGTCCCAGATGATTAAGTCTTGCTGTTGATATACCTCATAACCTATATCTGACGAATTCGCAGACGCCAAGAGACGTAGCAGCTGTTGACTTCGTATTATAACGCCGTGTTGAAAATTCCATAAATCATCTCTTGATTCAAATGCACTCAAAATGATTCTGATACTTTTTAAGGTTAAATTAGAAATAGGTGCTTGATGAGAATGCGATAATATCAAAAGATTTAAAAACACTATGACGAAAGAACGGTTATCAGCCATGTTGTATTCTAATACTAAAAAGAAATCCGCTGGTCAGACTATACTCATAAGGAGTACCACAGGAAACCCGTCCCGAGAACCACAGGAACCAACGAGAATCACAGGAACCACGAGAACCACGGGAACCACGAGAACCACAGGAACCACGAGAACCACAGGAACCACGAGAACTACAGGAACCACGAGAACCACAGGAACCACGAGAACCACAGGAACCACGAGAACCACAGGAACCACGAGAACCACAGGAACCACGAGAACCACAGGAACCACGAGAACTACAGGAACCACAGGAACCACGAGAACCAACGAGAACCACAGGAACCACGAGAACCAACAAGAAACGCAGGAACCACAGGGACCACAGGGACCACAGGGACCACAGGAACCACGAGAACCACAGGAAGCACTACCAGAACCACAAGATTGTAAAAAACAACGGGCCTCCTTATTACTGAGACATTTTACAAGTATTGAAATAGTTAATTTTCAGTTTGATACGGTCGCTCATTGTTTCCTCTGACCATTGTTTTATTTCATTCTCAATATAAGCGAGTACGGTGACGTCAGCTGTGCTTATTACACCGACGATCAGCCGCCGTGAATGATGTTTTGAAAATAATGTGAATTTTGTTGAAACCGATTTTTCTAATCCTGGAAGTACATCCTAGCAAGAAGATCTCCGAGATGCACAAGTAAGAGTGGCGAGAGATCGTCGACGAGTAAGTTTGAATGCCGCAAAACTCAGCACACGGGAAGCGGCGACTCAAAGCAACGACGGTTAAGGGACGATAATATAAAAAGAGGCATCGCAGCAAAGACAACAACTGCTCGCTCAAAAAGAGCAAAGGAAACAGCAAGGAAAACGACCAGGAATACTATCAAGTTAGATTGGAAATTGAATTTGTTTTCGATAAAAACAAAGACTCGTTTTGGCTATACAGCATTCAGAATTTAAGGAAAATTATGGCAACAGCATACAGACAGAATCAGAAGGCGAACGACAAAACAGATTGCCATATCGTCTTGAAAAAAGTGCCAGGAATGGGGAAACAGAAACCAACCGCAAAGAAATGAAAGATTACAGTCACGAAGTATTAATACAGCAATGAGAATGCAAGTAGGTATTTTTCGTACTAAAACGATAGCTACCATTTTGAAGAAATTCCCAATACAGAGACTGCAGTTGTGATAGCAATTTATGATTATGTAATCTGATATCATTGCAACAGTGAAAATATATTGTAGATTTGTCTGTTGTAGCAGTTATGTTCAGCATTTTCAACAGAAAAGATACTTAACAATTAGTGACTGGTTCTGCAATATTATCAGTGATCAATGCAATTCTTTGAAAATAAAGCAGATGGTATTTATTACTGACTTCTGAGTAGTATCTCTCTTTGCTATATATCTTTGCTACATATATGTATTAAGTAATTTAAAGGTTTCGTTGGGACTGACAAGTTCCATCGCCTTTTGAAAATGGATTTTTACATTTGAGTTCCAGGTATCCCTGGGAATTACTCTCTTAGCCCCTGCCCTTTTCCCACAAATAAAAAATTCATTTAAGCCCTACTTTGCAAAATTAGGCATAACATCTTAACCTTTTTCCTTAATGCAATTTAATTCATTTTTATGATTTAAGATACAAATATTTAACAACAACTGCAATATACAGTTGACCTTTTACATTCAGAAGACTAAAGTTTGTAATGCCAAAATTTTTGCGATCTTTCTTATATATTCATTACAAGGGTGCTGTATGTAATAACAAGTATTTAAAGTTTCCTAAAAGCCCTGTGCTTTAAATCATGATTTCTCACGCTAACTGTATGGACAAATGACTGTATTGATTAATTCATTTTTATGATGTCAAATACAAATATTTAATAACAACCACAATATACAGTTGACATTTTACATTAAAAAAACTCTACAAAGGAGAAACTAAAGTTTGTAATGCCAAAATGTTTATGATGGGTCTTATGTATTCATTCAAAGGTTGCTGTATGTAACAAGTCTTTGAAGTTTCCTAAATGCCCTATGCTTTCAATCATGATTTTCCACACTAACTGTATGGACAAATGACTGCACTAGCATGATTGCTACAGGTCAGGAAATGGTCAGGGAAAAAATTCTTCAAATAAGGGAAAAGTCAGGGAATTTCATTTCGAGTAAGGGAAAGTTGATCTTTGAGAGAAGTCAGGGAAAAGTGAAATTTAAGAGTTCTAATTTATTTATTGCCAATTCAGCTATGGTTTGGTGTAATTAAGAATGTGACATGAAATGTGTTGAAGTGATAGAATTAAATGGCAAATGGTATTGTTCAGAGATGAGTAATTTTTACAACAACTGATACAAACCCTATTCAGAAGAAAACTGTATTGCTTATAGTAGCAGAGGAACAACACCTTTACCCAGATTAGGACATACACCCCCACGCCATAACAGTATATTATATTAAACATAAAAATTAACAATAATAATAATATCAATACCAGCAATAATAATAATAATAATAATAATTCCTCGCGAAGCGAGGCCGAAGGCCGAGCGTAGCGAGGTTACTAATAGTGTCGCTTCCGGTCAGACCACGTGGCTCGCAAGCCCGAGTAAATCGAGCCGAGAGTTTTTATATATGTATATATATATATATATATATATATATATATATATATATATTTATATATATATATATATATATCTATATTTTAAAGGTGTCCGTTCGCAGGCCAGGTTACCTGGCAATAATAGCGTATTTGAGAACTCCTGAATTTCCGCCATTTCGAATGCGGTGATGCCTTTTTGAAAGAAATGTAAATTTTGTGGAAACGGATTTCACTCGTCCTGGAAGTGTATCCCAGCAAGATGATCTCCGAGATATTCAAGAAAGTAAGTTCGAACACCGTGAAAATCAACACAAGGAAAGCACGACTCAAAGCAGGGAAAGAGTACGACAGCAGGGCGAATAACAACAGACATCCGTCATCGCAGCAAAGACAAAAACTGCTCGCTCTAGAAAAAGGCAAACGAAACAGCAGGGAAAAGGACCAGGAATTCAACCAAGTTAGTTTTGAATTTGAATGTGTTATTGATAGAAATACAGAACAGGAGTGAACGATTACATAACGAAATATATTAGCGTACTAAATTTAGCAAAACGGCTTAGAAGGGAAACCGAGTAGAAACAACTACAACGATTGGAGATGTCTCTGGAAAATAATTATATTAGTCTAAAAACAGAATAGGAAGACGACCAACAGATTACAAGAGAATGTAAGTAGGTATTTTTCATAATAAAGCGATAGCGTTTCCATTTTGAAGAAATTCCCAACACAGAGAGTTGCAGTTGTTATAGCAATCATTTACAACGATGTGATCTGATATCATTGCAACAGTGAAAATATTGTAAATTTTCTTGATCTAGCAGCTATGTTTAGCATTTTCAACAGAATATATACCCAGTGTCACTATAAAGTACTGGTTCTGCAATATCATCAGTGATCAATGCGATCATTTCAAAATAAAGCAAATGTTATAACTTACTTCTGAGTAGTATTTCTCTTTGCTATATATATGTATGTATTCTCTGATTGAAAGGTTTCAATAATATTACGTATAGACAACAAGTTTCATAGCCTTTTCACAATGGGTCAGTTTTACCTTAGAGTTCAATGACCCCCCCCCCCCCTGATAATATTGCAATCTAGAAACCTGGCCATTTCCCACAAATAAAATGTTAATTCAAGCCTTAATTAACATATTAACCTTGTTACTTTCTGTTGTTTACTTCATTTTTATGATGTCAAATATCAATATTTAATAACAACCACAACATACAGTTAACATTTTACATCGGAAAAACTATATAAAGAAGAAAATAAATTTTGTAATGCCAAAATGTTTATGATCTTTCTCATATATTCATTGCAAGTGTGCTGTATGTAGTAACAAGTGTTTCAAGCTTTCTAAATGCCCTATCCTTTCAATAATGATTTTCCACACAAACTTTATAGACAAATGACCGCACTAGATTTCAAGCCTTTAAGAAGAAATGGTATTGTTTGGAGCTGTTTTGATTACTACCACCTCTGATGGAAAGCCTATTAAGAAGATTTTTGTGTTGCTTGCAGTAATAGAGTAACAATACCTTTACAAAGGTTAGGGCATGCATCCCACCCCATAAAAATATATTATGTTAAACGTAAAAAATATAACAATAGTAATAATAATATCAATACCAGTAATAATAATAGTAATGATAATAATAATGATAATAATATAATGATAGTGCTTCTCATTACTATATGTCATTGGTTACAGTTCAATACCTCTGGCTGCCATGACTTTTTCGATGAAATGCCATCCTTATATTAAATCTTTCTTCTGCAGTTTTTATAATAGAAATTTGCATATATTCAAAATAATATAACCTTCTCTTGTTGGGTATGGATATTTTGCCTGTTTCTGTAACAGCACAATTAAACTTTCATGTGGTATATACTTTTAACTGATTGATGTCGATTTCACATTATTTTTTTACAGGAGTACGTAGTGCAGCAATCTTTTTCAACATATTAAGATTTCAATAACTCTTTATTTCATGTATTGTTTTTATGATATGACCTAAAAGTAGAACAACCACATACTATACAGTCGGCACTCACTATTACCAAACCTTTATTCAAAGTTGTTGTAGAATCCAATTGTTTTATCCCCATTTTTTATGTAATGACATTGTATCTCACACTTCTGTTGATATGGCATCTCTTTTGAGGGAAGAGGAATTTTCTTATCTACCACTGAGAGTACCATTGCAACTGAAGAGAGTGCACAAATTGAAACATGCACTATTCATAATGCTGTCAATTGTGGTTACCTAGGAATGAAATAATGACTGCAGTAGACAATAAAATATCTAATCAGAAAATTCTTCTTACAATGAACCTCATCCAATTATAACCAAAAAACATAAACAAAAAATAATTGGAGCATTCAACTCATCCTCAGTGTAAGAACATATTGTGTTTAAAAGGGATGTACAACAAAGGAGACAAAGCAGTAGAGACTAAGAAAATAAAACTAAAAAAAAACAGGTTTTTACACCATGGTAAACACAAGCATTCATATCAACTCTTCAAGATTTCACCTGCAAAAGATTTACAATCATTTTCAATTTGTGTTAAGTGAATATTATTGTGGTAATTCATCGACTCTGTATTCCCTGTGAAGATAATAAATAATTTTACTTCTATTCCCTCTGGTGCAATCTCAGTGGCAGTGAAAGAACTAAATGAAGGTCAATTTTTAAGCACTGTGTTGACCGGTATACTGGTCATGTAATTTTCACCAGGTGTCACTAATTTTGTACCAAACATAGCATAACAAATAAAATAATGGGGATTACGCTGATATAAAAAATATAAAATAAAATATAAAAGCATTGTGACTTCTTCAAAAACTAGCTTCGCGAGGTTTTTGCGGGAGTCGTATTTCTAGTAATAATAATAATAAAAATGGTAATAATACAATAATAATCAGGATAATTCCCGCGAAGCGAGGTTACTAATCGTGTCGCTTTCGGTCAGACCACGTGGCTCGCAAGCCCGAGTAAATCGAGCCGAGAGTTCTTATATATATATATATATATATATTTATTCCTCGCGAAGCGAGGCCGAAGGCCGAGCGTAGCGAGGTTACTAATCGTGTCGGTTCCGGTCAGACCACGTGGCTCGCAAGCCCGAATAAATCGAGCCGAGAGTTTTTATATATGTATATATATATATATCTATATTTTAAAGGTGTCCGTTCGCAGGCCAGGTTACCTGGCAATAGTAACGCACTTGAGAACTGCTGAATTTCCGCCATTATTCGGTGATGCCTTTTTGAAAGTAATGTAAATTTTGTGGAAATCGATTTCACTCGTCCTGGAAGTACATCCCAGCAAGGTGATCTCCGAGATATTCAAGAAATATGAGCACTAGATCGTCGCCGAGTAAGTTCGAATACCGTGAAAATCAACACGGGGAAAGCACGACTCAAAGCCGGGATAGAGAAACGACAGCAGGGAGAATAACAACAGCCAAGACAACAACTGATCGCTCCAGAAAAAGGCAAACGAAACAGCAGGGAAAAGGACTAGGAATTCAATCAAGTTAGTTTTGAATTTGAATGTGTTATTGATAGAAATATAGGACATGAGTGAACGATTACATAACGAAATATATTGGCGTAGTACATTTAGCAAAACGACTTAGAAGGGACACCGAGTAAGAACGACTTCAACGATTGGAGATATCTCTGGAAAATAATTCTATTAGTCTAAAAACGGAATCGGAAGACGACCAACACATTACAACAGAATGTAAATAGGTATTTTTCATAATAAAACCATAGCGTTTCCAGTTTGAAGTAATTCCCAACACAGAGAGTTGCAGTTGTTATAGCAATCATTTATAACGATGTGATCTGATATCATTGCAACAGTGAAAATATTGTAAATTTTTTTGATCTGGCAGTTCTGTTAAACATTTTCAACAGAATATATACCCTGTGTCACTATAAAGTACTGGTTCTGCAATATTATCAGTGATCAATGCGATCATTTCAAAATAAAGCAAATGTGATTACTGAATTCTGAGTAGTATTTCTCTTTGCTATATATATATGTATGTATTCTCTGATTGAAAGGTTTCAATAATATTGCGTAGAGACAACAAGTTTCATAGCCTTTTCACAATGGGTCAGTTTTACCTTAGAGTGCAATGAACCCCCCTCCCCTGATAATATTGCTATCTAGAACCCCTGCCCTTCTTTCACAAATGAAATGTTAATTCAAGCCTTAATTTGAAAAGTTAGACATAACATATTAACTTTGTTACTTTCTGCTGTTTACTTTATTTTTATGATGTCAAATATCAATATTTCATAACAACCACAACATGCAATTAACCTTTTACATTGGAAAAACTTTATAAAGAAGAAAATAAATTTTGTAATGCCAAAATGTTTATGATCTTTCTCATATATTCATTGCAAGTGTGCTGTATGTAGTAACAAGTGTTTCAAGTTTCCTAAATGCCATATGCTTTCAATGATTTTCCACACAAACTGTATAGACAAATGACTGCACTAGATTCTAAGCCTTAAAGAAGAAATGGTATTCTTTGGTGCTGTTTTGATTACTACCACCTCTGATGGAAAGTCTATTAAGAAGATTTTTGTATTGCTTGTAGTAGTAGAGTAACAATATCTTTACCAAGATTAGGACATGCATCCCACCCCATAAAAATATATTATGTTTAACGTAAAAAATATAACAATTATAATATCAATACCAGTAATAATAACAGTAATGATAATAATAATGATAATAATATAATGATAGTGCTTCTCGTTACTATATGTCATTGGTTACAAGTTCAATACCTTTGCCTGCCATGACTTTTTCGATGAAATACCATGCGTATATTAAATCTTTCTTCTGTAGTTTTTATAATAGAAATTTTCATATATTCAAAATAATGTACTATTCTCTGTTTGGTTATGGATATTTTGCCTGTTTCTGTAACAGCACAATTAAACTTTCATGTGGTATACAGTTTTGACTGATTGATGTTGATTTCACATTATTTTTTTACAGGACTATGTAGTGCAGCAATAATTATCAACATATTGAGATTTCAGTAACTCTTTCTTACATGTATTGATTTTATGAGATGACCTAAAAATAGCACGACCACATACTATACAGTCGGCACACACTATTACTAAATCTTTATTTAAACTTTTTGTAGAATCCAATTGTTTTACCCCCAATTTTTATTTTATGTAATGACATTGTATCTCACACTTCTGTTGATATGGCATCACTGGGGGTACTACTGCAACTGAAGAGAGTACATAAATTGAGACATGCACTATTCATAATGCTCTCAATTGTGGTTACCTAGGAATGAAATAATGACTGCAGTAGACAATAATATATCTAATCAGAAGATTCTTCTTACAATGAATCTCATGCAATTATAAGCAAAAAACATAAACAAAAAATAATTGGAGCATTCAACTCATCCTCGGTGTAAGAACATATTGTGTTTAAAAGGGATGTACAACAAAGAAGACAAAGCAGTAGACTCAGACTAAGAAAATAAAACTAAAAAAAACACAGGTTTTTACACCGTGGTAAACACAAGCATTCATATCAACTCTTCAAGATTTCCCCTGCAAAAGATTTACAATCATTTTCAATTTGTGGTAAGTGAATATTATTGTGATACCTCATCGACTCTGTATTCCCTGTCAAGATAATAAATAATTTTACTTCTATTCCCTCTGGTGCAATCTCAGTGGCAGTGAAAGAGCTAAATGAAGGTCAATTTTTAAACACTGTGTTGACCGGTATACTGATCATGTAATTTGCACCAATAAAATAAAATATAAAAGCATTGTGACTTCTTCAAAAACTGGCTTCGCGAGGTTTTTGCGGGAGTCGTATTTCTAGTATATATGTTTATATATATATGTCTATATTTTAAAGGTGTCCGTTCGCAGGCCAGGCTACCTGGCAACATTACTCCATGTGAATGTCCGCCATTACGAGTTCCTTGAATGATGTTTTGAAAATAATGTGAATTTTGTGGGAACCGATTTCACTCTTCTTGGAAGTACATCTTAGCAAAAAGATCTCCGACATATACAAGAAAGAGTGGCGAGAGATCGTCGTCGAGTAAGTTCGAATGCCGCAAAAATCGACACACGGGAAACGGCGACTCAAAGTAGAGATTGAGAAACGACGGTAGGGACAATAAGAAGAGAGATCGCAGCTAAGACAACAACTGCTCGCTCAAAAAAAAGCAAAGGAATCGGCAAGGAGAAGGACCAGGAATATCATCAAGTTGCCATCAAGTTAGATTGGAAATTGAACTTGTTATCGATAGAAACAAAGACTCGTTTTAGGTACAAAGGACATGAGCGAGCGATTACATAACGAAATTGGCGAACAAAATTTAGCAAAATGACTCAGAACGGAAAACGAGTAGGAACGACTTCCAGCATACAGACAGAATCAGAAGACGAACGACAAAACAGATTACCTTATCGTCGTGAAAAAAGTGCCAGGAAAGGGGAAACAGAAAGCAACCGCAAAGAAATGAAAGATGACAGTCATGTAGTGTAACACTGCAATGAGAATGCAAGTTGGTATTTTTCGTAATGAAACGATTGCCTTCCATTTTAAAGAAATTCCCGATACAGAAGTTGCAGTTGTGATAGCAATTATTTATAATTATGTGATCTGATATCATTGCAACAGTTAAAATATATTGTAGATTTGTTTGATGTAGCAGCTATGTTCAGCATTTTTAACAGAAAAGATAGCAAACAATAAGTGACTGGTTCTGCGATGTTATCAGTGATCAATATAGTTTACTTCATGGAAAGTGCGACGTACGGGGTTGTATTCACGAGTTGTTTGTGTCAAAAACCCGAACGAGCGAGGTACGAGCGAGTGAGTGCTTTTGATACAAACGAGTGAATACAACCCCGTACAAAGTACTTTCTATGACGTGATCTGTTTATTACACGTAACAGAAGAATTTTCATTGAAATAGTTTTCTGAACACAAATTAGAACTGAGTAAAAACTCACTAACAAAAGAAGCAAATGCAAATTTAATCGCAATGGAAAATATCGCACTGGTCCTCACTACATCAAGAAAATAAACTGCTGAAGTCATTTCCTTCATAATGGCTGAGGAATACTCTTTCATAAATAACAATCAAAGCGTGAAAGAAAATACCTGAGCGATGTCGGTTCGTATTGTTCTCCGTCTTTCGTTCGAACTAGAAGCAGATAATTGAAGAGATCTTTTGCATCAATATTTTCATTCTCTCTCGGCAGCTCGTTCCTTGAAACTTTTTTGAGCAACGAGACATCTGTCTGTGTTTCGTCAATGTGTTTTTGTTTTCTTGATGCTACAAACTCGTCTATGGAGCAACCAACCGACACAAACCTAGAGCTTTCCTCCGCCTTTTCCGATTTCGCAAGAAAAATCTGGAGGAGGCGCGCCGCTAAAAAAGGCGCCAAATCTAAAAAGCAATTTGAATGTAACGACGCACGATTCTGATTGGATCAGAAAGACCTTGCGCTATCGTTGATTGGTTATATTTTCACACGTGAAACAGCTGTACGCCATTCTGATTGGCTGTATACGTTTTTTTCACATGTGAAAATAAAGCGTTCAGAATTCTACAAATCAGCTTTATGGAATAAAATTACCGTGTTACGTGTAATAAATGCAATTATTTGATGTTATTACTGACTTCTGAGTAGTATTTCTCTTTGCTATATTTCTTTGCTACATATATGTATGAAGTAATTAAAAGGCTTCGTTGGGACAGACAAGTTCCATAGCCATTTCAAAATGCGTGTTTACCTTTGAGTTCCATGTATCCCTTGGAATTACTCTCTTAGCCCCCACCATTTTCTCACAAATGAAAAGTTAAGCCCTACTTTGCAAAATGAAGCATAAAATCTTAACCTTTTTCCTTAATGCTGTTTAATTCACTTTTGTGATGTCAAATACAAATATTTAATAACAGCCACAATATACAGTTGACCTTTTACATTGGAAAAACTCTATAAGGGAGAAACTAAAGTTTTTAATGCCAAAATTTTTACGATCTTTCTTATATATTCATTGCAAGGCTGCTGTTTGTAATAACAAATCATTGAAGTTTCCTAAATGCCCTATGCTTTCAATCATGATTTTCCACACTAACTGTATGGGCAAATGTCTGCATTAGCATGATTGCCACAGGTCAGGAAATGGTAAGGGTAAGAAAATTCTTTAAGGTCAGGGAAAAGTCAGGGAATTTCAAATAAAGTCAGGAAAAGTTTAAATATTTGAGAGAAGTCAGGAAAATGTGAAATTTAAGAGTGCTGATTTAATTCTTGGCAATTCAGCGATGGTTTGGTGTAACCAAGAATGTGACATGAAATGTGTTGGATTGATAGAATTACATGACTGATTAAAAGCTGATTTTGGGTTTCCAAGAAAATCAATCCTTCTTCCATGACTTAAGAAACTATAAATGGATGTTCACTGTGTGTGACTTTCTGAAAGCATATTAAATAAATGGGTTAAGGGGTTGGCTGTGAGGAGAGGTTGGACGCCATTACCAGGACTAATTTGTGACTTTTCTAATTTAGTTGGTAAGGGAAATTTTACATTTTTCAGGAAAAAGTCAGGGAATTTCAAGATCCTGTGGCTGTGGCAATCATGACTAGATTCTAAGCCTAAAAGAAGAAATGGTATTGTTCAGAGTTGAGTAATTTTTGCCACCTCTGATACAAACCCTATTCAAAAGAAAACTGTATTGCTTTAAGTAGCAGACGAACCTTTTCCCAGATTAGGACATACACCCCCACCCCATAACAGTGTATTATGTTAAAGATAAAAAAATGATAATAATAATATCAATACCAGTAATTAGAATAATAATAATAGCCATAATACAATAATAATCATCATAATAAATACAAGAAATGAGAAAATGAAAAAAGTTATAATGATAGAACAATAAGTGAATACATAAATTGGGGTTTTATCCCTCAGGAAAAACAATTACAAGTTCTTTAGAAACTAGCTTCGCGAGGTTTTGCGGGAGTCGTATTTCTAGTAATTACAAGAACTGAGAAAGTAAAAAAAAGGGATAATGATATAAAAATAAGTAAATACATAAATTGGGGTTCTATCCCTCATGGGAAAAACCATCAGGAGTTCTTTAAAAACTAGCTTCGCGAGGTTTTGCGGGAGTCGTATTTCTAGTATTTCTTGAATATCTCGGAGATCACCTTGCTGGGATGTACTTTCAGGACGAGTGAAATCGGTTTCCACAAAATTTACATTACTTTCAAAAAGGCATCACCGAAATCCCAATGGCGGAAATTCAGCAGTTCTCAAGTGCGCTACTATTGCCAGATAACCTGGCCTGCGAACGGACACCTTTAAAATATAGATATATATAAACAATAAACATATATATAAATATATATATATATACATATATAAAAACTCTCGGCTCGATTTACTCGGGCTTGCGAGCCACGTGGTCTGACCGGAACCGACACGATTAGTAACCTCGCTACGCTCGGCCTTCGGCCTCGCTTCGCGAGGAATAACATTTACAGCCAGGAGCCCATCACCCGCTGGGCTCCTGTTACAGCATAATAATTCTGCCTATGTCTCTGTATGTTACCGAAACTTAGTATTAGACCGGTCAAATTTTTCGAAATTTTTCACGCATTTTTTCAGCAAGACGCTGAGGATTTTTTTTCTACTGGATAAACTGCTGACGTAACTGTCCATTTAAAACACTCATTATCAAAAAAATTCTTAACGTTAATTACAGATTTCTTAGTTTCAATATATTTGGGTAAAGGAATATAACTACTTCCAGCAACTGGGTCCGATTCGGCTTTTACATCATGTATATTGAAATGTTCAACACTAACAAATTGCCAACCCGTGCCTTCTGCTTGAAATTTAGGTATTTCTCTAGGATAGTTTCGAATATGTTCTCCATAATACTTGGAATATAATCAAATTTGGTAATTAGTATGGGTCTACCTCTATGGGTTACCTATGAAAAACAGCGTTCATTTCCGAAGTTTTGTTCGTTGCTGGTGAACTTAGCATAAATTTGCAGGCTAATGATAAATCTTAATTTTACTGGTTTGTCCATCTTCCGTATGGTAGTAATAACATTCGGCTTAATTTTCTCCATCAATAAGTTTGCGTCACTAGTATCACCATCGATAAGTTTTAAGGTCACATTTAATAGCCGTCTTATGTTTCTTTGGGGAATATAAAAGTATCCAAATTTTTACAGATCCCATTGATCTGCCGTTTTGGATCCTCAACTCGTTTGTTTATTGTCTTCCGTATTGGTGGAGGAACGTATGATAATATCCAATCTGCTAACTCTCAAATCCTCCTTTGAGTGTCTGCAGCCATTCTTTCTGCGACTTGGCGTAACGCACATTGTGTAGTAGGGGTTGGCCTTAAAATTGGGATATCTATTTCGTTGATGGATCCATCCATAAAATTGGGTGTTTGGCTCATAACTAATTATTCTATCGTATTTCGATTTCTCTAGGTCGTCATAATGAGATACTTAAAGAGATTTAATGTTAGTATGAATGTATGCTGAGTTATTGCGTGAAAGAAAGATAAGAAACTGAATGTGTCCAAGGTAGTGAAGAATATCAATTACAACTTCACGTCGATTTAAGTGTGAACCTCGAAAATCGAGGTCGTTAAGTATTCATATATTCAAGCTATTGTTCTTACTCATTAATCATTCATAACTACTAATTGCCGAAGATGCGGCTCGTTTCCGAAGAGCGCAAACCCTTTGATGTAGGTGAGATATATTTCTTTTGTTTAAATGGAAGGTGCTGAAACCACTGGGACAATAGAGGAAGTGGCTGCTTGACTGAGTTTAGGGTTAGGTAACTCGCATTTCTGTAACATGATAAGTGTGTCATCTCAAGGGAATGAAGCTCGGACCGACCGATGTTCACTTGAAAGAACATTCACAACCCCGCTCGCTAGCTCAAGTATCTTTTGACACACACTCAATGCAAGATAAATAAACAAAGACAAATTGTCTATCTCGAAACTTGGGTTGTCTTTTTTTTCTCTGGTAATGGCCTTCTTGATATTTTACATCAGTTAATTTTCCCCTTGTGTTTCGAGACGAAATCCCGCGCTTAAAATTGTTTGCATATATCGAAAATCTCGAATCAAAGATCTTAAATTGGCGAAACTCATCTCGTCAAGACCTCTGATCTTTCTCTTTTAAGTGACGGATAACATTTAAGACATCAGTTTAAAAAGCCGCACGCGTCAAATGTAACTTCTCTTGTCCCTGTTCTGTCCGGTTCTGCTCACAATTTCGAAGTATGCCGTATCCGCCTTTGCCTTTATTTTAAATCACAATTAAGCTTTAAGTGGGCACTTTAATGAGACAAAAGGCAAAAGAGTTTCGGCTAATAAACAGCAATGAAAAGCAACAAACAAATTATTACGATTTATCAGCAAGCACGCGCTTATCTCGGAATGATCTCAAGCAATCTCGAATTGAATGTGTGATATGTGAACACGGTGAGCCTAATTCCCAAAATATTCTTCAAGCTGTAGATAATTTTCTAAAGACCTCAGGACGCTTAGAGTTCACAATAACATCACAAATCCAAGTCTTGCATGATTCGTTTTAGAGGAAAGTTAAATTTATCAACACACTTCTTTATTTACGGATCCTTGAAAAGCTGTCAAACCGCCCTTCTTTCAAAAAATATTAAAAGCGACATTTTTGGGAAGGAATTTAATTCATTCAATGATCTCTCTATGGATGAATCAGTCCTAAATCCATCCTACGCGTCCCCTGGGATGTCTAAGCTAAAAGTTTCCTTTGCAGTTCGAAACCGCCAACACGCGAATAAATAACGCTTTAGTCGACTTTCGGCTTACAGTAACCAAAAATCCTCATTCAAGATCTCGTTTTGTAGCTCTCAAAATGCTCTATCTTCATAAATACAAATCAAACTTCAAAACATTTCACGAAAAACTCAAATGCATGAAATGCCCGCGGACATTCCTTGGCGTTCACTCACACGTCAAAAACAAAAGGATACGCTCACAAGTTCCGGCGCTCGAAGTCGCTTTAATTGCGCTATTGTTCCATTCCTTTGAAGTCGCTTTAGGTCTTCATCCAAGATATCTCGCCTTTTCCCAAACGAATAAAACCGAACTTATTCAACACACTTCGGTGACTCAACGGTGGCTTCCGAAGTGAATGCCCAAAGGAATAAAGCGAGCCCACAAGGTAAAAATGCCAGCAGTTTCAACCATTTTTGAATGACACACTTAAATCGACGTAAAGTTGTAATGAGAGAGTGTGTTACTACGAGTAATGGTAAGATGCATCTGCTCAAGTTGTGGGGCTATGAAAGACAGATTTGTTTTGGAGTCTGCATACTACTAAGGAAAACAATATTAAGAAGGATTCTAGCGGAATTCCAGTGAATTATCAATTTTCACTGGTAATTTTGCGTTTGGAACTCTATCGTGAACTTGTTCCTAAGTCCTGGAGTTAGGTTTAAAACTAACTGCTTTAGGGTGATAGCGGGCAGTACGACATTTGAAACAAGTCTTAACGGCAGCCCTAGATGCAACGTCTATGAAAAAGCTAGAATCCTTTGTGGCCCTACATGAATTACAGTATTTCATGTCAGTAGATTGGGTAGTAAATTGATTACTTAAAAATTATTAGATGGTGTATTGGTAGATGGTGTATTAGTAGATGGTGTATTAGTAGATGGTGTATTAGTAGATTTAGTAGTAGGTTGTATGTTAGTGGATTGAGTAGTAGTGTATGGTGTATTGGTAGGTTGAGTAATAATAGATGGTGTATTAGTAGATTTAGTAGTAGTATATTGTGATATTAGTTCGCTGAATACATTTGTAGCTTGAAATGAAATATTTTCAATATGTTTTTGGTTTTTTAAGATAATTAATAATTTTTACTTAGTAATGGTAATAGGACTGAGTGGAGTACAATTCAAGGAGTAATCGGGCGAGGGATTTTAAACGCGCGAGGCTGATTTGAAATCACGATCACGATTTTCCCTGAATTGTACGACACGAAGTCCGATTACCAATTTATTGTGTCAATAACAAAATGCGAGAAACTCGGGAATTAGTAGTGTTTAATATAAGGGCACATACGCTTCTCATCAATGCATAATCAACTACAGGTCAACTTTCTAAAGGTAAAGAGCCAACGATTCAAACGCGAAAAATCTAAATCCGGAAATGGTTGCTATTTACAAAGCGCGAAGACTGACGACTGACACGATATCCGATTACGAAGAATGATTACCAAAAATCTCATGAATTTAAGATTCAATATAGGGGCACAAACGCTTCATATTAATAGGCAAGGTCAACTTTCTAATGTGTAAAAATACTATACAAACTGTCCAATGGAATCTGAAACCGGAAATTGTTGCTAGTTTACAAAGCGCGAAGATTGACAACTGACATGACATGACTGCTACTGCTAAACATACCCAAATAAGGTATAAGAAAATCCTAGAAGACCTCGTTGACAAGAAACGCGATGGATCGAGTTTCACACAAGCGCTGTTTTTAAGATTGTCAAACACTTCGTCTGAACTGAACTAGAAAACCTCATACAGTATAAAGTATTGAAAAAGTTCAGTCTTCATCAGAATCAATGATGTACGCTCGTCTACGTTTTCTGCGAGGAATACTTGGGCTTTTTTGCGAGTTCACCGATCTGACATTCTACTCTAGAAGAACTGGCTTGATTAGTTGATTGCGGCCCGAAGTAGTTCTGTATATTTACTGTGCAGCTGTTAAAATGATGAACTGCAGAATCGTTGAATGTACGAGTGACGGGCATCTGAGATGGTGCATGAGCCCTGATGAGTCAAAACCGAGCGTCTGTTTGTTCGGTGGACGGGAACGTAGCTGGGCTGCTTAGCGTTACAAGAACTGCGTTTGCTGAAGTTAGAAGTGACGCTGAACGGTTGAGCTCGGTGATGTTTCTAACATTGTTGTTTGGTGTGCGTTCCAGGATAGCCGCTTATTATATGAGAAAGTGCTCTTCGTTCTTCTTCTTCAATCTCGTCGTAAGCATTGAGCGAGCTTTCGTTGGCATGGCCGGTGATTTAAATAATCCTGTGTCGTGGTTGTCCGGCTTTCTTCAGTTTGGACACAACAGACTTTCTGGTCGAATGATTCGAAATCCGCTTTCCTTCTAGGTTTAGAGCCTGTGCCAGGGTCTTCATGATGCTGCCGAGTTTATGCTCTCCCATTCTGGACTTGGCGTACCAAACTTCGGTTTTCGGACGCTGGATGATGGCCAAGTACAGAGGACCGGAGGTTCGCATTTCCAAAGGTCGCCTGTTAAGAAACTCTTCGAAGAGTCTGACAGGATCTCTCGGACCGCCGTCCGTGGCCCACATTTCTTGGGGTGTTTTTCGGTGTTTAACCGTCAAGCCACCAGAACGGGTCTTCGTTGGGTTCTCGTTGAAACGTGCGCATTTCCCCATTTCTCCCCCCTCAAGCTGGATCCACAAAACTTCAAAGTCTTATTCGTAAGCATCGTAATGGTCTTGGTGGCCTCGAAAACCAAAGTGCCCGGAAAAATTTTTGAAGTTTGCATTTGTCAGAGCTCCTCCATTGTGGTCACCTAACAGCCCACTTGACCAGAAAGACTCCTCTTTGGCAGTGTTGCACGGCTGTGCGCGATTTTTTCTCTTGCCGTAACCTGGAATTCGCAGTTGTTTGGCTTTCGCATCCAACATAGCCCTTGAAGACGCGAGTTCGCGACTGTTTATCACTCTATATGGATATTTGTGAGCAGTCAAGTGTCGTTCAAGGGCCGCTTGCATGACTTTTAGAGAGTCTGGTTCGTACTCGGAGCCGTCTTGTTTTCTTACTTCCGAGTAGAATTTTTGAAGGACTTCGTGTAAAGTTACAGGGGCCATTGTTTCAATGTCGACATTTATGTTACGCGACTTAACCCAGGACGACCAAATTCTCATCCATGTTGCTGTGCTTCTGTTTGTGTTTTTGCTTTCTGCCTGCTTGAGTGTTTCTTCAAGTAGCTCGTTTGAAGTAAGGGGAAACCTGGACTCGTCATGGACCGGTAGGTTGATTGTTTCTGTCGTCGTTTCTCTGAAGACGACTCGCTCGCTCGTTTGATTTGTTGTATTTTCAACTTCACCAATTGTACGGTTTTCTTTCATTTGAAAGCTTTCCAAGTCAACGGTTGATAAAAGACTGTCAAAACCTAAGGAAAACATATCTGAATAAAAGTCATTGGACCAGTTAATTTCGTCCATGTTTGTTTTCAATCTGCACCTGTCAACCTGCTCACTTAAGAAATTTTTCTTGATTTTGATTGGCTAGGATGGGCTAGGTAGTCAAAGTTTATTGGTTAATGGCATGAAGTGCTCAATTTTAATTGGCTGCTTAACTGTCCGATTTAACCTGACCGATTACAAAAGTTTGTAATTGCACAGGTCAAATCGGACAGTTTGGACCAGAAACAGCCAATTAAGCCATAAATAAGGGCTGTTAACAACCAATCATAATCGAGTATTTTGTTATTAACACAATTAAGGTAATAATAGACATTCTAGTACATATACTAAGCTTTGTATGTATTTCAGAGTAAACCAATACAATATAATTATCGCAATTAAAATGGATCTCACAAGGTGATTTTTCATGGTTATTAAAGACACTAATAAAACATTTCAATTTTTCCAGGATCGCGTATTCGTATATTAGTATAAGTAAGTATCCTAGCGGAATTTTAAAGGTTTGATCCGGTCGTACGTTTTTATGCATAGTAGATGCGGAGTTCTATGGTAGCTGAATTAATTTTAATTTCAATTTTCCCCGATCGTGTATTAGTGTATTAGTATAGTTACTATAAAATGCGGGTTCTGTGATGGTTGAAAAAATTAGATCGAAATTAGATTTAATCCTGCAATGTTAGGACCGGCATTTTTACACTACTCGGTTTTATGATCTCCTTTGATAAACCTTTGGTATAATTTAAGGTACCCTACATTGCTTGGCTTTGTTTTTGCGGGAAGGATGTTCGCCACAAACAAAATCCTACGGCAGGTATGACCCTTTTTTATAACCTTCATGCATCGCATAACTAAAACATTCCTTCAGTGGATTTCCACTTTATTTTTATTGCAACTACCAACCATTACATTAATTGCTCTTCTGTGCGTAGTTTCTAAACCGAAACGTTTCTTAACCAGTACAAACCCCATTTTTAATTGACCCTTAGAATAATAGACCTTAAATCTTGATAAAGCGCATGAAACCAAAGGTAAGGCGCTTCATGGTTACTTTCGGCTGAAGGCGGAAATCATTTTTCCTAATGCTTTCAGTACTCGTTCGGTTGTAGGGTCGTCGTCGCTGTAGCACCGATCTGTTAACTTCATATTTTTCATCCAGCCATCGGGATCGATCACCAGGAAGCCACCGGAGTAAAGGAAGAAGCCCTGCAGATCACAGATTTGGCGGTATTTTGTCGATACCGGGAATTCCATGAAATTCTCAATCTTTCTTAAATCATCGGCCGTTTTTTGCAAAGAGGTCTCCGGGACTTTACCTTTCACTTTATTGATCAAAGAATCCTCGGCCCCAACGCGAAAAATATTGCGAAGATGCTCAAACCATCCTTGCTTCGTGTCTACCCATCCAACCAGATACCCCGTGCAAGTCAACTTTTTAGACCTTCCACATCTCAGGTTGTCAACGTCGGTAGGATCAAACTTTACGGTTGGGACATCATTATGGTCAAGTTCTTTCAGAGTGTAGAGTTCTTCTTTAATCATATATGCACAGGGTTTGCCATCAACTATTATATCGTGACACACCAATAATCCAACATCCGGGACTGTCCTAAGACGGCAAGCGGTCTTGTAAAGACCAGCACGAAGTGGGTTGCAAAACGTGTTGTAGTCCATTTTGCTGGGGGGCACGTCTATGATGCTCTTACGGGCTTTATCGAAGTCCTGACATGATGACTCGACGGGAAGCAATGCTAAGAATACAGCAAAGACGAAGAAAGGCAGTCGGGTTTGCTTCATTTCTATGAGGATAATGAGACAAATGGGAAGTAGTTTAGTTGAGATATTAGGCTTAACCTGCCCGAGACAATTAACCGTCCTCAACCTAAACCAAACCTGTGCTTTTTTAACGCCGGAGCAGAAACTGAATTCATGTTAATTTTCGTCATCAATTAAACTTCTTTTCTTTTTTCCTTGTCTTTGGAATTTAAGATAATTTAACAGACACAACAAACGTTTTCTTTTTCGAGAAAACAAGAAACCCTCTGATAGGGAACAAAGCATTAATGATCCGCCTTTCTCTATTAGTGAAACCGCATAAACTCTCTTAAACAATGACCTCTGTTTAATAATGTTTAATTGCTAAATCAAAGCTTTTTAACGTTCTTAGTATAATAAGTGAACATTTACAGTGCCAACTTAATTTTATATAGGGCCATTAACGAGCGAATGTGATTAAAGACACCTTACATTTTTTTACACGTAACTTAAAGGTTCTTAGGGAATTTAAGAAATTTAAAAGGGTTAAGTCTGAACTTAGATATTTACACGACATTTAAGTGACTTTTAATTTGCCGTTAAAAGTTAGTAAATGCGTTATTTCATCCTTCGTCGGGCTTCCCTATATATTAAAATACAATAGTAGAAAACGTAGGGCTTACTCAGATCAGGACTAGCTCTTTTAATATTAGCATAAGTGATATTTTCAACATGACACGAGCTAATTTGCTTTTTGTTTGTATTCGCTTAGAGCCTCCGCAGATGAGACATTTCGTTGTCAACAAACTGTACCATTATCGTCAACTAAAATTTATGTTATTTTCAAATATAACACGTTATGTGTCGCACTCTTTAATGTCCCCGTTTTGCCTCTGGAGCAAAGGTCGGCTGTGGCATCATATTGGCACGGAAAAGTAACAGTGAAAATTCACGTGCAACGTAAATTAGGGCCCCTTTTTTGGTAGTTCATGCAAACTAACAACTCACGCATCTGCCATACAGACAAGAGGACGATTAGTGAATAAATGAAATCAAAGTAGGACTATGGTGAACTCGTGGATATGTTTACAAAACAGAGAAAAAAGAAATAATTTAAAAATTAACGAGGTGTTTTTTCAGAGTTGTGATTGAATGAACTTGAAGATAATTTTAATAATCTATAATCACAACATAAAAGTGACCAGGGAGCTGAGTAGCTTTTTGAAATAAACATACAGTGAGTACATGACGCCAATCATTTGACTACACTAGGCATCAGTTATATCGCAGGTGGCAAGCATACAGTTGTTAAAAAAATTGATAACTTAACATAAGGGTACAGGATTAAATGGCACCGAAACTAAATGTAGTTCTGGTATCCTGCTGCTCACTGTGAGTTCAAAGTTTCTAACACATGTAACAGGGCCCTTCTGAATAAGGTCTGAATTTTGTTGCCATGACATTGTCAATTTTATCATCATTATAGTTTTTGTTGTCTACAAGTCTATTCAATGTATTCAACAGAAATATCCACCTTGATTCTGCAGCTGATAATGAACAAAACCATGTAGGATAGCCCAGCTGATCATACCAAACAAGTCTTTCTTGCATTTTTGCAAAGTATGTTAGTGATGATCTTAAAATCCTTAAGACTCTCAATCCTTTATCAAGTTGAACTAGTTTATTTACATTACCATCTCATTTTAGGTTATCAGTGGTATATATATTCAGGGTTGCACTTAAAAAAAATCACACTTGTCGTTATTAATACAGCAATAACTCCTAGTTTTTATCCTTATAACTTCTTGTTTTTACAATGTAAATATGATGAGTCACACAACAGTAAGCAAAACAGGTAAGCCTATTTTTCCAACATGTCTACTTCAACACAATCTAGCTCACTTCAAGGTAAATTCGGAAATCAATAGACAGAAAACTTTTCATTGTAACGGCTTGTGGTGTATTGTATATAATATAACGCTTAATACATTTTCTACATGACTTACTCTTTTCGAACCCTTTAATGACTTTCTTACATTGTAATCTTCATGGTTCTCCGCCATGGCATGCGCCTCCATATTTAATGGTAAGCGTTGACATACTTCTTGACCGTCCCAATACTTCTCCAACTCCATTCCTGTTCATACTAACACTTAAATCAGTAGAAAAGTCCTCCATGCGATGTTTCTTATCCAGGTTGGCCACAGAAGTTCTTCGGTTTCACATCATGGATTCGTCAATTTATTCTGTTTTAGTAGTAGTTTCGTTCAATAACGAGTACTCATTTCGCTCATATAAGTTCTCATTCAAGTGCTAATTTCGCTCTATGAGTTCTCATCAAAGCTTACTACATTAGCAAGAGATTTTCTCATCTTCAGATCACTTTCGAGCCAACTGAAATTCATACACTGCTTGTAATCTTGGGGGCGGTCGATGGCGGTCGATGTCGGAAAAGCGAATAGTTATCATCTGTTCACGTTTAGCGCCTGGCCGAGTAAGAGGCTCATGAAATTGAGTCTCCAAGTTGGTTATTGTCCTAACTGGAAACATTTAAACTCCTTTTGATTTTAGTAAGACCGCTAATGAGGCCCTGTTAGTGAGGTTCTTTATGTCGCGCGTCTGAGTTTCAGACCTTTTCACGTCGCAATTTCGGAAGGTCGAAGGTCGCTGTCGTAATTTCCCGTGAGCGGCTCGTCGTTCGTCGCCATTTCAGGTCCTTTATGTCGCCGTTTCAAGGCCATGTCGCTTTTCGAAATTAACCTATAACAGGGCCTCGCTAATCGTCCTCTTAAGCTACAAAATCATTACAAACTCTGGCAACGGTACGATACAGTTTCAGCGTGAACTTTCATCAACAGACTTCCGTGACTTCGGTCACGACAATTGTCGTCTTCATATCGGTGCCCCCGAGTTCTATCCGACTAATTACGAAGATGTCTACACTGGAGTGAGTGAGTGAGTGAGTGAGTGAGTGAGTGACAATTTGCATATCGGAGTCCCCACAAAAACTCGCAAATACGCTTCGCGTATCCACGAGTTAAAAAACGAAGCCCATTTCTAAACTCGGACCTTCCTACAGACTGCTGCCCGACAAATAAAGATTTCTCAGCATACATTCAGAGAACTGCAATGTAGTAAAAAGTGCAGTCTATGACTGCATGTGGCTACTGCTTACATTTAGTAGAACTAGAACACAGCCCTTTCCTCTTTCCGTCTAACTTGCATAATTACAATGTAAGGGTGCTTTTCTTAGGGAAAATCTAAGATCAGATTATTAAAATCCTTAAGATTTTTGCCTGACGTAAGAAAGCGGATTATTGCGTGACTTTAGTCGAAACTGGATAGTTAAATTTACCCCTAAGAAGTGGAGGGAAAGCTAAATTGGTACTGTGATGGTCTCTCCGGTAAAATCTGGTCGAGGCCGTAGAGTGTCTACGCGCCAGTGGCGAGCTGGAGTCTCTGAACACTTAACTGACTATTTATTTAATCCGACGTCGTTCAAAGCGGTAAAACATCAGTGAGAAATCCTGGTAACTGGAACATGGCTGATTTAATACTAAATCGGGCAAAACGGGAAGTTCTAAACAAAAAGCTCTGACCACGAGGTGAAAAACAAAATTTTTTCTTACGTATCGCTTGCGTAACTCATTTCGTGAAAACGAAGAGAACTAGGCGCTAGTGTCCAGTACTACCAATGTCTAACAATAGAAAGGTACAAAGCCGTTGTAAAACAGCGGCTACAACAGGTACCACGGCTTACAATTTGTGTTACATCCATTTCACCACCATTAAAACCAATTAAATATTCTACTTGAGTCTACTAGTTGCTATTGCACTGTCTTTTCAAAGTTATAACGCAAAACAAGAAGTTTTAAAGACTGAATGTTTAAGTTTGCGTTTTTGTCGCCTCATATAAATCAGAAGAACAAAACTGGTAGTTTATGTCGGAACAATGTCAATATATAGTGTATTTAGATATGCCCGTGTAAGAAATAATATCAGTGATTTGAGTATATATGAGCATATATGTGCTTCATTGTTGATGTCGGAGAGAGAGGAAAGCGAGGGGTCAAGGGCGGGTGGGAAGGGAAACTGCGAGGTTGACGCTTCTAAGAAGTCCTGTTTTCAAAAAGATATGGGGAAATAAGCGGTAAATCCTGATAATCTAAAAATATTATTTTAGTCTATCACAAGTAGAGAGGTTTGAACAACGTTTTAAGAATGGCTTGCGTTTGTGCTAAGATGTTTTCAACGACTGAAGTCGTGACGACCTTCTTTCCGTGTTGACGTCGCGAATAATGGATATATAAGGCATTTTTTCAGTTTAAGGAAAAACACAGTGTGGTTCTAACTTTTTCACTTGCAGTAGCAGTGACATGCGGTTCTCAGTGCACCTCCCTAAAACCAATTAAATTTTAATAACCAACCTCAACCAGACCCGCGGGAATAACCATCAACTCCAACCAGAATCAACCGGAAATAACCTTCCACCCCCAATTTTGCATAAACTTAACATAAAATTGTTTTATACTTAGGTCTTTTTCGTTTATAATAAATTTTTTATTATAAGTCCAATCAGGAGCACATTACCATAATGGCCTCCTGGTCCAATATACACTTAATCCATAATCCATGTCATTAAATAACTTAAATTTGGATCGATCTGCCTTTGGATAATATTGGCAATATCCGTTATTGATTCCCTGGTTATTAAACCTAAATTCTAAAGAACTTATTACCTTTGACGGTATATGATGTACAGTAATTGTATATTAGCAATTGATTGATTGCTGGCTCAATAATCTTATTGTCTTAAGGGACGGACCATTAGAAAAGTGATGGGGGGGGGGGGAGGGTGGGGAATTTTCAGCTTGCACGAATGTTTTTTTTCGCTCACTGCTTGTGCAGGAATTTTTTTTTCAGGTGAACCCCTCTGCACGAATTTTTTTTACTACGTGCAAAAAAGTCACAGTTGGACCTTCCTTCTGCATGAATTTTTTTTTTTTTACCTTCTTCTTTGCATGAATTTTTTTTCTTGGCATTTTCCCTTGCATGAATTTTTTTTTTGTTTTTTTCCCCACCCATCCCCCCCCCCCCACCCATCACTTTTCTAATGGTCCGTCCCTAATGCAAAAGCTTGAGTCTTGAGTTCAGTTAACGTATCAAAGCATTATTGGTCTAGAAAGGTGTCCTGGTTTAGCAACATTATAGTTTAAATGTCAAAATTGCGTGCGAGCCAGTCACGAATTAGTTTTTTCTCTGATTGGTTGAGAGAGTGGTATGAAATGTTTTACCCAATCACGTATCGTTGCAATGCTAAGCAACCGCGTTTAAAGTGGCTCAAAGCCGCCATTTGATAAATTATATGGACTAAATTTTAGGCTGATATTTAATTCCGTTTACTGATTTCATGATCCAGCTATTCCAGCAGTGGTGTTCTCGTGTACTAGCAATAAAATCCTTTATTTTGCTGTGTTTCAATAGTTTTGTGGTTCCACGGGTCTTATTTTTACAGACCATTTTACACTGAATAACGTAACGCGACTTTCGTAGTTATTGGTAACGCCCAAGGAGGCATTTTTTAATTTCGCATTTGCATTAGACATGCACTAAAATCAAAAAGTATCGTGTTCCTATCGCACACAGACAAAATTATATTTCGATTCACGTAGAAAACCGAAGACGTTTTATGGTTATAAGTTAGTAGAAACCTTTAAGACTGAATGTTTGAATTTGCGTTTTCATGGCCTCATATAAACCAGAAGAACAAAACTGGTAGTTTACGTCGGAACCATGTCAATATACAGTGGATTCATATACGCCCGTGTAAGAAATGATATCAATAAGATGAGTAGATATAAGTATATATGTGCTTCACTGTTGATGTCGGAGGGAGAAGATAGCGAGCGGTTAATGGTGGGTGGGAAGGGAAGCTGCGAGGTTGACGCCTCTAAGAAGGCCTGTTTTCAGAATAATTTGGGGAAATAAGCGGTAAGGGCTGATTCACACTTTCACATAAGCATAAGCATAAGGATAAACATAAGCATAAGAAAAATATGTGTGAACCGGGGTTACATAAGCATAAGCATAAGCATAAGCATAAGCACAAGGAATGGAACTTTTTCCATTTTCTTATGCTTCTGCTTATGCTTATGTAACCCCGGTTCACACATATTTTTCTTATGCTTATGTTTATGCTTATGCTTATGCTTATGTCAAAGTGTGAACCAGCCCTTAATCCTGATAATCTAAAAATATTGTATTAGTTTATCCCAAGTGGAGAGGTTTGAACAACGATTTGAAAATAACTTGCTTGGGCTAAGGTGTTTTAAACGACTGAAGTCGTGACGACCTAGTTCTTTCCGTGTTGACGTCGCGAATAATGAATATAAAAGGCATTTTTTTCAGTTTAAGGAAAAACACTCTAAAACATTTAACATCAGTACTTTACGGCGGCCTTTTGTTTTACTAGACAGTGCAGCACTAACGTTTTTTATCTACGGGTCACTCCATGAAGTGTGATCATTCAATGGACAGCTGTTGAACAGTTAGGTAATGTGGTGCTGTTTTGCTTTCCTGTAAGGTTCTAACTTTTTCACCTCCGGATCAAACCATGCAGTGTAAGGATTCTTTGGAAAGCTACTGGACACTGCTAAACAGTGTAACGATTTTTTGTGATAGAGTGTTCTAATTTAAGACAAAAACGTAAGTCTGTGCTATGGTCTCTATATTTAAGCTATATCCTCAATAAGAATTTCTTCATATCTTTATGCAGTGCTGAATTACAGTGACTTAACAGAAACTGTAAATTGGTTGGATGGTGCAATGCACGATGCCGATTTATACAGCAGTAAAAACAAGGCGTGAATTCGTCTTGCAAACTTCATACTTTCAATGGAAAGGGAAAAATAATCATGTTTTCTTAAATTAAGAACCCTGAATAAAGCGTGCTCAGAGCAAACAAATATTGGGGTTTAACCTTTTAAGGATCCACAAATGTATGATGCATGAAAAATTCTTTTCTCATCAAGACGTTTTAAGTATTGCTATATAGCTCTTCTGAAAACATCATTATGTCTATAGGAACTAGCAAGATGGCTTTAGTTCCTACTTCTTCCTCTTAATTAAAACGAAGGTATCCTCTTTAGCGAGACTTAGATAAAGGAATTTTAATCAAAACTATGGCTCACCTGCTTTCATCGTCAACTGGCGCGGACTACAGAGATTATGACCACTTAAGCAACAAGTTATTACTTTTGATGGTATACCGCTTTTTGATGTACAGTGATTGTATATTAGCTATTGATTGATTGCTGGCTCAATACTCGTATTGTATTAATGCAAAAGCTTTGAGTCTTTAGTTGACGTTTCAAAGCAGTATTGGTCTACGAAGGTGTCCTGGTTTAGCAACGTTATGGCGTAACTGTCAGAATTGCGTGCGAGCCAGTCACAAATTAGTTTTTTTCTGATTGGTTGAGAAAGTGGTATCAGTGAAGTGTTTTACTCAATCACTTATCGTTGCAATGCTAACCAAAAGCGATTAAAGTGGTTCAAAGCCGCCATTTGATAAATTATATCGAATAAATTTTAGGGTGATATTTAATTTCGTTTAATTTCGTGATGCAGTTATTCCACCAGTGATGTTCTTGAGTAGTAGCAATCAGAGAGATCCTTTATTTTGCCTGGTTAAGCAATGTTATGGCGTAATTGTCAGAATTGGGTGCAAGCAAGGCACGATTTAGTTTGATCTCTGATTGGTTGAGAAAGTGGTGTGTATCACATATCGTTGCAATGCTATTGTAGCGGCCTGGTAACTAGTTTCGCTGCTCCCGCCAAAAGTAGGTCACGTGACCTGTTCTTTTTTCTGGTCGTTTTCTTTTCCAGGGAGTGCGCTACTGGTTGTTGCTAGATTTACCTTTCGTTTTAGCTTCTCAACGAAGTTACGACCGTGTAGGAGTCGTTTAAGGATCGTTATACGTCTGCTGTGAGACGCTGTAATCCTGTTGGGCGCTTTGACAGCTGTTCAAAGGAACGGCTAGTCGCCGGAATAAAAGCGGTCTTTGGTCCGTCAACTCGTATGAATTTGTTGTGGTAAAACGAAGGTGAAAGAGTCCTTACAGCTATAATACTATACAATACTATACAGACCCTATACAGTGTGGTTTTAACGTTGTCATCTGTGGATGAAACCATCAAGTGAGGCCATTCATTGTAAAGCTACTAAACAGAACTGTGTTGTGGTACCGTTTGTTTTACTATACAGAATGGTTTTAACTGTTACTCCAATATGTATGTATGATATTCCCAGACAAATACAGCTATACTAAACGGTTAAGGGAGTTCTGTATTCTGGGCGAGAATTCAGTTAGCGCCACTTACTTTCACGTGAAATAAGAAAACAAATTACCATAAGAATTCGAACCACCTGAAGCACAAGTTGTTCTAAGTGTGCCGTTTTCGACTGAAATTCTTGAAACGAATACTGAAGAATTAAATCTGGCACTTAGCATCAGATGCACACTGTCCAGTAAACTGGTTCGCATCGCGTAGACAAATTAAACAAATGCAGTATCAAAAATTCCAATTACCTGTGAGGTTTAACTTTTTTGGTCGTTCGTTCTTTAAGGCGAATTAAAAGAAAATATTTTAGTGGCGAAGAAAAATGTTTGTCTAAAATGTTCTCTAGTTAATGTATGCTATCACATAGAAGCATGCTTATTTCTTCTTAAATGCGCGTTATATTTCTTAGACCTGGAGCCCATTAATTGTTTACCTGCCTTAACCAATAATGCCAACTTTACATATAGGTTATTGACCAAGCGTGAGGTCAAGATGGCTGGATATTGGCTAAGTTCTTTTTTTTGCGTGTTTATGGACCGAGACGAAGTCGAGGTACATAAACACGCAAAATAAGAACGAGGCCAATATCCAGCCATCTTGACCGAACAAGCTTGGTCAATAAAGGATTTATTGGATGAATTTTCCTTGCGGGACAAAGCCCTTATCCGGAGCGGGCAACCTAGCTCCATCTTGCCCGCTCGGGTAGCCAATCACAGCGCGAGATTCGATTCATCTTGCCCGCTCACGGAGCTCGTCTTATAATAAAGGTAGTTAATGTAGCAGTCGTACCAATCCATTAGTTTTTGTCGTTTTTCCACATAGGCTAAATGATCTTTCTCATATTTTTCAATGGCTTTATCATGCCTCCTACGTTCTTCATCTACACTATTACCTGATAAATATCTTCCTAGATAACTGCCA
This sequence comes from Ricordea florida, assembly GCA_949710005.1. Taxonomy (NCBI): domain Eukaryota; kingdom Metazoa; phylum Cnidaria; class Anthozoa; order Corallimorpharia; family Ricordeidae; genus Ricordea; species Ricordea florida. The sequence continues at coordinate 22,573,614 of OX453278.1, read as the reverse complement.
CCCACGAAAGCAGCCGCATTTAAAATAGCACCACCAATCATGAACGCTTTACTCGCCATCTATCTATTCCTTAGATACTTTTAGGTAGAAGATTTTGTGTTTCCAGACAATTTTTTAAAGCCATACTTCCAGCTAAAACGGCAACCCACTTAGCGCAATTGGTAATACTACTACTTGGATCATTGAGAAAACTTTCCTTCAATAATTTTTTTCCCGACATAACCCACGCCGGCAGATAAGCCCACTAAAACGGAGGCATCCATCACTGTTTTAACGAGTTTACTTTGTTCTCCTGTCATCCTATTCATCTAAATGATGGAGTCTCTAAATAGCTTATTCCATGCCTATTTGTGGCTTTTTCGTTTCTGGTTTTGGTGTTTCTGGTTTTGGGATTTCGGTTTCAACTGTTTCCTGTTTTAGAAATATCACATAAATATATCTGATGCTGTTAACCCCACGGCTATTAATGATGTGGCTGTGTTAAACTTGATTAAGTTTCCTGTGTTGAACTTTGTTAAGTTTCCTGTACTTCCACGTCTGCTTCCCGTTTATATTTTCACGTTCTGACGCCTCTCTTGCACGTTTATTGTATTCTTAAAACCTTCGTCCTGCTTCTACTTTCTCAGTTGGATCCTTTTTCCGTTCCGCCTTCACAGGATTTGATTCCTTCGTAATTTGTTCCGTCTCTTTAACGGCAGGGTCTGTCATTTATATTAGTTCATTCTACAGTAATCTTTAATTAATATGCTCAGTTGTGCTGCTATCGTCTCCTAATTTAATGTGCTTAGCCACTTTAAATAATAATCCAGCAATATTACGTAACTCCCGTTTGGCCAAATCGTCCTCTTGAAGATCCTGACATAAACTTTCACAATCATCTATGGGTAACAGATAACTAATCACTCTAGATGCTGCATAGAGGGCTGAATCTGCTAACCCACTGGTGACTTGCTTACCTAAAACCACTAAATAACAATGAAAATATTTTTCCACATTCTTGCTGGAAAGTTCTTTGATGTCCCCTAGACCTGACCTAAATATTCCTTCGTAGCCCCTAAACTGGCTAAAATAGATAAACTTTCTCTTTTGGTTTCAATATCATCTTGCACATTATCATTAGTTACTACGCTTTTCGTTGAGCTCTCCAAATAGTCTTTAACCACAGACATATATTGATCTATAACAGATGGTATTTCTTTTTAGCAGTTTAATGGGTATCTTAAAAACAAACATAATCTCGAATATTTTTCAGATTTTTACAATTCTATAAACCGTTTACGAGCTTCAGAATCTAAATCTCCAGGAAAATCCTCAAACAGCATTTTGGTTCCTATTTGAGATGGATTATGAAAGGCTGCAACGCCCGCAACATTATCTCGAAATGGTTTTGCTATGAAAGTTACAAACGTAATGAATATCCTCTAATTTTTGACGTAATGCACTTATCAGCGGCCATCCCGGGGTGGTGACCCCGGGGACATACGCGGGCATGGGGCGGGATTTGTTAACTTTGGTCGCCAATTTTAAGCCCGGGATGGGGGAATTGGGTTGCTTTTGCACTTTCGTGGCAGGATACCCGGGGAGAGACCTGCGGGATTTGTAACGCCGCCGCCATATTGAAGATGGACCTGGAAACGAGTGAACGTGTGCCGTTCCCGTCTGCGAAAGGACTGGTTATGTTCGTGAATACTTTCCAACATGGCGACGGAAAGGACGGTAAGTAAATTTCACATTCCTCTTGTAAATCTATCCGCCTTCAGTAAACGAGTCCTAGTTCTTCTTTACCAGAAAACAAGAATATTCCCTCATTTCCCATTCCATGACTTACAAGGTAAGCTAAACCTCATCAGGTGTAGAAAACAAGTGAAATAACTTTTATTGCTTATATTTTATAAACTCTTATAGGTATAATTATAGAGAATAACTTATGGCAAATAGAAATATTTTCAAATGCACTAATTGACTTGGCGAAGCACACTTCTTTACCCCCAGGGAAGGGACGTTTGTAGCTTTTTGTTAAAAAATCTTCCTTTTGGGTAGGGGGGATTTGTAAGCGTCGTTGTGCAAATGTCAGGGGGTTCCTCGAGGTCACCTCCCCCCCCGGGATGGCCGCTGACAAGTGCATAATGCACCTTTACGTTGAGGAATAGAATGCCATAGAGCTCTACGTCTTAAATTACGTTCTAAGTGACTACAATTAGGCCTAATATGGACTACAGTACTTAAAATGCTCTCCGGTAATAATCGGTTTGAACATTACAGCTGTCTAGATATACGCCGTATTCGATATCACTACCAAAATTAGCGCCACAATCAAAACAAACGGTATCAAGTTGTATGTGTACTAGATCATGTCCTCCACAATTCTCACATAGATTCATGTGACTCATTAATACTTAATATATTTTGAATCCCCATTCATTATCTCCATGAGCGCGTCACTGGAAAAAATAGGCCTATCTGGCCCGCTCGGGTAGCCAATCAGAACACAGGATTCTCAGTCATCTTGCGCGTTCGCAGGCCTCTGCGGATTGTGCTTCTAAAAGTGGTATATTATGCTACCAGCAGTGCTCGATTTTGTCAAATTATGCCAAAATACCCAATTTATCTCCTAACTTATGCTCACAAAATGACATAGATTTTGTACATATAGGCGCGCAATAACGATACCAAATACACCATTTTACAGTTATGTGCTTGGTACCCTGGCCTTTGAATAGAGGCGAGGCTGGAGGTGACCTTGTTTTGTTACAAACCCTCCTGTTCTTCATATGTAAATAATATGATTTGCACATGCAAGGCTTGCAACCAAGCAAGGTCACCTCCAGCCTCACTTCTATTCAGAGGCTAGGTTCCTAAGGTCAAAACTGTAAAATGGCCTATTATGATCCTTTTCAAATAAGCTGTTGCTGTAAATTTGTTTGTCTTTTAAGGCAGTTTGTCTCGGTTCTCAGCTGTCCAAATTAGCTGCCCACATCGCTGAACGGTTTGTAAAATGCCTTCAACGACTTAATGATCACACTTGTATATACTGATTGAATCAAACGAATATTGTTTCCTCTCGAAGCGAGGTTACTAATCGTGTCGCCTTCGGTCAGACCATCTATATTTTAAAGGTGTCCGTTCGCAAGCCACGTTACCTGGCAACATTACTTCATATGAGTTTCCGTCATTATGAATTCCGTGAATGATGTTTTGAAAATAATGTGAATTTTGTGCATATGGGGGTTCATTTCCGCCAAAATTCGATCTTTGTATTTGATACTCGACCTGCTGTATTTTATGCTACCTTACACAATGCGACATCCATGTCAACTGTGTTGACTTCGTATTTAAACTTTTCGATTGTACATGGTACTTTTTGTATTTCAAATTCAATATCACCTATTTGGGCTGCCAAATTGACGATTTTCTTCTGTTTTTTTTTTTTTTATAAAAAATTTCAACAATGCAAGTTTCGACTTTCGATGTTTTGTTTTCAACATCCAAGTTCATGTATTCGGCTTCGTTCGACATCCTTTCGCAATCCATTGAGAGAGAACATCGCAGGCGCAGCAAATCTCTACCCCCATCCCCGCGGTAACTGTGGCAAAAAGCCCTCCAGTAGGGTGAAGTAGAGAGAATGATCCTACCCCACGACGGTCGCATGTTTGTCTTTTTAACATGGCTGTTCCTAGACTGTGGAACGAACGCAACACAACATTACAGTGAAATGGTAACGGAATAGGCAAGATTTCCGCACAGGCCCCTATTTCATTATGCATGCAGCAGATGAATTGTTTAGGGTAATGCACATGTAAACGTTTCTTGTTATTGCAGAGTGAAACAGTATGGCTACAGCATGCATAATGAAGTCGGGACCAGTGCGGAAATCATTCCACGGAATGACGTAAGTAAGTATTTTTATTGTCATACATTGTGCTTACCTGCATTGAAATGTTCATAAATAAATTAGATATTTTGATGACTTCCGAGATATTAGCATGTTTAATTCGAAAATAAAGTCATTGATTGATTTGAATTCTTCCGACTTGCGTTCAATGATGCCGTGTTAGTATCAGTATTGTGCATGTGTTGACTATGTTTTAAAAGTAATGGTATGTTTCAATTTTAAAAATGACTCAAAGCATTACGTTCCTCCGTTCCTGTAAGCTTAGCTACTGCTTCTCAGCAGGCCAAGAAAATTAAATTAGAAATCTTTCTGTAAAACGTATATTATCAACTGCCTACAAAAATGTTACCATTTTTAAATTTTTTTGTACTCAACAGATGTCGGCAGACATATCCTACTTGTGTGATGCTATTAGAGATATCATCAGTGATCTTGACCGACTTGAAGTCACTCGGGGTCCCTCAAATGACCCTCAACCAACAATCGGTAAACTTGATTTAGTGCAAAGTGGATTAGCAGTTACCCTTGATGTAGATGAAGTGGTTGCAGAGGATGTTGGGTCTGCGTATAGGAAGTTAGCGGAGACTGAACAAAGTAATCAAGTTGGATACCAAGCTCCTTTAAATTGCCATGGAAGATAAGGAAGACCATCTTTTAAAATAAGTGAGCAGCAGCTACAATTTTTGCTTGAACAAGGCTTTTAAGTAAACCAAATAAGTAGCATTCTTGGGGTTAGTCCCAGGACAGTTGAGAGAAGGATGTAAGTTTCGGGAAGCAGGGTTGGTGCAGTGGTGAGAGCGCTCCCCTTCCACCAATGTGACCCGGGTTCGATTTCCGGCCCCGGCGTCATATGTGGGCTGAGTTTGTTGGTTCTCTACTCTGCTCTGAGAGGTTTTTCTCCGGATACTCCGGTTTTCCCCTCTCCACAAAAACCAACATTAGATTTGATTTGATTTGATTTAATATGATTTGATTTTATTTCATTTGTGCTTTACAGTGTCCCCAATTAGTACAGCAGTGCTAAATACAGTTGACACTTAAATAAAGTTCATTACTATTATTACTATTATTTTTACTATTGGTTTGAGCATATCAGGTCAGTACTAAATACGCAAGTGTACACAAAATACACATTCGAAGTTGTTGGTGATTTAGCTGGTGTCGCAGGTATCAGGGGTACTCTTTCACCAGCTACTACTTACCTTTTGTACTTACAACGAATTACTTCAATACCTCGGACCAAATACACCTAGCGACGAGGATGTCTGTTATACAGTACCAAAAACACCTTCGTATATATTACGTACTGTCCACTTTCGGACACCGAAGAAAACATGTCAGGGGACAAACTAAATGATGCCACCGAGGATTCACCTCCACCATCAAAACCCAGACCACTGACTCGTAACACCAACGAGCCCAACAGTGGCCTAAAGAAATTTTTAATGAAAAACTGGGTTGTAATACAAAACCAGCCGTTGCTGAAAAGCATCTATATAAAGCTTCCGATTATATCATACAAGAGAGGGAAATCTCTTAAAGATACGCTCGTTAGAGCGAAGATTGCCTGAAGGCTAAAATGCATCGCTACCACAATTCACGAGGGGAGTCCGTGTAGGCCTGTCATTATCTTTTGTTTTCTGCAAGCATGAATATGTCTACCTGCACTCTTTTTAATGGAAAAGACAGAGGACCGAATCTCATGAGTATCGTCACATGATCTGTATTGGGAAAACAAAATGTACAAGCGATTATGGTCTTTTGCAGTATTGCGCTTAAGAAGCGCGACACTGGTATGGTAATTCTCTTGGGACTTAAACTTTTTGGCGCGTATAATTGAGGAATTAGAATAAAGAATCGTGAATTATTAAATATTTAAATGAATGAATTTATTATATACACTGAGGAATGAAAAAATATCAAAAGGAGACAAAACACGCGTAGCTAAACGGAGTGTTACAAAAATAGAAAAATCAAAGGCTCTTTCGAGCTACCTCATGGTCTGTGGTAATTATTCTATGAAGTGCTGTCCTTTCCCCAGAAGATAAAGCGTTCATTCCGAATAGTTCGTTTTGTGCGCTCTTGCTACGACTGATCGATTACTCCTCGTCCAAACTGGAGACATCGTCACTTTATAGACTTTAAAACCCCTGTTCGTTCGCGAGATCTTCAAAAGTGTATTTGATCAAAGATGGAGCAAAAGGAACAAAAACCCGCTTTGAAAATCTTTATGTCGTGCTCGACACAACATTGTAAACATGTTCTGCCTCTTTGTCTCACCCCCTCCCCCACATATTTGAACGTAAAACAATTGCACGACTTTGTGGACAAAACCAAACCTAGTAGGGGAGACATGTGACAACCTGTTTAATTCACATTTAATGCAGATTTAATGCATAAATTAATTGTCTAACGGGAATGGAGTGACCAATCCATCGATTACTATACCTCATGGTATGAAATACATACCATAGGGTAAAAATGGCAATCAACGATCGAATCGATACCATCCAGTTTGTATCACGAGCGTGAACTGCCAAAGTAAAGCATTGTAAACGGCTCTACTCAAAATATCAGGTTCAGTTACTTACTTGGAGATGATGTTTCCTCCAAAGAAGACAGACAGTCAGCCACTCTCAAGAGAGTGGCTCTGCCCTCACTTAAACTAGCATCATCCTGACGTTCCGTCATTTCATTGAGGCCGTGAACACACAGGATTTCAGTCCTCCGCTCATTTTGTAAAGACAAACATGCGACCGTCATGGGGTAGGATCATTCTCTCTACTCCACTTTACTGGAGGACTTTTTGCCACAGTTACCGTGGGGATGGGGTAGAGATTTGCTGCGACTGCGATGTTCTCTCTCAATGGATTGCGAAAGGATGTCGAACGAAGCCGAATACATGAACTTGGATGTTGAAAACAAAACATCGAAAGTCGAAACTTGCATTGTTGACATTTTTTATAAAAAAAAAAAAAAACAGAAGAAAATCGTCAATTTGGCAGCCCAAATAGGTGATATTGAATTTGAAATACAAAAAGTACCATGTTCAATCGAAAAGTTTAAACACGAAGTCAACACAGTTGACATGGATGTCGCATTGTGTAAGGTAGCATAAAATACAGCAGGTCGAGTATCAAATACAACGATCGAATTTTGGCGGAAGTGGGCCTCCATATGTGGAAACCGATTTTTCTAATCCTGGAAGTACATCCTAGCAAGAAGATCTCCGAGATGCACAAGTAAGAGTGGCGAGAGATCGTCGACGAGTAAGTTTGAATGCCGCAAAAATCAGCACACGGGAAGCGGCGACTCAAAGTAGAGATTAAGAAACGACGGTAGGGACGATAATATAATAACAGGCATCGCAGTAACGACAACAACTGCTCGCTCAAAAAAGGCAAAGGAAACAGCAAGGAAAAGGACCAGAAAACCATCAAGTTACCATCAAGTTAGATTGGAAATTGAGTTTGCTATCGATAGAAACAAAGCCTCGTGTTATGGGTATACAAGACACTAGCGAGCGATTACATAACGAAACTGGCGAACAAAATTTAGCAAATTGACTTAGAACAGAAACCGAGTAGGAACGACTTCAACAACATGCAGACAGAATCGAAGACGAACGACAAAACAGATTATCATATCGTCGTGAAAAAAGTGCCAGGAAAGGGGAAACAGAAACCAAACGCAAAGAAATGAAAGATGACAGTCACGCAGTATTAATACTGCAATGAGAATGCAAGTAGGTATTTTTCGTAGTGAAACGATTGCCTTCCATTTTAAAGAAATTCCCAATACAGAGATTGCAGTTTTGATAGCAATTATTTATAATTAATTGATCTGATATCATTGCAACAGTGAAAATATATTGTACATTTGTTTCATGTAGCAGTTATGTTCAGCATTTTCAACAGAAAAGTTACCAAACAATAAGTGGCTGGTTCTGCAATACTATCACTGATCAATGTAATTATTTCTAAATAAAGCAGATGTTATTACTGTCTTCTGAGTCGTATTTCTCTTTGCTATATTTCTTTGCTACATATATGTATTGAAATCTTTAAAGGTTATCCGTGAGGGCAAATTTATTGTAGGTAGAATCGGAGCTGAATTCGAACGCACGTACAATGTTGCAGTTCAAGTTTAATCCCGCAAACGGTTACAATCTTTAGTGAATAACTACTGTAGAGGATCAGATGGCTTGAAATCTTATATTAGGGCTTTGGGACTTTGTGGTTCGAACTAAAAACAAAATAGGACTAGAACTAACCTAAGCATAATGTGCTATACGGAAGTGACACTAGAAACAAAGAAACGACTATGTAGAAAACTAAAAGCGTAAAATACATAAATAATGCGAATTAAAACAATAAGTTAGAATAAAACTAAAATAAGTATGGGAACTTACTTTGGTCTAGCTCCTAGAGAAGACAATAGCTCGCACCGTAGCAGTAGGAGTACTATAGAAATTTGTAGCTCTTGGCCGATCGCAACTCACTAAATCCCTATCACGTTGCAACCTGAAACCTAACACGGCCGGTAGGAAAACATACCCTACGGAGAGAGCTAAATTACATCACGTAATTGACCAACTAACGAAACGTAATATAAAACAATATTAACGAGTAGAATAGTGAACGCAATGGACAAAACCGCGTTTAAACCTAACATTCCGGCCCCTTTGAAGGCGGTAAAAAAATTATAGCCTTTGACAAGTTAGTAGATATCTCAGTATATTCCAGTTCAGTCTATCAGGGCAGCTTCTAACAGCACGATCTTGTCAATCGTGTGCACAAGGATTCGGTCTCTCTGGTTAAGAAAGACTTCTGGGATGCGTCCAAGAGGCCTGGAGCTCCTTGCCAAGTTTTAATCTTGCAGCAGGACGACGTCGCCAACTGAAAAATTCCGGTCAACGTGACTCCATTTTTGTCTGTGCTGCAGCGATGGCAGATACTCGCGTATCCATCTACGCCAGAATTTGCCAGCCAAGTACTGGACGTGTCGCCATCTTCGTCGTGAATAGTAGTCACTTTTGGAGAATACACCTGGAGGAAGAGCAGGTCCAGACCGTAGGAGTAAGAGATGGTTTGGGGTCAGAGCTTCAGGATCCCTGGGATTATAATTATCTGACACCTTGGTTAAGGGGCGTTCATTAACAATAGCCTCTGCTTCGCACAGGAGCGTGACAAGACCTTCACTTCATCTAAGCGTTGCTCATTAAGGATAGCCTTCATCACGTTGCACACCGTGAGTATACAGCGTTCCCACACTCCTCCGTGATTAGAGCCAGCAGGTGGATTGAAGATCCACTTGACGCCTTTCTGCAGGAGGAATGCATGGATTTTCTCCTGGTTCCACTGTCGGATTGCTTCTCTCAGGTCCTTTTCTCCTTTGACAAAGTAACATCCGTTGTCGGATCTGATTTGCTTCGGCTCGCCTCTTCTTGCAGTAAATCGCCTTAACGCGTTTAGGAACGAATCTGTAGCTAGAGAATAGGCGATCTCGATGTGTATTGCTCGCACAGTCATACAGGTGAACAGTACACCGTACCTCTTCACAGCACTTCTTCCCTTTCGCACTTCTGATGGACCAAACCAGTCTACGCCGACTCGTACGGGATTACTCTATCAGCCGGCAAGCTGGCCATTTTCTGTTGGCCCACAGCTGCTTGTCTTCTCCTGCAATCAACACAAGAACTGAGGATACGACGGAGCAGACTTCTTGCCTTTATAATCCAATACTTCTCTCTAATCAAAGAAAGGATGTGTTCCAATCCAGAATGACCACTGATGCCATGGTAATGGCGTACAATGAGATAGGAGATGTGGTGGCCTTTTGGTAGTATAGCAGGATGTTTAGTCGCGTCCTGAAGAGGAGAATTTTGCAAGGGACCACCAACCCGTAGGATACTCTCTGATGACTGGGTCAAGCTTGATAATGTGGCTTGACTTCGTGACCTTTTTGCTTCTTTTAGTGACAGCCATTCTTCACGGAAACTTCTAGATTGGACTGCTTCAATTACAGCTCTTTCAGCGGACCGTAACTCCTCAACATCTAGAGGCCTGATTTTTTGGTTTTTGGGAGGAAGTGACCTTGTTCCTTCCTACTGTCTCGTGACAGCGTCGTGGGCCCCATTTATGAACCTAAGAATCCAGCCCACGAATTTCTTCAGCTTGTACTAATTGGAGAACCATTGAAACGTCTTATCGATCTGTATAACAATAGTAGAACTGAAACTAACGAAGGAAATCTTCACTGCATCTCGATCAGCATCCTCTCCTTTGTCACTCGGCATGGCGGCGGGACGTCGAGGCCACATTGTTTCGTCTTTAAGGAGAAAGTCGGGACTCTTTATCCAGCGTGTAGGCTTAACGATGTCGTCAGCGGATATTCCTCGCGATGCGTCATCTGCAGGATTGAGCTCTGTCTTGACATAGCGCCACTGACTCGGTAGGGATTGCTTGCGTATCGCAGATACACGGTTGGCTACGAAGGTTTCATACCTCTTTTCGTCGTCTTCCACATAGCGTAGCACACGTGTATTATCCGTCCATAAAATAGAATCGTCAATTGTATATTCGATTTCCTCTCGAATAATCCTGATTAGTCTAGTAGATAGCACAGCGGCGGACAGCTCCATTCTTGATATTGTGACAGGTTTTAACGGGGACAACCTGGATTTCCCCATCACGAATGAACAATGGACATCGCCATTGCTATTAACCAGGCGGAGATAAGCGGCAGCGCCGTAGGCCACTTCAGAGGCATCTGAGAAGAGATGCAGTTGGCATGATTCCACTTCAGCAAAGTTGCGAGGTTTAACTCATTTCCATACGCCCAAAAATCAAGCAAATTGACGGACATTTAATTCATTTTTATTTAATATCTCCGCAGATATTTACAGCAGTGATCAAAGATATACCCCATTTTCTAGGGTACAAAATAGGCTTTTCAAACATGTATATTTCACATTCAAGTAGGCAATAATATTTTCCCAAAAAATTTAGCATTTTGCCAAATTTACACAACGTATGCATACAATTTGCATATAAATCCCCATAAACCAAGACGCCAGCCAATTGCTGAAAAAAGTTAAAGGAAAAAAGTTTTCCCTTTTTATCTGGTATCATTTCTTTCAAATCTGCTTGAAAAATAGCAAATACAGAATTTAATACAATTTAATTTCTATAAGCCATTTTTACAAACGAAAAATCGATAAAAGTTTGTTTTTCAAAATTTCCGGGGAGCTATATCCATATGGGAATGTCCATCAGAAAATGATGTCAAATGATAGGGAAAACCCTCCTCCTTAACCCTTCCTCGCGCTCTAAAATCAGAATTTAAAAATTCGTCACGAATCTGTCACTAAAGCATACAAGCTAAAATTCATCAGGTAATTGGGTGCGTTCATTTACTTCCTGTGTGCCAAATTTGGAAGCAATAGGAAGTAACGTAATATTTTGGTGAGTTTTCTAAATCATGAGTCATATGAATCAATGATCGTGAGTTGGATGGAAACGAGTTAAAGCATTGCTCTACTCGAAAGTACTCCAGCCTTGGTAACTTGTTCATCCATGTCCGCCAGCGCGTCAGATCCTCATGTGGTATATGGTCGTCCCAGTTAAACTTCCTTTTGCACAGGTCTTGTAGGAGTATTTTAGCTGGGAGGACAAAGAGGGCAACGAACCCGAGTGGATCGTACACTGAGCTGATGACGGACAACAGTACTCTTCAAGTGGCTGCTCTATCCTTGATGGTGATGCTGAAGCTGAAGGCGTCAGAAGCTACATTCCATTGGACTCCAAGCACTCTTTCGATTATAGGAAGATCAAAATCGAAGCTCTTGACCACTGTTTCTCGTTCGGCTTCTGGGATCGACTCTATGACACTTCGAGAATTTGAGAGCCATTTTGTTAGACGGAAAAGAAAATAAGCCTATGTTCGCGTCGATTCTAGTGATTCTAAACCCAGCCGGGTGAGGCCAACGATCGACATCTTCCTGCTGAGCTCCATTCTCTACTGCCACAGGTATCTTCGGCCTTGTGAATAAGCACGGAAATTCGATAGCATTCTCCTCCTCAATAGCCATTACTTGGAGACTGACGACCCGTGCAGCAATTTTTCTCCCTTCTCTTTCCATGGTAGTTAACGTCAATGACGTTGGACGACCTGACAGACCTAGTTGTGTAGCTAGCTCTTCAGAACAAAATGAAACATTAGACCCACTGTCCAAGAAAGCGTACGTGCTCACAATAAGATCACTTCCAGGTGCTTTAACCTTAACTGGAACTAATGCCAAGCTCGCGACGGATGAGCGACTGTCCCTCTGTTCCTTAACGTAGCCATTCAAAGCGGTTTGACCATTTTCTTGATTGTATGTTTGAACTTGAAACTCAGTAGTCGGGGAGATGCTGAAACCGCTGGTTGGAGCTGCTGCTTGCCCTCTAGGGTGAAGGTAGCTAGAATGCTTTCCGTTGCATCCACTGACACAGTAAACTCCTTTCTTGGGACAGAAGCTGGCGGAATGCCCGGCAACTAGGCAGTTGGCACACAAACTTTCTGATTTGACGTACTGCCACCTATCAGCTAAAGATTTCGCCTTGAAGCAACTACACTGTGACAGCTGCCAGTGGTCGGACTTACAAAGGGGACACTTGTGGCCAGTTTGGTTTGCCTGCCTTTCGACGTTATCGTTTTCTTGTTTTTCTTCCATTCGTGTCCCGAAGGATGATTTGGTACGCGGTGGAGATCGCCGTCTTGCTCCAGACCCTCCCTGAGATTTCAAGGGCTGACTGGAAATGTCTCCAAAAACGGCATGGGTGGCTGCCCTGGCTTTGGAACTGACACAGTCGCTTAAATCAGCAATTGTGATTTCACGGTTCTGGGTTTCCGTGATGTTGTCTGCAACGTCGCGTCACTTTTTCCTCAACCCAAATGGCAGCCTTAGGACAGTGGCTCAAAGCGTATCTGGATTTTCCAGCTTGTTCAAATATCCGTAAGTAAGTAATGAAGTCGAGCACTTTCGCTATTAGTTTTCCTGTCAATCAAGTTCCCGAAGGCTCGAATAAACGTCCAGTATTCGATTGGGTTGCCACTGAAAACTGGAGCATCTGGTAGGGCAGGGTCCGTGCTAAGGTACTCTCTTGTTGTCGCGGTACGAGTGCTTGGAGTTGTTGGCTATGGAAAAATTGAGCCTCCAACAATTGCCAGACGAGTGCATCATTTCTTGTGCAACCACTGTGAGTAGGCTCATGGATTTCTGATTTAACCTTGATCGGAGCTAATGACGATCGTTCTGAAAGAGGTGACCTGTTATTCGGCTGAGGAGTGGTACCTGCATCTGGTTTCGTAAACTCAGAAGCGTCGGACCGAAATCAAGGTATCTTTCTCTTGAACTGCTGTCTCGTCCTTTTGAGCGTTATTGACGCATTGTGTAGAGTTTGTGGCTGGGCATTGCTGCGTTCTTGTTCCAGACTTGCTGGTGTTCTTGTCTTCAGTTAACGACATTCCACTTCCATTTCCAGCTTGAGCGTACACAAGTTCCTTAGCCTCAGCCTTAGCTATTTTCGTTTGAATTTCTAAAGCTTTCCTTTTTAGTTCAAGTGCTAGTTCTTCCTTCTTTAAGGCCTGCCAGTCTTCGAACTTCGGAGCTTCTGCTTCTAACATCGCTCTCTTTGCAGCGGCTTTTGCTCTTGCGGATAGAACAGAGCTGGTTGTCGATTCTTTAAAGCGCACGGAGCTTGACCTAGAACGACGTAAAGTCCGAGAATGCTTCGAGTCAGCGCGAGAGACAACCTTACTTATTGAATCGGAAGGCGCGATATTGTCAACTTTGACAGGGACGTTTGCTTCGAGGGGGCTATTGGAACCTGTGCCATTTTACGCGACGATCCAGCGGGATATCTCGCCCGCAAGACGGCTCTGAGATTCCTCAACCGATTGGAACTACTCATCTGACTCTTTGATATCGTACACATCCTCCAGCCGATCGTGATAAGAAACATGAGCTCTTGCGAACTCTTTGAAGGCTTTATATGTAGCCGTTCAAGCTTCTCTTTTACTTGTGATGCATTAGATCCGTCTGTCATTAACTCTCGTATCTCTTCATGGCATCGCGTAACAATGCCCCTCTTGCAGCCTCTTGCTTGCTTTAATTTACGTAGGTTTTCTGCATCGATCCCTTCCCAATCGAGAGTGCGATTTCTTTGCCTTATTCTGATTGAGTACTGAGCACCGTTGACCACCGAGGGTGTGCCGCAACGTGACCAATTTGTTACATAACACACAAGACAAACATGAACGGAGTCGTAGCTACTTTCACGTTTCCTTAGTTCGCAGAGTTGCTAGACTTGAGCATTAGAAGCTTCAAATTCGAACTAATGTAACCTTTAAAGGTTATCTGTGAGGGCAAATTTATTGTAGGTAGAATCGGAGCTGAATTCGAACGCACGTATAATGTTACAGCTCAAGTTTAATCCCGCAAACGGTTAAATAAACTAAAATAAATTAAATAAACAAAATAGGACGAGAACTAACCTGAGCATAATGTGCAATAAGAAAGTGACACTAGAAACAAAGGAACGACTATGTAGAAAACTAAAAGCGTAAAATAAATGGCAGGGGCGGATACAGGGGGGGGGTTGGATAGGGTGGATGTCCACCCCCCATTTTTCAGTAAAAAAAAATAATTCGAAATGTCACTTTATTTGAAATAGAAAATAAATAAAGAAAGAAAAATTAGCTCTCGCTCATGTCTGGTTGTTGTTTATTGCGAAATTTGCAGGGAAACGTTCGCGCTTACCAATCCATGTGCTCAGTCGATGCTCAGGTTTGATGGCAACCTCGTTCCCAGGGTCTTGTGGGTAATTTCCAAGATGGCGGGTCGACCCGCCATCCATCCACCCCCCCCTTTGAAATCCTGGATCCGCCCCTGAATGGATAATGCGAAATGAAACAATAAGTTAAAATAAAACTAAAATAAGTATAGGAACTTACTTTGGTCTATCTCCTAGAGAAGACAATAGCTCGCACCGTAGCAATAGGAGTACTATAGAAATTTGTAGCTCTTGGCCGATCGCAACTCTCACTAAATCCCTATCACGTTGCAACCTGAAACCTAACACGGGTAGGAGAACGGAAACATACCCTACGCAGAGAGCTAAATTACATCACGTAATTGCCCAGCTAATGAAACATAATATAAAACAATATTAACGCGTAGAATAGTGAACGCAATGGACAAAATCACGTTTAAACCTAACATGTATTACGTAATTAAAAAGTTTCGTTGGGGCCAGACAAGTTCCATAGCCATTTCAAAATGGGCTTTTACGTTTGAGTTCCATGTATCCCTGGGAAGTTACTCTCTTAGCACCCACACTCTTCCCACAAATGTAAACTTAATTTAAGCCCTACTTTGCAAAATTAGGCAACATCTTAACATTCTTCCTTAAAATGCTACTGAAACGAAATTTTCATACGTGATATTAAGACACAATAATAACGTTTGAATGTTACTTACAAACGCTGTAAACTTTTTGTGGGCCAACGGGTTGTGGAAAATGCGTTTTCAGCCGTTCGAAGTCGGCCGTTCGAGACGCAAATTGGCGGAACTCAGAGTAAACCCCAAGTGAGCATGGAGCGTGACAGCAATGTTGAGAGGCCAGGAAAAAGGTCATCCGGCAAGTACTGTGTAGCTGGTAGCCCGGGAAATGTAAGTTGTAAAAATAACTCGAAAACAGAGGGCATGTCAATGCATATGTTTCCTCGCGACGCCTCAATTCGCGACAAATGGGTTCGCTTCGTTCAAAGACACAGGCCGAAATGGCAACCTTCGAAGACATCAGTGCTTTGCTCGGTGCATTTTGATTTGACGGACATCGAACAACGAGTCGACCTAATTCTGGGAGAAGGTTCCGCGTTTCGCACAAAGCGATGGTTGAAGAAGGAAGCTGTGCCTTCGAGAGATTGCGTGGAACAGCATGAAAACGCTCCTACTATGCGTGAGCGACGGAAGGTTAGTTGAGTTCTCGGTGTGAAAATAAACAATGCTTTTCAAAAAGCTTTTGGTCCGCCAATAATGCTCGTTTTGTATCGATTTCTAGCTGTAGTATTGTCTTTTTATTTTGTTGCGACAGATTATTCGACATGCAATAAAACGACCCACGCCTTCACCGGCTGCGGAGGAACCGGAACAAATAGTAGGTGAAGTTTCTGCAGAAGTGCTGCCATGTGATAATGGAGATCCGGCTGTAATTCCTCCTTCCACAGCTACCGATTCAACTACATCTGCAGATTGTGAAAAGTGCAGCAGCTATTTCCATCACTTGGAGCAAGTTCAAGATTCTTGCAGTAAAATGAAGGAAAGAAGAACCATTTTAGAAATGGAGCTTGTTCGCCTGAAGGAGATCAACAAAGATCTTCGAATGGTAAAGTTCATTGTTCTTGACCAATTGACTGAGGCAATCCCTTATTCTATTGTTTCCAAAGAAATTGAAAGGTGAATTCCATTGTTAATTTCTCATTTTACTGTTGTAGCAACTACGTAAACATTCAGCACTGTCCAGCTTAAGGGAAGAAGACGAGGAATTTCTGTGCCACGAGGAAGTCGAAAAACAAAGTATGAATTGTGAAGGTGAACCGCTCGACATCCCAAGCGAAGAATCGGCCGACGAGGACAATCAGAACGTTGCCGATCCTGAGTGGAAATTGTTGGAAGAGGAAGTAGAAAATGATGACGGATGTGATGACAAAGAGGGTGGCAATCCTGGCACAAGAAATACCGTAAAGTACATGTGCAGAATATTACCTATCCTCTGTTTTGTTTACTTATAGCTTAGAAAATATAGCGTTTCTGGTAATTACTTGAATGTTATTGGTCAGAAAACATCAATGATTGATACCCAGTTATTGACCAAGCCTTGCCTTTATTTTCTTTCAGAGTGAAAACTGGTACCTCCTGTCAAAATGAACCAAAGTTTTAATTCATTAATTAATTCATTTTTATGATGTCAAATACAAATATTTAATAACAACCACAATTTACAGTTGAGCTTTTACATTGGAAAAACTCTATAAGGGAGAAACTAAAGTTTGTTATGCTAAAATTTTTAGCGATTCTTCTTATATATTCATTGCAAGGGTGCTGTATGTAATAATAAGTCTTTCCAGTTTCCTAAATGCTCTATGCTTTCAATCATGATTTTCCAGACTAACTGTATGGACAAATTAGGCATTTACACAAGTTGCTCGGATTTGTGCTAACAGTTTCCCACAAAATCTTCAAAAGTTGCCCAAAAGTTGCTCTTTTTTCGAAAAAGTTGCTTAAAAGTTGCTCGTTTCTCAAGTCCAAAAATTTAGTATTTGCTTCTACTTAGATTTTAAAAATACACAAATAATTTTTAAACCTCTGAAGATTACATACTCACAAGACTTTAATGCCTGTTTTTACTGTTCGTGCTTTTGCTACTTTGATTGGGTCGGTACTTGAGTCTTCACTAGCAGAGTCTTCCGAGCCGGAATATGTTTCGCTTCACTGACTAAGACTATCCGCCATTTTGAAAACGTGTTCACATAGATACCGCTGACTGTGTATCTCTTCAGAAACACAATAACCCAGAAACGATATGTGATGATCTTCACGTGCACAGAAAGAGCAAATCTATCAATCAAACATAGAGTCAGCTGAGGAGGGTCAAATTTAAACACTGATATTTACGAAAATTATGGAAAAAGGCTTTTTTTCTGTTAAAAAAGTATATATTTCTCATACTGGAAGAAGTTGCCGGAAAGTTGCTCAAATCCAAAGTTACCAAAGATGGATCTCTTGCAATTGAAGCTCTTTGTGACCCTTGACCTAGTAGAACGACTTGATTTCTTTCTTCTGAATCCTAATTTGAACCTGATGGCTGTCGGTCAAGGTTAATCGACGCCATGTTGGAGTCGTATGGCAGTTGTGCTAGCTTACACAATCCCCACGTGAAGCGGGATGGGAAACCAGAGTACCAGACTCCTCCAAAAGGTTAACCGCGCACGCCGAATTTGCCAAAAGAGGCGAAGTAACTAAGCATTTCAGGACAGAATCAATACTACTATTAGTGTAGCTAAAACACGCATTGCAAGAACATACTACCTAAATTTAATTTATTTCTGTAGAAAATACACCTTATTTACAAACTTTGATAAATTTATGCTCCAAAAAGTGCTAAAATTTGCTAATTATGCAGCGGCAGTGTTCGTTTAAAAAAAATTCCTTTTTTACTCCAATTAGTATGTATAATAGGACTCCATGCTGTCCAATTAAGAAAATATTGAATGAGAAAATTCAGAGGAACACCAAAATTGGACAAGGCCGCAGGCCGAGTCCAATTTGGTGTTCCAAGGAATTTTCGAATCCAACATTTTCTTAATTGAACAAACACGGAGTCCTGTTATTTGTTAATTATATAGCTACCTCTAAATCCAATATTGGCAACTGTCCATTTTTTCTTAAATTGGATAGGTGTCCAATTTAAGAAAAATTGGACAGTTGCCAATATTGGATTTAGAGGTACGTAGTTGTATGATTATGCCAAAAATTATGCTTGTATAATCCGCCAATACCTATCCGCTCGCGGAGCCTGCCATATAATAACAGCCATGATGTATTGCGATGATTATGGTGGACAGCAAATCAGCGCAGTAAGGTTTTCTTTTCTGTGATCCACACGAACTTTTTGTACAGTGTGAAAAGTGAGCGTGATTACCGTTGCTCTATTAAGTAGTATCAAATGTCGTCAATATGTACGTATTCCTAATTTTTTTTCTTTTTCATAATTTTATATTTTCTTTCATAATTTACAATTTTCTCTTAGAATTGTCCTCTGTGTATATCTTACATATTTTATATTATTATTTCTTATTGTATTTTGGAAGTTTTTAATATAGTTATATTGCTGCACATGCATTATATGGGCGTTTCCATTGGAAATGCCGATACATTTTGTAGGGCAATTAAAGTTTATTATTATTGTTATTATTATTATTATAATTATTATTATTATTATTGCGGGCGACCAGAGGAGCCCGCAATCCTAATCTTAACGTTGGTTTTACGCATGCGCGGCATCTTTATAATCAGATCCTTTCCCGATTTTTTCTTCTGCCACCAAGAATGAATGGAATGAAAAACACGCAATTTTATCACGCGCAATTGGACCTTCGATCACGTGAAAGTTTTTCTACATCAAGCGTGGAATTACTTCGTCCCGAGTGTGGAGTACGGCATTTCTTCAGCGTGTGAACTCAGAAGTTTGTCCATTAATCTGTTCGGTATTCCTTCAGCGTTTGAACTCAGAAGTTTGTCCATTAATCTGTTAAGGTTAGTAAATTTTTTTTAGGTTTTTTAGTTACAAACGTCATCTTAACGCATCAAGAAGATATATTTATATAGCATAATCGTCCTACAGTGACGTCTTTCACGTACAAGGCGAATAGAAGTTTTTAATTAAGCTTACATCGTATGTGTGCAGTGTATAGAAACAATTTGTTTTTGAAATTTTGGCACAGTTTTGCCACAATTGTACCACTGAACCACTTTGTTCACCACGAAACAAGTCAACTGTTGATACAAGCCTTGCATAAAACACGGAGCTTTCACGGTGTAAACACAGCAAACACGGTGTATCAGTCCATCACATTCACGTGTATAAAGCCCAGGTGTTTTGTAAAAATCTTATCGACCATAGCGCGCGAAACTATCGCGTAGGTCCATGTTATTCGTTAAAGCCAGCCAAACTTTAGCTAATTTGCTTGATGCAACTTTAAATACAGTATAGACTGTAAAGGTGGTACAAAAGTGTTTGATTTAGCTGATAATGTATGATCATTCTGCCAAATCAGTTCGATGTGATAAAAGACATGTGCAACCCTCGCGTGGGCGTTCTGTTAAGTCAGTACGATGTGGTAAAAGAGACAGGGAACCCTCGAGAATACCTAAACAGAAATTGTTTCAATTTCTAAAGCACAGAAAGAAGAGAAAGCAAATTAAACTTATTTTGCAAAGAAATTGTCCTAGCTCATCCGGTCTTAACTTCTTCTGCAAAACATTTACGACTTGGTTTCTAAGATACTGCTATGAAAGTTGTTTTCACTATTATTACTTTGGTTCAAAGCTAAATGCAAAAACTGTTCCAACTCATAAGAGAATATTTCAAACATTTAGGTGTAATAATACAAAGCCTTCATTGAAAAAATCTTCTAGGCCTGTACTTTTTACAACACTTTCTGGTGGTATGAATCCAGACAATAGACACTCATCTCAAGTAGATACAAATACTTCTAGTACAAATGCTGAAAACAGTTCATATGACCGAATTATTAATAGACTGTGTCGTAAAGGTTTGCAGGCTTTGGATGTTGGTGGTTCTGGTGACTGCTTTCTTCCCCAGAAGGCACTACAATTACTCCACCTCCTGGTAATAAAAACCAAAGAGTATTATTTGTTGGTTACATAGAAGACTTGCATTATGTTTATACAATACCTCATACTATTAATAAGAATGCCTTGAGATATCTTAAGTCAAAATTATCAGAATCACATGAGCAACGACAAAAAAGACTTCAAAGCCTGCGAGATAAATATCAGAGAAAAAGGAAACAAGAACAAAGTCCTGAAAATATTGTAAAAAAGACATGTACAGATAATAATCAGCCAGAGCGGAACTGTACCATTACACAAAAACAATACTTACTAAATTTTGATGCAGAAAAAAATGGGGGTATACACGAACAGAGCTGGGCAAAACAGAATGTTACTAAATTCCATAATTTCAATAATTATGCCATTTACCAGTGCACAATTTGTTTTGAAGCATGGCCATTAAGAGTAGCACCAAAATGTCTGCAAAATTATAAGTGTTCCAGGTGCTCAAGGGAAAAGGAGGTGCCAAAAAAATTCTCCAAGGAAAACTTTATGATACCCTCACCAGTACCCAGTGAACTTACTGGTTTAACGCAAATAGAAGAAATGCTGATATCTAAAGCTCTTCCTATAATGCATATTTATATTAAACCAGGAGGACAAAGAGGATATTCAGGACATACAATAAATCTTCCCCAAGATGTCAGTGAATTGGCACATTCACTTCCAAGATACCCTAAAGATTTATCAATAATTCTTGTTAAAGTTAAAGGAAAAGGAAATTTGGTCAAAAACTTTTCAGTAAGAAGGCAAGTGGTTTCAGATGCAATTCACTGGCTTGTTAAAAATAATCCACATTATTCACACATTGAATTAAATTATCATGCATTAAATTCTTTACCAGAGAATGATATTCCCAATGAAATTCTTTCTATAGAAACAGATGAGACTTCGTTAGAGGATAACGTAACTTCCAGACCAGATGTTGGTCCCGTTTCTGATGAAAATGATATTGTTTATGACAGCAATACAGATTCTTCCAGTTTGCTACCTGTTAATGACACCCAGCAACAAGAAATTGATTTCATTCATCAGAATGTTTCACAGGGGCATATGAACTGGCCAAATTTGGGTAATAGCCCTTTAAATGAGTATGTCACTCCCTTTTTAGCCACAATGGCATTTCCAACGTTGTTTCCTGATGGTAAAGGAGATCCAACAAATCCTGCAATTTTAAAAAATATAACTCTAAAAGAAAAGATAAAACATCTTATTAAATTTGCAGAGAAAAGGGACAATAAATGGATTTACTGCTTTGCAAATCATCCAAGGTTTTCATATTGGGCTTTAAACATGATTCAGCGGAAACAAATATTACAACAAACCGGAATATTTTTAAAACAAAATCCTGGAGAACAACATCTGACTTTGGAAGAAATAAGAGAAGTGATTAACAATAATAATGCAAACCTTTTGATGACAAAGCTGTCCCGTTACATTACGAACATTAGTGGGTCAGATGCTTATTGGTACAAAGCAAAAGAAGATTTAAAAGCAATAATTCAACATGCTGGACCTCCCACATTCTTTTTCACATTTTCAGCAGCAGATATGCATTGGCCAGAATTACATTCTCTTATTGGAAATGAAACCAGTGAAGGAAACAACTTATCTGAAATAAGGCGTCAAAATGTCATTAATAATCCTCACATTGTTGATTGGTTTTTCACTGAACGCTTGAAACAATTTATCAAGCACTGGCTATATGATTCACTTGATGCAAAGTGGCACTGGTACAGATTTGAGTATCAGTCTAGAGGAAGCATTCATTGCCATGGGGTTGCTAAACTAAGCAATGATCCAGGCCTATGCAAGTTAAGTGAAACTGCACTAAGTGGTTATTTGGCAGAAAATAGTAAAGATAATTCTACCAGTACAATAGTTAGTGAAGGAAAAATAGCAGCTGGGAAGATCTGTCAATATGTTGATTGGTTATTGTCCACCTGTAACCCAAATCCTCCAGACAATGGCCTGTGAATAAAACCTTCTGTTCATCCTTGTCAAGAATACCACAAGAATATCCAACATTCTGACACTGACTATGTTGATTTATTCAATATGGTTCAAAGACACACTCGATGTAGTACAAGTTATTGTTTGAGAAAAAAGAACAATGAAACGGAACCGAAATGTCGATTTAACTTTCCATTTGAGAATTCCGAAAAAACATCATTGCATTTTGAGCAAATTCATTCAAAAGACAACACATCAAAATACAGAGTTCAAGTAATTACAAAAAGAAATGATCACAGAGTTAACAACCACCAGCGCCTTCAACTTCAAGGCTGGCGTGCAAATTGTGACATTCAAGTTGTTATAGATTACCATGCATGTGTGCAAAGTATGCAGCAAAAACTGAATCCAGATCGCATCTTCTTAAGCAAGCATTCAGTAATATTGTACATAATTCACAAATGAATGCCAATGCTGCATCCATAATTAAGAAAACTGTGATGAAAACACTTGGCGAGCGAGATTTTTCTGCACAAGAAGCAATGCACCATTTACTTTCCTTAAACCTTGTGAGCTCATCCTTTAATGTAATCCCTATCAACTTAAATGGTTCGCGAAGGCTTGATACATCAAAAAAACCTCATGATAGAGCAACAGCAGACAGCTTGCTTGATGTGTATGCCCAACGTGAAAAATATCAAAACACTGTAAAATGTGACTTATGTAATTTAAATTTTCTTCAGTTTGCAATGAAATACAAACTTGTCAATGGAAAATTAGTAGGTCAACCCAGCAGTGTAGTAGCAAGAGTTTTCCCCACATATTCATCGAATCCAAAAAGTACAAATTTTGGCTTATACTGTAAGTACCAATTGCTTAGATTTAAGCCTTGGAAGAACAAACAGGACGATGCATGGGAGAACCAAGCAAGCAGCGATGATGTATTTATTTCAGAGTGGAAAAGTTTCTTGCAGACAAATTTTGCAAAACAACAGGTGCCTGATTGGCATGGAAAGCTGGAAGACATACAGTCTCTCTCAGATATTGAGCAAAGTGAAAATTGTGTTCAACCAGAACAACAACGCGAAGAATGGATGGTTTTAGCAGACTTCATTAACTCAACTTCTACAAACAATTTTGAAGCCTCATCAGAAAATGACTGGCACAGCCATAGTTATTCATACACCCCACAGCAACTGTTAGAAATGAGCTCTTGGATAAAATCCAAAAAAGAATTTTTTGAAAGTCAGGAACAAAACTTCATTGTAGATATGAATACTTTTAGTAGCATGCAGTCACTTGCATACAATATAGTAAAAGACCATTTCAACAACCCAAACCCTCAGTCACCTTTGCATTTGATAATAAATGGCTTTGCTGGAACAGGCAAAAGTTACCTAATCAATGCATTAAGGAACCTTCTGCACCATAATTGTACTGTGACAGCAACTACTGGAAAAGCTTCATTTAATGTAAATGGTAGAACCATTCACTCACTTCTGAACTTACCTGTTGGCCCCAGGGGCAACACAGATCTCAAAGGCCAAACCCTAGTAAGATTACAAGATAAACTCAGTGACATTAAATACATACTTATTGACGAGTACTCCATGATTGGTCAAACATTGCTTGGCTGGATTGATAAACGCTGTAGGCAAGCAACTGGGCAACAGGATGAGGTTTTTGGAAATATATCAATTATTTTAATAGGGGACCCTGCACAATTACCACCTGTTGCAGACAAACCTTTGTATCATGGAAAGCCGTCAGGAGTTATAGGTGAACAAGGCCATCTTGCATATTTGATGTTTGATAAAGTTGTAAAATTAACTCGAAATCAAAGAGTACAAGGTTTTAACCCAGAACAGGTTTCTTTTAAAGATTTATTAAAGCGTCTCCGAACTGGAGATTCCACTCAAGAAGACTGGCGACTTCTTCTTACTCGACAGCCATCAGCGGTACCCAATCTACATGAATTTGAGAATGCAATAAGGTTATTTTATGGCAATGATCAAGTTGCTGCTTTTAATTATGATCAATTATTAAAGCTTAATAAACCAATAGCCAAAATTGAAGCTCGTCATTCCTCTTCCATTGCAAAAGCTCTTTCCCCTGAAGAAATGCGTGGATTAGTTCCTACATTGTTCCTAGCCAGAGAAGCTTATCTGATGCTAACTATGAATTTGTGGTCAGAGGTTGGACTTTGTAATGGTGCTACAGGAAAAGTAATAGATATTGTTTATGCAGACAACCATTCACCGCCAAACCTACCTATAGCAGTAATGGTTCAGTTTGATTATTACACAGGACCATCATTTATTGACACTTTGCCTAAATGTGTTCCAATTCCTCCTATTACTGTTACCTATCAGTCATTTGACACTAATATTCATGAAAGACAGCAAATACCATTAAAGCCCTCATGGGCAATAACAATACATAAAAGCCAAGGACTTACTCTATCAAAAGCATGGATTGATATTGGACCAAGTGAAAAAGCAGCAGGAATTACATATGTTGCAATAAGTAGAGTTAGGTCACTTCACTCTGCTATAATCGAACCTATGACATTTGAGCGGCTAACAAGTATCAAGAAATCTTCCCAATTTCAATTCAGGCTTAAGGAAGAAAACCGCTTGGGTAAATTAGCAGAAGATACACAATCACTTTTACAGCGGTGATCATATTGGCGTGAACACCTAAAATATGTCTGGAATGTTTATTGTGATGTAACCAATCACAGACGACATCATCACACCAAAGAAACCACAGGCAACGAACCGTTTCCTATCTGTCACGGAAATTATTTTCATTTTGTTTTAACATTCAGTCTTTTTACAAGTAAACAATTGCTTTTCCTTCCTATTTGTTTACAGTATTTGCTATAATAACGAAGAATACAGGTTTGAGCGATTTTGAAGTAAATTACAAGGCCGATGTGCCGGGCCTACGCACGCGACGGTTTGGCGCGCGAGTTTTCAAACTTTTTGTAACGGTCGAAATGGGTAGTTACGCCTGATCGCAAGTTACAATGTTGCAAGGTAAGCCGCTAGAGTTTTTTTATTTCCATCGCTTCGCAGCTAATGCAGTAAGCGTAAACACTTTCTTGTTACGTGAGGGAGATTTACTGTTTTGGTGATTTATTTATGTTTTTTTTTCTTTTGCGCGCAAAATGTGCTAATTTGGACTTGAAATCTTCTTGACTAAATCCCCTCATAACTACTAGCTTTCCATAGCATGTAATGCCCCAGATATTAAATGCGTAAATGCTTTCAGAGAAAAAGCAAAATTATATTTTGGGAGGAATACCGAAAATTGGACTATTTACTTTGCGCGATCTGCCAATCATTCTTTGGTCGGTCGGCGGTCTTTCCAGTTTGCGACCTTGCGATCAACGGACTTCTGCCAGCACAGTAGTTCGAAGGTTCAATCGTTAGTCCACACAAATTGAATCCCCTTGTTCTACAAAAAATATTAGCAAGAATTATACTATCGGAAACGAAAACACGATTGTTCATTTTTTTATTGTCTTCATGTGATATGTCGTTACATGGAAAGCAGGTCGCCGTCGCATCGCGTTGGCTTTTAAAACGCGAACGATGTGCTAGATGCGGTCCTCGGCACTTATCTTGGGGAACAGCCGTGTTTTAAATTCCTAATAAGGCAGTTTGTATCCTTAAACAAAACGAAAATAATTTGTTCCATGACCAATCGGAAACCGTTCGTTGCTTGTGCTTTCTGTGGTGTGAAGATCTCACATGTGATTGGTTGCAACACAATAAACATTCCAGACATATTTTAGGTGTTCACGCCAATATAATCACTGCTGTAATGACAAAATAATGTTCATGGGTTTCCTATTTTTATTGGATGGAAATTCTTTCAGCAAAACCACTTTACACAACAACAAAAAATGTCTTCTACGTACTATTCACTTATATGCATAAATTTCTATAGTATATTTATTTTTTGGTATATAATAATAGAAACAACATGAAAAATCTAATTGATTGTGACTCTGATGAATTTTCCTATATTATTAAATACAATATCTCTAGCCAATTAAACATTTTTCTACTAACATGTATGTAACATAGCAAAGGGTACACGTATACGAAAAAAACACATGTTTCAACCTCAATTCACAATACATTACGATTTTCTTCCACAGGCAAAAATGTCTTCAAGCCCTTCCAAACGCAAAGGTAAATTATTTGTTCTATACTTCACTTACTAAACCTTCTAACAAGTTACCAATCATTCTTTACTTTCCTATTGAAGAAATGCCAGCTAATATAGAGTAAGCTTACTTTTCTGATTAATAGCCTTCCTATGAGAAAAATTTAAATCTGCTATAAACAACAGTTACTGAACTTTCATTCATTTAATTTCTGTATACAGGGTTGGAAATAACGGCCGGTGCTCGGTAATTACCAATCAAATTTACCAGCCAAAAAATTAAATAAAACTTAATAAAGTCATTAAAAATATATTTCAGTGGTCAAATCTTTATCATTTGCACCTTCACAAAAAATTACCTATCAATCTGTTGTTCCTTATTTCCAACCCTGGTATAAAATATTCCTAACTGCATTCTACAAAATTAATTCTGTTTTTTTTTTTTTTTTTCAACAGAAAGTGACCCTGGCTTTATCCACACCTTATCTCCGATGAAAAAGCAAAAAAAGGAACGCAATACTTCCATTTCAACCTGCAGACCTCTCCTACTAAGAACTTAAGAGTCGTTGGATTTGATCAAGCAACATACAATCAGTGTCTGCATTTTGAAACCACAGGAAATCCAGTAAAGCTCGTTAATGTCAGGGAGGACAACGGACAGATTCTGGTAAACCAACAATCAAAATTGTTGCAAATGTCCAATAGTGATATTACCTTCCAATATTCACCATCATCACAATCTGCTGATTGCACTGCACAAAACAGCCCTGCCCTTACTTGCACTGACATAACATTGGACAACCTACCGAATCTCACAAGAAACCAAAAGGTGAACGTCAAAGGAGTTCTCACTCTTGGCAACAAACCATCTAAGCAAGTCAAGAAAAGAAATGGAGAAAATGGCACAGTAAAAGAAGACTGTGTAATCGAAGATGCAACTGGACATGCCATTATTCACATCTGGGATACAATGATAGATCAACTGGAAACGTCCAAGAGTTACACCTTCAAAAATCTAAGTGTGAAAAACTATTCTGGAAACACTATGTTGGGAACAACGCTAGCAACTACTTTCGAAGAAGTACCATCTGTTCTTGAAACAGTTCAAGGGGCAAACCTTCTGAAAACAGATAAAGAAATAACTGTCATGGAATTTAAATTTGTAGACAAACTTCACATATACTACCAATGCCAACTGAAGTCATGCAATAAAAAGATACCCTACACTATCACTGAAAAAATTGTCACGTGCCCATCGTGTAATGCAACGCAAAAAACAAAGTCTTCCAAAAAAGCAATGTCAGCTAGACTGTATGCTGACATTGATGGGGCTGAGACGTGGTTTACCGCATTCACAGATGTGTTAGAAGAGCTTCTCAAAAAGACCAAAGTAGAAACTCCACTAACATCGGACCAAATAAACGAAGCTCTGCTTATGGTTGAAGAGATAACAATGGTAGTGGATGCCACATCTAATTACATAAAAGAAGTAAAGCACTTTGAAAACCAAACAGATTAAACTCTCAATGGAACTTAACCTGTCACAGCTTATGGCCACACCAACTGAAAAATACTCTAACAAACGTACTGTCAAGAACTTCACATTTATTGGCAAATTGAACAAAGAAGCTACCATATTAATCATCGTTTCGTTACAGTTTCTGTTACAACTACTGTACAATAACATGTTCAAGTTCAAGATACCAAAATAATTTTAATCATCATTTCCTTATAATTTCAATAACAATATGTCATTATCACAGTACAGTAACATGTTCAAGTTTTGTATAACCAATACGTTTCGTTTTAATTCTTCGACAGTCGTTGCAGCAACAAATTCATATCTTATATGTTAATATAATTTAAAACACAAACCGGCTGCCGATGTGGCACTGCAATCGTCCCAGTCTCTCTTCGTCAGCGAGAACGCTCGCTGAAAGGAGACTAGGCAGAACACGTGTTTTCATTCACGTATCTTTGCCTTGTAGGTGTCAGACATCTTCTGGTTAGACTCTCTGTCGAACGGCATGCTTTGCGGGCGTTTGTGTCTGAGAATAATAATATTTTTCACTGGCTGCTGTTGTAGATTATTATGTAGTGCATCGATTGATTATTTTCCGACACCCATTTCTCTGTATAAATCACGCCAAGAGAAAATGAGTACACCAATCAGTTTTGAAGGATGTATTTTAAATTAACAGCAAGCACGCAATTTCAAATTTTGGCTGTTTTAATCTTTACTTCTTTCCGACAAATATGAACCTGATTTTGTGCTTATCCTAAAATTGGTTATTTTTTAATAAAATCGACTGACTGTTGGCACTACTTCGGGTTTAGAAGCAGAAAACTGAGATAGTGTTACAAACTCCACTAGACTCCTTTCAAATCGTCTGAAATTTGGGCAGACAACGTAGTAACTGTGATTGATACTGTTATCGCGTCTAAACTATTGAAAGTAAAAAACTAGTCATCGAATGTAGAAGTCTTGACAAGAATAGAAAATAAAGTTAACGATCCTGGAGCTTGAAGTTTCAATGTGCTCAAGCTCCCATCTCATATTTTAAGAACCCTCTTTGGGGATGTCCAAAAAGAGTAGAGATTTCACTATCCCAGTTTAAAGCATCAACTTTATTATCATCGGCGTGACGAGTTACTACCTGAGTAACACTATGAAGCGAGATCAGCTTATAAATGTCGCAACATGACTAACAATATGGATTGCGTTACACCATGGGTTCCTGGTTACACTGTAAATCGTAAACGTGTTGTCAGCGCTAAGCGAGTAACGTCTTGCGGCTCTTTTTTTTGTTGGCAAAGCGCTCCACCGCTGATGGTTGCTTTGTCATACAAACCCTATCAAAATGGGAGGTTGGGAAAACTATGTCGTTATGACTCGAACCTTTGTAGCTGATGTCGTATCAGCAAATCTGTTTATTAGTTTAAGCACGGGCACTCGTCATGTCACTCCTTGTTTGAGACCGGGTGGAAGTTCTGCCGGTTCAAAGTTGAAATTCTGAGCACGTTCGTAAAATCACTAGTCCATGATCCCAGACGCATTTGCGGTCTTCCATGGCAAGTTACAAAAATACGTGCGTTTACATCTTTCCGTTCGAAAGGAAAAGAGTAACAAAAACAAATACTCTAACGATAAGTTCCTAGAAGCAAACCGGATTGAGTCCTGCTCGCGTTTCCTTGGGTTTTGTTTATAACAGTATTTGTTACCGGGCAAAGAGGTCTATTGTCGAAGGGACGTATCTTTTTTTATACAGAATTAGAGGCGCGATTTGCACTGGGTTTTATAAACAGAAACACACCCTAACGATTAAACGGAAATTGTTAAATTGATACTCTAAGTGCTGTCACAGCTGTAATCATTCGCGACAAAAAGTAAAGAAAGGAACTTATTCTAATCACTGCAATATCTTATGATGTTTTGTAAAAATAGAGTTATTTCCTGCCAGTCATTTAATTTAACACCTCTTCCTAGTGCTTGCGGTGAACGTAAAGGGAAAAAGTAACCGTTCTTCATTTCCATTGGTTGAGCCATATCTACGAAAAGTGGGTGTTAAATATCTCAATAAGTTAAAATATTTGATTGCCATTTGACGTTTTGCTTTCAGCACTTTCAGTTGATCAGTTGAGAAAGTCCGTTTTCGTACATGGAATTTTCTGGCAAGAATTCGAAGCCGTTTAACGACGTAAGAAGTTCCCGTTCACTCGATTGCTTACCAGTGAAGAGAGAAATAATTTCCAAGAGGATCTCATCTCCTGGCGTTTCCAAGCAGTTCATCCCAGCGCATATCAACAGCTTTTATCATTGTCTCACGCTTTAACTGAAGGTGTTGATAGAAAGAGATAAATGAAATCCAGTCGAGTATAACATTTGGCTCCAATAATTTCTTTTCTTCCTCTCGTCCGATCGATCGAGCGACTTACAATTCTCTCGTCTGAGAGTCGCAGAAATGATGACAAGATTAGCAGTTAGCTTACTGTATTCATTTTTATTTTATTGTGCTATCCGGCAAAGTTTGGTTATGGCAGACGAGGAGGATTACGACCCTTGCAAAGCTGGTGAGTGCGGCGTAAAGATCTTTAGGCAATCACCCCAAACTTTCCATTACGTTGTAATTTGCGTCTACTATAGTATCAATAGGACATAAATAAACGCTTTAGAATCTCAGCAGACAAGTAAGATTGCAACGCATCGTTCATTGTTTTTGAATATGAACTGTGAGTATCGATACATGATCGCTCTGCTTTGATTTTTTTATTGTCTATTTGGTTCGGTTGCTTCTGGCATTTCCTATGCAACACTAACGTCTTCCAGAGACTTCCATTTGTTATCCTCTGTATCTAAACAACGGTCTCACCGATGTTTGTATCGTGTTTAGATGGGATCGTTCAAGTTGATATAGCGATCAGCAAAGACGACCTTCGACTCCGTCGATCCAAAAGGGCTGCTACAGCTCATACCAAGAGATTATGGCGAGAGGGTGTTATTCCTTTTGTTATTGACGACTCCTACACGGGTAAGTGCTTCACACGAAAACGACTTTTGTCTGATTGTAAGTGCTCGGCTCGGGCCTTGTGGTAATTTTCTTTGGGATTACCTGTCTGTGAAATCAAGAGCACAAAGTTCAAGTTGCATTTTGTGTAAGGGGAATTTTGCTTTTTATCTCTTATTGATTTAACCATGCAAACCTTACCACCGACACTTTTGTCTTCACAATTTTAGTCGGCAAAGACTCTTTACTATTCGGTATGAAAATCAATTCCCGTTTTCAGGTTTTCTTGGGAATCTGGTAAAACCTGCTTGATTCTGGCTTTTATTACTGGCATTAATAGCGCGCACGTTTTGGTGCTTCCTTCATCAAAGCGGGATATTCAATCCTTGATCGAGCCGTGTACCATTGCAAAGCGCATCTGTGAATATAAACAGTGTACAAAGTCGTACTCAGGGAAGAGTTTCAGAACAGATTTGGAGCTATCGATATTTCAAAATGGCTACGCCAGTAATACTGAGTGTCTCCCGTCGCTAGCTTTAGTTTTCTTTTTTTGAATACAGAACTGGAAAAATGTTTTCTATGCCGCGTCGAGGTACTAAGCGAAAAAATCCACAATATAAACAATCCTGTGGATTAAACGGTTCTTAATATGCCTTGTTTATTACACTCGTCTATCATTGCTGTCATATCAATATCTGATAAATGAAAAAAAAACCATCAGTTGTGGTTTACAGTGTAGTTCAGTCATAGGCGAAGAAGGAATGTATACGAAATTTAAAACTCGCCGAAACCATGACAACCGACAAGCTCAGAAACTCACTCGATACTTGATCACTTGGTTTCAAGGTAACTTTGTATCTCAGTATTGTAGTCGCTGACCTCAGCGAACCTCTGACCAACCAGCTAAAGGCACGCAAGAAATAAGCACGAAAACAGGTTATTCTGACCGAATATCCTAAGATGCTCCCATATTAAGCTTTAACTCTGTCTTTTTCTGTCCGCGTGCATAAATGAGTGTGGGGAGAAAACGGACAATCGGTTCTTGTGACACTGAAACAGACGAGAAATAAGCGCTGTACTGAAGAGATCAGGAAAGCCAGGCGTCAATAGATTATGGTTTGTTAAAATCTTGTATTTGTTTCCGAAACGGCAATCCGCTTCTTGATCAAAGTACTTCCTGACGCATGTCGCGAGATAAGTCGCTTCAGCTATTGTTAGGCTTTGTTTTTTTTTTTCTTTTCTCTGGTCATAGCTCTTGAAAATAGTGGAATTTAAGATCGATATCATTGATCCATAGTATGAGACCAGACATACACCGGGTTAATTAATTAGGATTTAAATCTGCCATGGGAATTTCTCCACAATAGTGCGCCCAAGGCGGCGACGTAACGGGGAATATACAGTACAGTACTTGAGAGTGCACTAGAGGTCAAACATGTAGTAATATGCATGACACGGAGCAGGGGGATGATATCACTATGCGTTAGAGAAAGTTACCAGTTATGAGCCACTAGAGTCAGCAAATGTCATATATTCTCGTCTGTTTCAGTCTCCCCAGCCAATAATCCTTATTTGAGGGGTGGCTGTAAAGGAAAATAGTAATAATAATAATATCATATCACACGTCATTTTGTTTTTTGTTGGTCATGAAATATAAATTTAAAATTTTCTATGCTCTCGAAATGTGGTGACAAACGACGATACCAGGATTATGTTTCGAGGAACCACTCTCATTTCAACTCGCTACCGTAGGCCTTCGACTTGCTCACTTATAATCCGAGAGTCCGGAAACGGCCCTCCTACACTGAAGGTCTTGATGGAGTTAACCGTCAAGCGCCAAACGGCCTTCAACCTAGCCGTTAATCGTCAAAAGGAATCCATTTTTTTAACCGTCAAACGGCCAAAAACTTAACCGTCAGCCATCAAAAAAGCGGAGTTTTTAACCGTCAAGCGTCAAGGTGCCACTCCCATCAAGACCATCTATACTGCTCCTCTAACGCTTAAACAAATCAGCTGAGTTTCGGGATAAAGAGACCTTGATCCAATTATGCTTTGGCTTTAATTCTAGGGCACTCAGGCAAATCTCTAAGAAGTCTATCCCTGCCACGCTACTATCGATCTAATAGAGTTGGATAGTTATTTCTGATTTCCGTTATTAAAATGCAATTTTCAACCGGCCTTCCACAGTGTCGCTGGAAACATTATAACAAAGTTTCAGCAACTGTAATGATCGTATATTTATTCTATAGATGATAAATCAACCAACAAAACGGATTGAAGCCAGTATGAACATAGATTGGTGCATTATGCTCATAAATGTCTTTTTCTGACAAAGCAAGTATTGAGTGAATACAGCGCATTAAAGTTAATTAGGAGACGTGCTTGTAAATGCCTGATTATTCATCCATGCAACGTTGCTTCAGTAAAAAAAGGTTGTAATTTTTCGAATGATTGCTAAACTCTAGCCAACTGAGCTATCAAGCCAATTGGGAGCTAGCCATTTTGTGAGTTCGTAATATACCTGTACAGGACGAAGATAACAATATGAGAAAATTTCATGTGAACTACGGTAGAGAGATTTAACGAAAGAAAGATCACCCCTCGATATCAATGCGGAGATTTGGCTGTTGCTTAGGAAGGAAGTGTTAGAAATCAGACTGTAATTCCTTTTTTTTGTTTCGTTGTGCTATCCATTCATGGATGGTTCTAAGACCATGCAAAGTTGCTTTTTGTGGAAAGTGTGAGGGAATCGTGGCTCCCACGCTGCGCTGCATTTTTCTTGCAATCACAATATTTTTTCAGTAAAAACCAAAATAAATGTTTTCCTTCTTGACTTTTTGATTTAAAGGTAAAGATACAAAGTAAATTTGAAGTCACTTCGATTGCCTCTTGCATGATGTCTGAAGATAACCACATCCAACGAAAGCCGGCGACATGATAAAATTCTTTCATTCCAATCTGTCTGTTATAGCCATGATAAATTCTTGTTCCTCTAGCCCTGTATCAGTTTCCAGTATCTTCTTTTGGTGATGTCCGGGTGACTGACGATTCTGCTCGCATCAGGTTTTCGTTACGATTTACAAGTATCTTGAAAGACTTCTTGACGGGGGAATAGCCCGATGTAGTCATTGTTAGCAATTCTTTTCTCAGTATAAATAACGTTGATAAATTACCGGATTAGGAATGGAGTTGTGATATCCGAAATTATCAACTTACAGATGTAAGTGATTGCAAGTACACTTAGGCATCTGCAAATGGGCCTGAGGGTGGCTTGGTATTGATTTCATTAGGATGTGTATCTCCTTTTAAAAGTCTGATGGTGTTTCATGTCAGCATTTTCCGGTTATACGTTTAGGTCCTGGTAGCCCGAGTGAAAGCAAAGTTGAGTTTCCTACTCGGATGGCACTAGATATCATCGACCTAAGCCAGACCAGCCCTTGAGATAGTCTTAGATGTGGTTGTCTTTGTCAGACAGTGGATGTCGATTTCAATTGTGTATCTGGTGTATCAAAGGGGACACCTATCAGTTTGAAAGCATCAGCCTTTATACGTGATATCATTTTGTTAATTCATCGAAAGGGGCGGGAAATACCCAGCATTCATTTAGTGGTTTCAGGGTTGGTTTCCGGATCCGTACCCGAACCTGAAAAGTTGTCAGCAGAGAAATATAGAATATGTCTCGCGGTAGTCTCTTCTTTGCCTGCAGGGGATGCATGACTCTAATTTGTATGACAAGTGAAGTAAAAAGGAAACAAAAATGAACTGCACAGCGCAGAAAACAAACAAAATAACAAACAAATAACATAATGTTCTTCAGCACAGCACTGTTTAGCAGCTCTCCAAAGTACTTCGTCTGAACATTTAATATAGGTACTATTAGTTCTGGATTACTAGTTTATGTACACAATTGGCAGTGACTGAATGTTTTCTTTTTTAAGTAATCTGCATTTCTAGGTTTTAATCAGTCATGAACTGTGCAATCAAAAACTATACAATCCGGAGGAAATCAGCAGCTTTTCTCTTTGTAAAAGGATTTTTACAAAAGGAAGGTTTTTTCTGTCAAACAATATTTAAAAAAAGATGAATGTGAGATAATTTTAATGACATTGATTAATCATGGCAGTTATGTACACAACTTAAGCAGCTGTGAAATTAAAGCCTGAAAAAACTCTGGCCTGAAGCAAAACAATCGGATTATGCGAATGTCGTTTTCTGTTTGGTTCAAAAATTAATTGTAAATTTCTCTTTTGTGTATGTGTGTATGTGTGTGTTCTATTCTTTAACCTTTGCCTAATGAAGTATTATCATGTGCTGCTCTACGATTGCTTTTAGGGGACCAAAAAGCTACGATAATTCAAGCCATGCGCCACTGGCAAAACTTTACATGTCTTTCTTTTATTGAGCGATCAACAGAGAAGGACTACATCTTTTTCCACAAAGGACGCTGCGGGTGAGTGAACCCTTTTGTCTTGGCTTGTTAAGTTTGCTTTGTTTATTATTATTATTTTTTAATTTCAATACTAAACTCCTCAGGCCCTTAACGGTATTATGTTATTAGGAGAATTACGAAAATCGAGTGAGCCTTGCTGTTATTCATGTACATTTCCTCTCGCGCGCCAGGGAAGTGTTTAGTTGAGATATTGTGGGCATAGCTTCTAAAGAAACTGTTGCTGGTCGTTGGGGAATTGAAACACAAGAAATTGGGATCATCAAACGAATTGATAAAGTAAGTTATACCACCGTAAGGTAAAACGGAGGTGCTGACGTTCCGAGCGTTAGCTCTTCCGTTCATTCGCTTCAGCACCTCCCTTTTACCTTTACGGTGGTATAACTTACTTTATCAATTCGTTTGATTATCCCAAATTCTTTAGTTGAGAAAGGTTGCTTTGATTACACGAGCTGAGGTACATTTCTTAAGCTTTCCTTTCATAGCTCGATTTCCTGCCCAATTAATCGGATTATCCCTTGATTCGTCACAACTAGGGCAACAACAATGGAGAGTCCTTATCCCTTGGTGTAATGACAATGCAAATATTTTGCATTTTAGTGGTGGGATATTAATAAGAACCAGTACAGTTGTTATCCGCGTGCAAAACCCCTGAGGACATCAACCAAATGCAGTTGAGCGCACGTATTCCTGCCCTGTTGATACGTAATTCCTTATCCCAAACTCTATAATCGGTTTGTTCACATGCCTATCAATCATTCCCATTTATGTTGTGCAGTGGGACATCAGAGCAAAAAAACCGAACAATAATAGAATATACCAAGAGAGGATCCCTCTCTTGAATATACCAATTGTTTGTTTGCATGTGACTCGGTGACGTCACCATGACCTTCTCTTGGATATGAGCGATAGAGGCTCCTATTCGTCAAAATAGTTGTAGCTTTCCTTGTTTACGAACGCGTCTGCTTGCGTACTTGGGTGAAAACCATCTAGATTTAATTCAATATACTTTCAAACGATATTATAGTTAGAGTAGTTTCCATGGAGTCAAACTCACCATACACAATACAAAATATAGCGCTAGGTATTCATAATCATTATATCGTGTCAGTTATGTCTTAAGGGATGTATCAACTGAGTTCTCAAATAGACAACTTAAGTACGTCCAGACAAAAGTGACTCGGTAAACAGAAAAATGGCGCCAGCTGAGTATTAAGCTTGCTCCGCGAGAGGGCAAGATGGGCCTTGTTTGTCCGCTCGAGATTTCCCGCGTTGGCCCGAAAAACAAAACAAAACAAAATGGCCAGATAATAAATCCATTATTGCCAAGCTTGTTTGGTCAAGATGGCTGGATATTGGCCTCGTTCCTTTTTGCGCTTTTATCACTGACCGAGACGTAGTCCAGTCTAATAAGAGCCATGTTGACCTCATGCGTATTCAATAACGCATATATATTGACCTACTGCAACAGCGTTAAACAAAAGAGATTGCTAAGACACTTGTTTTTTTGACAGTGACTTATAAACTGTAGGTAAAATTCAAGCTAACTACTGTCTATTCCTCTCCGAAGCTGCTGCTCATACGTCGGCCGCAAGGGAAATGGGCGCCAGGGAATATCTATTGGCAAGAACTGCGACAAGTTTGGAATCGTGGTTCATGAGATTGGTCACACAGTTGGCTTCTGGCACGAGCACACCAGGCCAGATAGGGGTGAATTTGTTACTATTTTAAAGGAAAACATCAAGAAAGGTAATAATTTAATCTATTGATTACATGTCCGGGTTTTTGGAAACGCCTCATTGGCTTCTTAACAATCCGAAATACGTGCTCTGTTTCAAAATTTCGAACTGGTGGCAATTTTCGTTCAAAAACCGAAATCTAAGCAAGTGCTTTTTGCAAATTGCGTGAAGTACTGCGTAAGTTTATCTGAGTTCAGTTGAGGAAAGATATGAGGGTTCACAATGTAAATCAAAGGCTCCTTCGAGCTACCTCATGGTCTGTGGTAATTATTCCATGAAGTGCTGTCCTTTCCCCTGACAATAAAGCGTTCATTCCGAATAGTTCGTTTTGTGCACTCTTGCTACGACTGATCGATTACTCGTCGTCCAAATTGGAGACATCGTCACGTTTAAGACTTTAAAACCCATTTCTTTCCCCTCGAGCATTCTTGAACACATTTCCTGTTAGTGTATTTTGATCAAAGATGGAGCAAAAGGAACAAAAACCGGCCTTGACAATCTTTACGTCGGGTTCGGCACAACTGACGCCATTTTGTAAACATGTTTTGCCGCTTTGTCTCACCCCTCCCCACACATATGTGAACATAAAACAATAGCACGACTTTGTGGACAAAACCAAACCTAGTAGGGGAGACAGGGGAGAACCTGTTTAATTCACATTTAATACAGATTTAATGCATAAATTAATTGTCTAACGGGAATGGAGTGACAAATCCATCCACCACTATACCTCATGGTATGAAGTACATACCATGAGGTAAAAAAGAAACATGTAATGCCCCAGAGATGTGCTGTTCGATAGTGTCCCGATCAATCGACGCACTGCATATTTTAATCAGGTGGAGAAGGTAGGACCAGACTTAACGGCAAATAAACAGTTGCGAAGTACATTTGTGCTCGGTAGTTTTCGAAGAGTATATTCATAGTATGGTTAGAACAACAGTGAGTTGCACTGTACATAACTTCACTGAAAGCCTTGGCACTCTTGGGTAATTTTCCAAAATTTAGTTTCATTGGTGATCGTCTGATGAAAGAGTTTCAAAACTCCACACTGTAATGTAAAGCAAGCAGGATACATTACCACAGGTCTGTGTAGCAGCTCAGCTCTGGTGAATATTGTCTTGGGCCACCCTTATCTCGTGCTTTTTTCTGTTGATAGGAGAAGAGCACAACTTCCTTAAACTTAGCTCCACTGAAATTGACTCAAGAAATGAGCCATACGATTACGGTTCCATAATGCATTACGGCAAGAGCACCTTTGCTAAAGAGGTTAGTCAAGTCACAATTTTGCCCAAGAGAGATTCACGGACCAAACTTATCCCGGAAATAGGACAAAGAGAGCACCTAAGTATTGGCGATATTCACCAGACCTCTAAGATGTATAATTGTCCAGGTATGTACTATGCTTGTATAGCTAAGGGGCGAGGTGGACGCAGTGGTAAGAGCACTCGCCTTCCACCACTAGTTCTGTGACTTGGGTTCGATTCCCGTCGTCACATGTGGACTGAATTTGTTAGATGCTCCCTTCTTGCTCAGATAGTTGTTCACCAGGTTCTCCGGTTTTCCTCCCCCCCCCCCCTCCCCCAATAAAAACCAACACCGCCAAATGTCAGTACGTTCTGGAAATTTAAAGGACCCATAGTAGTTAGCGTCGCGTAACTGTTGAGGTTTCCCTGCCTAACAAGGGAAAGTTAAGTAGATTTAAAATTCAAATCTACCACTCGGAGCGATCAACTGGACTACATCTATGGGTGAGCATTTTCACAGACATATTCATAAGACTCGCTGTTCCCGTCGTAAGTCTTGTAAACGGCGCTCTTTGGCACGGTCTAGTTTATGGCCGCAAAGAATGATTCATTCAGAATGGCGAACGGCAACCAAGTTCGCATGATCTAAGATTTGATAAAAGTTATTTCTGTAAAAAAAAATAGCTTGCTCTGAGTTGTTTGCTCTGTGTAAAGGGCACCCTTACTACATTTATCTCTTTACTCGACTTGTAACTATGGCAGTCAAGCTACCATATACTGCCATATATAATGTGACGTTCAGACTTCTAGCATTTATGCAAGTAGACAGTGTTACCGAAATTCAGAGAGAAATTAAATATAGCAGTAATAATAATAATAATAATTATGATGATAATAATAATAAATAATAGTAATACGTATCACACTCGAAACTGAAAAATATGTCGACCTCCTAAATTATACCTGATGAACTGAAAACAACACAGTAATAGTAAATAAAAAAAACAATATATGGAGGAATAAAAAAATGTGAGACATGCATAAAATGCACTTCACATCGTTATAAAAAATACTTCATTTTCTAATGCTTTGAATCTTCAAAACTTGAATACTATTTTAATATTAAAATTCTGTAGTAGAAAAAGATATTGGAAAAAGCTCTCAGTATTTCGAGATTACTTCAATTCATTATTAATTCTATGATATTATTAAATGATTAAATCCTATTTATATTATAGATTCTATGATGGATAATCATCAAGTCCTGTATATAACATCTTAAAATGTTTAAGATAATTATCCTTAAATGCTCTGATAATGGATCTTGTTCTTATACTAATAGGTAGTGTATACCATAACTTGATTGCGTAAATTAAAAACGTTTCCCAACCGTCTGCTTCCCTAATATACTTAGGACATTGTAAGGTTATGTCCTCAGTTGTATCTAGATTTTTATCTCTTTGAAACCTCACTAATACGGACGATTTTGTCTAAAAGATATTCTGAACAATTTCCATTAAGACATTAAGGCATGATTCATTAATAGTGAGTTCATCATAAAAAAGGTATCGAGTCCAATTTTTTTTCAAAGAGCTCCACAGTTCTTTCTTCTATTGGTTTTACACGAAGTATAACCATGGCAGCTCTTTCTTGTAGTCTGAAGACTATTCTGATGTTGTCTTTTAGATCGACTAAATTTAGTAGATTTGAGTAGCAGATTTGGAAAATAAATACTTTATTTACCCTGCAAAATGTGTCAACATTCCTCACGGAAAACACTGGTATTAATACATGTGCAGCAATATCACTATATTAATATTAATATAAAATCTGTAAAATATATACAAAGGATAATTATGGGAATAAATTATAATTTTTTAAAGAAAATATAAAATAAAAATTATAAAAAAACAAAATTATGAATATCTACATGTTGATTTTATTTGATAATACTGAACAGAACAGCGGTAATCACGCTTATCAAATTGTGACAAAAAAATTATAAATTGAAGTCACTAATTTTCCTTAAGTGTTCCAGTCCCTCGCAGCAGAATACTGGAAAGTGCTTTGTCCATGTGCGTTTTTTGCTTTCGGGAGATTTCGTAAATGTTCATCTCTCAGTGTTTTCTGTGTTTTCAGTGTTTTCAGTGTTCGCAGACTCGAGCGTCTTGGTAAATAAGAGACCAAATGTTCAGAACACTTGTAGTTGTACATAATTTTGAAGATAAATTGAAAGCGAAGAAATCGTCTATGGTTTCTTATCGTCAATATACCACACATCTCACGCATCACCTGACAACAGGTTCTCCTGTCTGCTTTCAGGTTACTGTAGACCTTCAGATGTGTCTTCCGAAGAATCATTCGTATACGCGCCGCTTATATATATCTTCGTAACGCTAATAAAATATAGAATCAGAAGAAAACTTTTTCTTAAGATTTTATTTAATGGTAAGCGCGCGCAAGCCTTCAAACGCAAAACTGACACTATTTGTTAAACTGAATTACCTCCCTTCCTGCTTAAAATTCTGTTAATAATTCGAGGGTAAAATATTCAATCTTGTTACTAGAATGTGGACGAACACTCCTCGAGAATTCTGGGACATTTTGGTCACCTGGTTTCCCTAAGAGTGACAAGTTCAAGTGGTGTGAGTGGCGTGTCTCAGTGACGCCGGGTGAGCGGATCTCTTTAAACTTCACCACGTTCAGTCTGCGGCGAGGTCAAGGACGGTGTAAAGACGAATATGTAGAAATACGAGACGGTCACTCGCAAACGTCTTCTCTGATTGGGAAATTCTGCGGAAAGAAAAACCCGCCTCCCATTTGGTCAAGCGGAAACAGACTGTGGATTAAGTACCGCTCCGGGAATACCGGAACAAGACAAGGGTTCAAGGCCACGTATAAAGGTGAGGAAAACCAGTTTTATTGATAATCATAATAATTGGTTGGTTGGCATCCTTCTGTCTCGTAAGACAATGGAGAGCGCTGTGAGAGTGCGGTGAATGTTCCTGGTGTGAGCAGCGTTCTGGGTGGCTTAATGATAATAATAATAATAATAATAATAATAATAATAGTAATAATAACTTTATTTCATTATTTCCACAATGAAGTGGCTCTTCATCCGAAACAATTCAAATCAAATCAAATCAAATGTTGGTTTTTGTGGAAAACCGGGGAAAACCGGAAGACCGGAGAAAAACCTCTCGGAGCAGAGTAGAGAACCAACAAACTCAGCCTTCATATGACGCCGAGCCGGAAATCGAACCCAGGATACATTGATGGAAGGCGAGCGCTCTCACCACTGCTAGGCATTTACACAAAATCTTCAAAAGTTGCCCAAAAGTTGCTCTTTTTTCGAAAAAGTTGCTCAAAAGTTGCTCGTTTCTCAAGTCCAAAAATTTAGTATTTGCTTCTACTTAGATTTTAAGAATACACAAATAATTTTTAAACCTCTGAAGATTACATACTCACAAAACTTTACTGCCTGTTTTTACTGTTCGTGCTTTTGCTACTTCGATTGGGTCGGTACTTGAGTCTTCACTAGCAGAGTCTTCCGAGCCGGAATATGTTTCGCTTAAACTAAGACTATCCGCCATTTTGAAAACGTGTTCACATAGATACCGCTGACCGTGTATCTCTTCAGAAACACAAGAACCCAGAAACGATATGTGATGATCTTCATGTGCACAGAAAGAGCAAATCTATCAATCAAAGATAGAGTCAGCTAAGGAGGGTCAAATTTAAACACTGATATTTACGAAAATTATGGAAAAAGGCTTTTTTCTGTTAAAAAAAGTATATATTTCTCATATTGGAAGAAGTTGCCAGAAAGTTGCTCAAATCCAAAAGTTGCCAAAAAGTTGATCGAAAAGGCAAAAGTTGCCAAAAAGTTGCTGAGCAACTTGTGTAAATGCCTAACCAATGCGCCAACCCTGCTCCCCATATCCGGATGTTCGATTCCTCCTTCCATATCTTTATGGATGTTACACCGGCCTTCACAAATGAATATTGTTATATTGCCTGTTTAAAAGGCCTCTCAGCTTGTGGATCTCGGGAAAAGTCTCGGAAGATGGGTACTGGCAACCACTTTTCCTTATTTATGAGTTCGCTATGATGTAAATTGAAAATGTACCCGACAATTACAGTAGCCCAGAGGTAGCGGATGATATCTACCTCTCAGTGTTTTATAAATCATAATAATAATAAAAAATTATATGGGATGGTTGATATAAAACTTTTTGTATAAATGAAGAAAGGGCAAAAGATTTGATTTTCTACGATGAGCTTATTTAGGGACGGACCATTAGAAAAGTGATGGGGGGGTGGGGGTGAGGAATTTTCAGCTTGCACGAATTTTTTTTTTTCGCTCACTGCTTGTGCAGGAATTTTTTTTCAGGTGAACCCTTCTGCACGAATTTTTTTTACTACGTGTGAAAAAGTCACAATTGGACCTTCCTTCTGCATTTTTTTTTTACCTTCTTCTTTGCATGAATTTTTTTCTTGGCATTTTCCCTTGCATGAATTTATTTTGTTTTTTTTCCCACCCCCCCCCCCCCCCCCCATCACTTTTCTAATGGTCCGTCCCTTAAGTGATTTGGCATCCCTAAGTCTAGTAATTGACCAAATCAGATCTCTTTGTAAGCCAGTCAGAAACGTTTCTGGGACCGG
This sequence comes from Ricordea florida, assembly GCA_949710005.1. Taxonomy (NCBI): domain Eukaryota; kingdom Metazoa; phylum Cnidaria; class Anthozoa; order Corallimorpharia; family Ricordeidae; genus Ricordea; species Ricordea florida. Next base: position 22,530,525 of record OX453278.1, on the reverse strand, counting down.
AGGCCCTGATAACTTTAAGGGCCAGGAGCTCCGTTTTTAAGTAGTAGGCTATTGAATGTTTGTATAGGTATTCACTTACAAACCATTCCAGGGTGCAAGTTCACTTAAAATTGCCTGGCTTGAACTTAAAAAAGAACAAAATTGTATGTCCCGTTATAAATCGCTTCCTGGCCTGGGCTTTCGAGTAACGGGCTCCTGCCCTATGTGAATTGCCCAGAACCAGGACTCTTTGACCTTTGTCTTCTACATGTCGTCCCTTTTTAATTGTGATCAGTCTTAATCAGTCTGCTCTAAGGTTATTAAATGCAAGTCAAAGGCTCTCCCCAAGTTGTGCCTTAGTTAGTAATTATTAGTATAAATACTCAGGTGATTATACAAAATCGCGCGCTCTGATTGGTTCGCTATCTCGGATTATCAGCCGATAATCACCTCGACGAACAAAATGGCTCCCAGTCGTTCGCGCGCTTTTGATGAAATAAAACTTTTTCGTGTTGTAAAATGCTTTTCTTTTCTTTTTTGAAATAATCACCTGTGTATTTATACTAAAACAATTATTCGCCTCAGGCTCAGTGATTCTCGGTGAATATTCACTGAGAATCACTTCGCCTTCGCGAATAATTGTTAAATATAATGATAAGTCGAGGCAGCCCCCTATTTCCCTAGTTATGTTCGCTCCAGTTTTAAATAAAAATTTCAAGAGCGTCTTTTTTTTTTTGCAAAAATTAAAAAAAATTCCACAGCATTCTAATTGTTTGTATTGGCAACCAAAGGGAGAGAATTATCTGTTTTTCTCACTGACGTTATTGATTTTCTGTCTTTTAGCGTTTTGTGGCGGCAGCATAAAAAAGCTTCATGGAACTATTCAATCCCCTGAGTACCCTGCTTGGTACCCGTCAAACAGGAAGTGCACCTGGACAATCTCGTTACCAAAGGTTCGTGTGAATTGACTTTTCTGAAAAGATGGCCAGTCGGTTTTGAAGAGTATTCCTGTGATATAATATTTTCGATTTAGAAATTTTCATCGTAGTATGGTACTCTAGTGCACTCTTGTTATTGAGGTTATTCAGGAGAAACTCAGTTACCTCGGTGGGGTATTTTATAGAGTACCGGCAACGTTTTGTCACAAAGAAAATGATAATAATGATAATAATCATAGTAATAATGATGATAGTAATAATAGTAATTAGTATAAATACTCAGGTGATTATACAAAATCACGCGCTCTGATTGGTTCGCTATCTTGGATTATCAGCTGCCAATAATCACCTGAACAACCAAAATGGCTGCCAGTCGTTCGCGCGCTTTTTACGAAGTAAATTTTTTTCGTGTTGTACAATGCTTTTTCTTCTCTTTTTTTGAAATAATCACTTGTGTATTTATACTAAAACAATTATTCGCTCAGGCTCAGTGATTATCAGTGATTATCGGTGAATATTCACCGAAAATCACTTCGCCTTTGGTGAATAATTGTTAATTAGCATAAAAAAATAACAATAGTAATAATAAGAATTATTATATCTCTCAGTTAGTACCTGCGCTGTGATTGGTCAGTTTAGCGGGCCGTACAGTGAAGTACGGCCCGCTAAATTCAAAAGTTTCTTTTGAGATATAATAAATGTCTTACAAACCTCGTTTTCTCGGTCCGTACTGTAAGGTACGCATCCTCCTTTTTTCCGCTCGGATTTATGGCTCAAGCGCGAAGTGACTTACAGTACGGACCTAGAAATCGGTTAGTAAGAGGTATGATAATTGATAATTGATCATCTTGCTGAATAATCTTTTGGTACTTTTTAGCATTTCAGGGTAGGGATACGATTTGCTGCGTTTGACATTGAAAGTCATGACAAGTGTCTGTACGACTATCTTCAAGTCTACGATGGTGGAGCTGACTCTAAATCAGTTCTTGGACGTTTCTGTGGCAAGACACTTCCTTCCGAGTTAAAAAGCAACTCCAGCAAAATGACGATACATTTTTCCTCTGACGAAACCATTAATAAACCAGGCTTTTACCTGAACTTTTTTTCAGGTAAGAAGCTATTGATCAAAATGAACACTGTGAAAGTCTTAAATCTGTCAAATCTTGGTTCCCTAAGCAACCCTTTTGTTTCAGTCACTATAAAATTACACTGACTTGTTGATTGCCTAATTTTGGCAGAGATAAATGAATGTCGGAGGAACAATGGAGGATGCCAGCAGATTTGCGAAGATACTATTGGGGGCTTTCGATGCGCTTGTCAACCTGGTTACGAACTTAAGTCAAACGAAAGAGACTGCGAAGGTCAGTCGAAAGTCAGGTCCATTTCACATTGAAAAAGGCGGGAAAATATAACAGTAACGGTTATATTTCTAGTATCTGTCTATCTATCTGTCTACATATATAATAACACACACACATATATATATATATATATATATATATATATAGATAAGTAGGTGAACTACTCAAATCCTAGCTCAAATAACTAGCCGTAAACAACGATGTCTTGTTAATGGTTCTCTTTCTGAAACCTGTTCGCTAAAATGTGGGGTACCTCAAGGAACAATCCTAGGTCCCCTATTATTTCTTATTTACATTAACGACTTGCCCAGCTACTTATCATCATGTCAGTCTCGGATGTATGCTGCTGACACCCACATCACATATGCGGGAGCGGATTTGAGCTCTATACAGTCTAATCTAAATCATGAACTAAGTAATTTAAACAAATGGCTTACTTCTAACAAACTTACTTTAAACGCGACAAAAACTGAATTTATGTTGATTGGTTCTAGACAAAGATTGAATACCCTTCCAGATACACTTGAGCTCTCAATTAATAATGTTCCAATAAACCGTGTCTCCTCGGTCAAATCGCTTAGTGTTGATCGACGAAAACCTAACTTGGCAAACCCATATTGATAAATTGTCTAAAAAGATTGCATCTGGGATTGGTGCCATAAAGCGAGTTAGGCCTTTTGTTCCACCAGCTACACTGCTTTATATATACAGTGCTCTAATTCAACCTCATTTTGACTACTGCAATCTTGTCTGGGGTAATTGCGGTAAAACTTTGTCGGATAGGCTACAACAGCTTCAGAACCGCGCTGCTCGCGTGTTAACTTTTTCTAGTTATATATGATACTGATGCCAAAGGTCTAATCTCTACGACAACTGGGTTGGAAAGATTTGTGTACCCAGCGTCAAATTCAGAAAGCCTTAATGGTATATAAATCTTTAAATGGCTTGGTTCCTGAATACCTATCGTCCAAATTTCTAAAACGTAGTGGAATGCGCTATTCTTTAAGGGATTCCGAAAACAAACTGGTTGTACCTCATCCACGAACTAACTATATGAAAAACAGCTTTAGTTACAGTGGTGCAATTCTCTGGAACAGCCTACCCTGCAATCTCAGGATGATAAAATCATTTAATCAATTTAAAAGTAAAGTTAGGCACGGCATTCATGGAAAACAGGATTAGCTAAATATTTAATTAGGAATTTTTACTTCAAATTTTTATTAATTAGTATTTACAATGGACTGTTTATTAACAGTTTATTAGTATTAATTTTTAAATATTAAATACTAGTATTACCTGATGATTTTTAACCGTGTATAAAGAAATGTTGAATAAAGAATGAATAAATAAAGAATCCTGAGTGCATGGGCGTTTAATACAAGCCTGTTTCGTAGGCCTCCGAAAAAAGGTGACCCACTCTTCAGTTAAACTCCATTATAACACTCTCTCTCTCTCTCTCTCTCTCTCTCTCTATATATATATATATATATATATATATATATATTTAACAATTATTCGCCGAAGGCGCAGTGATTCTCAGTGAATATTAACCGAGAACAACTGAGCCTGAGGCGAATAATTGTTTTAGTATAGATACATGGGTGATTATTTCAAAAAAGAAAAGAAAAGGTATTGTACAACACGAAAAAATTTTATTTCATCAATACCGCGCGAACGACTGGCAACCATTTTGTTCGTCGAGGTGATTATCGGCTGATAATCCGAGATAGCGAACCAATCAGAGCGCGCAATTTTGTATAATCACCTGAGTATTTATACTAAATAAGGACAATGTGAGTTAAAGTTTTAAACGAAAACATGCCAGTGTCAAATATAGTTAATTATAAGCTATGTAACCATACCTTTTTGTTTCAGTTGCTTGTGGAGGTACAGTGACAGCTTCTAATGGTACCATAACGTCACCAAGTTACCCTGAAAATTACCCCAAAAACAAACAGTGCATTTGGAAAATCGTTGGTCCAAAGGGGCAGAGAATATCACTCAAATTTAGCACGTTTCACTTAGAAGGAAGTGGCTATGGAGTAAGTAGAATATTTACTAAGTCATTGGCAGTGAAGTCGTCTTGGTAAAAAGGCAAATTTATTCAGTTTATCCAATTATCTTTCTTTGACACATGGCTGCACTTACACTCAGGCTCAGTGATTATAGGTGAATATTCACCTCCACTTCGTCTCGGTGAATATTCACCAATAATCACTTCGCTTTCGGCGTATAATTGTTCATTATTCCCTGCCTGCCATTCCCAGCTTGCCTTTTCAATAGGAATGAGACTGGAGGGGACGTTGTTTGGTTACAAACACTCCTGCCATTCAAATACGAAAAGCATGTGACCTGCACGTGAAGAGTAGGAAGATTTGTAACCAAGCAAGGTAGCCTCACTTATTCAATGTAAGGGGCACCTAGAACACAACTGTCAAACAGCCTTTTGATAAATTCATTTAGCCCTTTTTTTCTCCTCATTCTATAATCCTCGATTTTCATCATCTAATCTCCCTCTCACACTTTATTGTAGCATTATTTCTTACTTTTCTTTTCTTGTTTCGTCTTTCTTTTTCCCTTCTGTCCCATAGCGATCATTTTGCTTTGACATTACTGTATTCCTTTACAATAACGACATATATTCTCACTCTTTCGTCTACCAGGTTTGCCGTTACGACTACGTGGAAGCAAGAGGCAAAGACAACGAAGTCATTGGCAAATTTTGTGGCGGGAAATTGCCTCCAACAGTGACGTCGTTATCTAATATCATGTGGGTGGAATTTAGGTCAGACCACACCCAGTCTAGAGAGGGATTCTCTGCACTCTATTACGCTGGTAGGTGTAAGCCATTGTTAGCTTTCAAGAGTGACTGTCCTACTGGGATAGTTTTATAACATGGTTCTCTTATAAAGAGTTGCTTTGTAAAACAACAACTATATTCAATAACTAAAAAGTGCATGGAAATAAAAGTTCTTGATTAATCTCTCTCTCTCCATTGTTCAGTCAGTCAGTCAATCAAAGAATAAGTCAATAAACTTTATAATTCAAAGTTTCTAGCTTCTGTAACTTAACATCGAAGAAATAGATAGAAGCGAATTCAGGAAACTGAATTATACGAAAATATGAATCCCACTTCATGTATGATGAAACAATGTCTGTCGTATATAACATCTCGTCCCACTTTTTTCAGCAAGGTTATTAAAAATGGCCAACCAGCATTCAGTCATACCAGTGATATATAGGTCCCAGTCATCTCACAAACTGTAAAATAACGTGTTATAAATTCTTACCTCGATTCTTGCACCAATAAGTCAATAACCGTATTTAAAATTGATAAAGTTAAAACTGATAACCTCAGTGAGGTTATCAGTTTTAACTTGATTTTTTGTGCCATTCGATTTCAATTTAACCCCTAGTAATTCCATATCAATTATGTCTTTGGCTTGTGGCTGTGAGTCATTTCAAAGTACCTACAACTTTCATGGACAAAGACGATGCAAATGTATAATTTGTTATATCGTATCACTTTCATAGTAGTAATAACAATAGCGATAACATTAATAGTTGACCGTTAACCTTCAAAAGTGGTCCCACCAGCGCTGCCCCTCCGAATTCCGTTTGAGATGCTCAACGTAACATAATAGCCAATAGACCCTTTGCACTCACGTGATCAGCGGCCATGTTTTTAACGGAAACAAAAGAAGATGTTTGTATAAGAATAGAATTTAATTCCTGAGGGATCAGTTTGGGACACCAACATGGCCACCCTTTCTTTGTTTTGGGAACACCAACATGGCTACCGTGACGTCATGTGCAAACAGTCTATAGTAGTTGTAATGATAAACTTCAGTAAATTTGCGAATTTTATTTCATATTCGTAGATGAGGACGAATGTCAGGTAGACAATGGAGGATGTCAGGATAAATGCGTGAATACAATTGGAAGTTACAAATGTTTGTGCAGAGAAGGATTTACGCTCCAGAAAGACAGACGTAGCTGCAAAGAAAGTAAAGGAGACCCTCGCACATTATTACGCTGTTTGGTGTTTAGCTTAGATTTTAAGGTCTACACAAAAGAAAAAATATTGCTTTAAGTAAATAAGTCACAGACAACAAGGCACATAGCTCGTGTTTTTAACGATAACACACATTGTGGAAGCTTAAGGAAACCAAAAGGTGGACATTAAATGACAAATTAACTACTTATACAAGGACAAGGGAGAAACTGCCAACTAAGGTCTTGTATGCGAACTAGAAGCGCTTCCTATTTATAAACTAACGCCTTTGTACTTTTTGTCTTCTCCTTCCTTTTCGCTTTTTAGCTATTGGTTGTGGGGTTATACTCACAGAATTGTCAGGAAGAATTACGTCGCCAAACTATCCTGGATCGTACCAATCGAACAGAGACTGCTTGTGGAAAATTAACGTGCCCCCCGGCAATCATATTCGACTAAATTTCGCGGTGAGTGACTCGTTAAATCAATAACTTATCTTTCTCAAAAATGGTTGACGTATCGATTTTGAGGCATACGAAGACTTGTTGAAAACAAGAATTCTTTTCCTTCTTCAGAGCAATTTTACTGAGAAAAAGCACAAATAATGGAAGTAAATATATGAGAATTTCATATATGTGCACAAATGAAATTCTCATATATATATACATTCATTTCTTCATTCTCTACGGGTTCAGTACGAACTTACAAATGACCAGTTGGCTTGATAGATCAGCTCGCAAGGCCATGGGTTTAAATCCCGTTCAGGCCTGAGTTTTTTCAGGTGTTATCTTTGCAGCTGACTATGTTGCTTACATGACCGCGAGATTCGTTCATTAATTAAATAAGGGACGGACCATTAGAAAAGTGATGGGGGGGGGGGTGGGGAATTTTCAGCTTGCACGAATTTTTTTTTCGCTCTCTGCTTGTGCAGGAACGTTTTTTCAGGTGAACCCCTCTGCACGAATTTTTTTTACTACGTGTGAAAAAGTCACAATTGGACCTTCCTTCTGCATGAATTTTTTTTTTCACCTTCTTCTTTGCATGAATTTTTTTTTTGGGCATTTTCCCTTGCATGAATTTTTTTTTTTGCTTTTTTCCCCACCCCCCGCATCACTTTTCTAATGGTCCATCCCTAATTAGAATAATATTAGAATTTTCTGAGTCAACAGTCGACGAGGCGCGTATCACGGAGTCGAGTTTTTAAGCTGTTCAAAAAAAAGGTATACGACATCGATTTCCATTCTATGCTTATAAGTAATGATAATTTAACTTTTAAAATGTGGTCGTCTTTGCTACTAGGTATGAGCGTGAGACACAGAATACGTATTGAGTACGCTAGCCAATCAGATCGCAGAATTCGTGATAGTAAGCGAGTCCGTTACCACTTAATAAAAGTGGGAACAATAATCTTTATACGAATTTCCAGAACAAAAGTAAGAACAAGTGAAGCTGTAAAGCAACTACGATAGATATGAAATTAAAATGTGTGATTTAGAACAGTGTACGAATGTTTTTTTGAAAACGTCCTCTTCAGGTGAATAGATTTTATGATGCGGTTCATACAAGATGATATTGCCTTCATATCCGGCATGGTTTTGTCACTACTTTTACTAGATGGTGTGACCATCGAAAACAAACGTGATTGGAGCAATCACATCGCTAAACTAACGAATAATTTCTATTCTGGTCTTGGAGCGATAAAACGCATAAGGCACTCTGTTCCTCAACCAACCTTACATCTAATATATCAAGCTCTAATTCAGCCACTTTTTGACTATTGCAATGTTGTTTGGAGGAACTGTGGGATAACTTTGCAAAATAAGATACAGAAATTCCAAAATGGAGCAGCCCGTGTTCTGACTTCACTTCCAAGCTATAACGCCAACGCTGGTCACTTGTTTGAGCTTTTGGGATGGAGAAATCTATCTTGCCAGAAGCATGCAAATAGAAAGAGCTATAATCTATAACGGTTTTAAGTCTCTGCACGGATTGTCTCCAGACAAGAATATTTATGTTCTGAGTTTGAAAAGCGTGGAACTACTTATAGCCTAAGGGGCTCTGAGAACAATTAAGCTAAATGTTCCACTACCACACACAAACTATAGTATTATAAAAATAGCTTCAGCTACAGTGGTGCCCCGCTTTGAAACAGCCGTCCACGAGAAGTGAGACTAGCAGAGTCCCTGGGGCAGTTCAAACACCAAATAAAACAAGTTGAGTAAATATGTCGAGTCACGGCATTCTTGGAGACCAGATTTTTCTTATGACATGACTGTTTTTTTTTTTTGTATTTAGTAACCGATGAAAATTGCCAGAATCTATTCGCCTCTCTATACATCTGAAGGTTTACCATGCCATAAGCTGGGACAAGATGTTTGCAGTTGTGTTCTGTTTGAGTCTAACTATTTCAAACAATGCCTCGTTGCTTTGCAGGAAATCGACATAGAGGATGAAGAGAATTGTGCCTTTGACTACGTGGAGGTGTTTTCCGGTGTTGGGCACCAGGCGGAGAGGTTGGGGAGATACTGCGGTAGCATTTTACCAGTTCCACTTCATTCAAAAGCGCACAGAATGACGATTAAATTTCGGTCGGATACTTTGGTTACCGGGAGAGGATTTAGTGCACAGTACAAAGCAGGTCAGCACTTGACGGTTCCAGATAGATAGAAAGAGAGATATATAGATGGATGGATAGATAGATGGATGGATGGATAGATGGATGGATGGATGGATACATTGATTGATGCATGGATAGATGGATAGATGTATAGACAGATAAATGGTTGGATGGATGGACAGACAACAACATTTTTGATATTGCAGCTATTATTACACTATGCAATAGAGATCCCTATGAATTATGTGAGGATTGCTTATTGCAACACATAAGAGCGACAATAAGCAACAGGATTTCACAAGCATCACGTACTGTCGAATATAATAACTGAAGTACAGCTAGCTGTAACACTCCCACAATGCTATGCGCCTAAGTACATGAATTTGAAGGCAGTATATAAAAATGCTAGAGGGGGCAGTACTCCGACTTTAATAGCATCCCACTACTTTAACCAGGCTGGGGCTCCTTATCTCATCTGCCCCTTGCATTAGTTTAATCTGGCTGTCTGAATGTTTATGGTCCAAACGAAATTAAGCAATTGATTCAAAAAAAGTTATCAAGGCAGCGACTGGGGTTAGACATACATCACGATAAGGAGATCAACAAGTAAAAATGTATTTTTTTGTTGCTTGCAGTTTGTGGTGCTCAGCTACACGCGACCAATAACAAACGTAAATTCTTCTCTCATCCGGCTTACGGTGGCGACAACTACGGAAAGAACCTGACCTGTGAGTGGCTAATAACTGCGCGAGCAGGCTACGTCATCCGTTTACGATTCAAGGAATTAGACGTCGAAAGTGAAAAGCTTTGCGATTATGATTACGTCATTATACGCGATGGCTCGAACAGTACCACGTCACTTCTGGGCAGAGTGTGTCAAAACAGCTCAGCAAGCCGGGCGCATGAATTTGTTTCCACTGGAAATCGAATGTGGATACAGTTTAAAACGGATTGGTCGACCCAGAAAAAAGGCTTTATTGCCGAATATTACAGGTCACGTAAAACAGGAAAGAGATCTCTTTAACTACTTTGAGAAATCGCTGACTAAAACTCGTTCTCCTCTACCGTTTTTTGAATCCAGCCGAGACAGAAGAGCTCGAGTCTTTAAAAACACTTAACTTTTCTTGAACATACAGTTAGAATTAAGTTTGCCTTATGGCACGCCTTTCTTTTTCAAACAAGAAAATGTCTTTGCAATTCGGATGGCATTTTCCTGATTGTTGAAAACAAAGAAGGTAAAAAGTTGAGTTTAACTAAGGGTTGTAGCGGAAATGAATTTCCTTATATTGTTATATGATAATAGCTAAATCTTGCATTCGAAAATGTAATGAATTTCCGACACCATACAGTAATGGTTGAAAGAATGTTTTCAAATTTACCTTTTATGCATGAAAACATTCTTACAGTAATGCAGCACTATTAAAACAAGTAGGTATTCTGTAACCTTAGCCCTCCAGAATATTATGCGTGTGAGAAAAACAACAAACAAACAAAACAAAAGCCACAAAACAAAAACAACAAAAAATAAAAATTAGAAAAAGAGACGAGCAATCGCCTAATAACTGAACTGTTGAAACTCGCAGCAATAAGTTTTGTCCTTGAGGAGATTTTGAAATGCCGTCGTTTTGCTGAAACTTTTATTTGAGGAAAGAACGAAATAGACGCACATATAGTATAAACGGTCAGGAGCCCATTACCAATAATAATATGGTAATGGCTCCTGTATAAACTAAGGACGATCTCGGGATTTAATGCCTAAAGCGTCACTTTCCAGTTTTTCTTTCGAATTTTTCGACTTTCTGGTTTTAGGACATCACCAGAATTGCATGTATCATGAATGTTGGTTTATTTAAGTGTCTGAAGGCATTGGGAACGTGCTTGATTTATGAAGGGCTAACACTGTAGACAATAAACTATTTAACAGGCACAAATCGTGGACAAAGTTGACTGCTGGACTGCATTCCTCTTAGTTAGGTAGGAATTAAATTAGAAAGAGGGATAAACAAACAGTAAAGTGAAAGGCCTATTACAGTGTTGCTTAGATGTGATCATTTTCTGTACGTTATGGATGTAGGTGAGCCACTTTTCCGCTAGTAAAATTCGGTTGACTGTTTCACTTAGGAGTTGATGGTAATAACGACGAAAACGTGCTAGGCGCCAGGTCCGATTAATTTCGATCTTGCGGGGAATAAAACTTACAACTCTTTAGATGAACCCCTTTCGTGTGTTTCAATGTCCCACTAATCCAGCACGATTTTTGTTAGAAACTGGCTCTGTGTTTTGACTATTTTTCACTTGTTTAGACTTTTCAACTGGTTTGCTCCGCTCCTGCACGAAAGGCAAAAAGGTCATAGCTAGCAATGGAGACAGGTGGTGGACAGTGAGTGAAGCATAAATATATATCCTTCTTCAAAGATGTATAATATGATAAAAAACAACACCTAAAATTGGGGTATTGTTAAAGAAAATGATTTAAACTCGAGCAAGTGGTAATCAGAAAATTACTATCGAATGGTGAAATAGTTTCTCTTTCCGAGATGGAAACTTGGATTTGGTATGGAACAGTTGACTGGTTTTTTTTTTACAAGTTTCAATGGATCGGGGAGTCATGTTCACGTCTCAATTCTAAGAACTTCAGTGCCAATTTCTGGATTTTCGATGGTGGCCTTAAGAGCTATAAGATAGCTTTCCGCGATCACAAAATTCTTCCAAGGTCTTTCATTGCGATTCAATGGAGGATATGTGCGAATTTTCCTCAAATATGATCAGAAACTTGACGTGGTATGCCCCAGATGTCACAACATATAAGATCGATTAGGGGCTGATAGGGTTTTGGTATAATGGGAGTGTGTAAATCGTTGTTTTTGTATTTGGTTTTCGGTTTTGTTCGAAATGCATGGCGGTTTTTCAGGTTTAGGTGATTAAGCGAGGTCAAGATGCCTGCGTATAGACCTCTTTAGCTTTGCGGTCATGTGATCTACATTGGGTAAACACAATATTTAAGATGGCGACCGGTGATGAGCATGACTTCGTAGCGCGGACAAAATCGTTGCAAAATCTCGCCAAACTGTTGTCCATCACAATAGCAAGCCATTCGAAAGCATGTGAAATAAAAGGAAATTGGAGAAAATGGTTGCAAATTCCTCACAGAAAACTTAACATACACAATCTTTTCGTGAAAGAGGGAGACAGTCAAGCTGGAACTTGTGAAGTGAAAGGACGTTGTTACCGCTGCCAGATGAAGAGCGAAGCTCCTCATACAGTAAAATTGAAGATAGCTGACAGAGAAGGGCGAGGAAATGTGGAACAAAATTTTCTTGCAAAGCGGGGTGAATATAAGCGTTAAATAACACTACAGTGACAATAGTATTATCACGCAGGTGTTTAAAGGTGAAACTCCACAGGTCAGGATTATATGACCAACATCGAATCAAGGCCAGTTGGAAAATATAGACTGGACTATGAACTGGACGGGACTGTACTGGACTCTGGACTGGAGTGGACTAGACGGGGGGGGAGGGGGAGGGGTTACTGTTTTTAGTATTACAAATAATCACCCGAGGTTAACTGCCAGTTGCAAAATAAGGACTGGACTATGGACTGGACTGGACTCGACTCGACTCTGGACGGGACTGGACTGGACTGGACTTAGTCTCCTCAGCCGTTATTAGGATCGTCACGCAACGCTTCTCCCCCACTAACGGCTGCTAAAACCCGAACTCTTTTTGTTTCCGCGAATTAGCCAATCACAACATGCCTCACATATTCCTGAGGCGGTCGCGCC